>CM069156.1:435279-716763 GCA_035221665.1 Okamejei kenojei
GTGAGGAGTGGGGGGAGAGAGGAGTGGAGTGGAAGAGGGAGGTAGGTGTAGGGCGAGAGGTGAGTAGAAGAGGGGAGAGGGGGCGAGTGAGAAAGTGTGAAGTGAGTGGGGGGGGTGGGGGAGGGGTGGGAGAGGAGGGTGGGTGGGTGAGGGGTGGGGTGTAGGAGGGGGAGGAGACGTGGGGTGATGTGTTGTGAGGAGTTGTGGATGACGAGTGAGGAGGGGAGAGGGAGGATGAAGTGAGTGGAGGGGAGTGAGCAGGGAGGAGGGTGAAGTGTGAGAGAGTGGTGTGTGTGGGGGTTGTGGGTGGTGGGGGGGGGGGTGGGGGGGTTTGGGGGTGTGGGGGTGGGGGGGTGGGGGTGTGGGGCGGTGTGGGAGGAGATGGGGTGGAGGAGGGGGAGTGATAGAGGTGAGAGATGATTGGAGTGAGGAGGGATCAGTGTGGGGGGGTGGGGGGAGTGGTGAGGGGGGCGGGGGGGGGGGGGGTGGGGGGGGGCGGGGGGGGCTGGTTTGGTGGTGTGTAGGGGGGTGTGGGTGAGGTGAGGTGGGGGGGGGGGGGTTGAGGTGTGAGTGGTGATGGGGTGGGGGGGGGGGTGGAGAGGGTGGTGGAGGGGTGTGGGTGTGTGGAGGTGGTGTGGGGAGGGTGAGTGGATGTAGCGGTAGTGGTGGAGGTGTGGTTGGTGTGGTGGAGAGGTGAGGGGGGGGGTGGGTGAGGAGAGGGGTGTGAGGTGTGGTGTAGGAGTGGTGAGAGATGGGTAGTGTGGTGGTGGAGAGAGGAGGTGAGAGAGCGGAGGGGGGTTGGGGGAGGGGGAGAGGACGGGGGGGCGGTGGGGGGGTGGGGAGGAGGGGGAGAGAAGGAGAGGGTTGGGGTGGAGAGGAGGGGCGGGGTGCGGGGGGGGCGGTGCTGGGGGGGGGGTGGGAGGGGGTGGATGAGAGAGAGGTAGGGGGGGGGGGGGTTGGTGGTGGAGAATAGTGGGGGGTGGGAGAGGAGAGGGGGGTTCGGGGAGGGAGTGAGGAAGGTATGGAGGGGTGTGTGGGAGTGTGGAGTTTAATGAGAGGAGTGGGGGGTGGTGGGAGAGGAGGTGGGAGAGGAGGGAGATGGTGGACGGGGGGATGGAGAGAGGGTGGGGGTGGGAGGGTGGTGGGTGGGGGGGAGGGGGGGGTGGGTGGGGAGAGGAAGAGGGGGGTGGGAGAGGAGTTGGGGTGGGAGTGATGGAGAGGAATGGGTGTGCGGGGGTGGGAGGGGAGAGAGGGAGGGACTAGGAGAGGAAGGAGGGGAGAGAGAGGAGGGGGGGAAAGGAGGGGGAGGGGGGGGGGGGGGGGGGAAGGGGCAGAGAAGAGAGGAGGGGAGGGGGGGGGTGGGAGAAGGAGAGAGGATGGATGGGGGAGGGAAGGTGAGAGAGGGGGAGAGAGAGGAGAGGCGAGAGAGTGGTGGGTGGGGGGTGGGAGGGGTGGGAGGGGGAGGAGGGGAGGAGGGGAGGATGGGAGAGGCGAGAAGGTGGGGGGTGGGAGAGGAGGGGGAGACGATGGAGATGAGATGAGAGAGGAGAGAGGGGGAGAGAAGAGAGAGAGAGGTGGAGGGGGGGGTGGGCGGGGGGGTGGGCGGGGGGGGGGTGGTTGAGGAGGTGGGAGGGTGGGATGGTGTGGTGGGGAGAGGGCGTTGGGAGGGAGACGGGGGTGGGTGGGGGGGGTGGGGGGTTTAGGTGGAGAGGAGGGGAGAGTTGGGTGGGGTGTGAATCGTGGGAGGAAGAGAGGAGGGGGGGAGAGGTGAGAGGAAAGAGATGAGGGAGAGAGAGAGAGGGGAGAGGAGAAGAGAGAGAGGTAGGAGGAGAGGAGAGTTGAGAGAGAGCGGAGAAGATGCGGAGACGAGGGGGAGAGGAGAGAGAGAGCAGAGAGGAGTGAGAGAGGAGGAGAGGAATGGGAGAGCGATGAGAGGAGGAAGAGAAGAGAGCGAGAGAGGAGGAGAGAGGGAGGGGGGGGAGAGAGTAGGAGTGAGGAGTCGGAGAGAGAGGAGGGAGGAAGGGAATGGGTGGGGGAGGAGAGAGGATGGAGGGAGATGAGATGGAGGGGGAGTAGAGAAAGGTGGCCGGGAGGCGAGAGGGGGGGAAGAGGAGGGGGTGAGAGAGAGAAGGAGGAGGGGGGGGGTTGGGACGGGTGGGAGGAGGACAGGGAAGAGGGTGTTGTGGTGGGGGGAGGGGTTGGGGGGTGTGGGAGAGAGAGGAGAGAGTGGGAACGAGGAGGGGGAGAGGAGAGAGAGGGAGAGAGAGAGAGCGAGAGAGGGGGAGGAGAGTGAAGAGGGAGAGAGAAGAGGGTGGGTGGAGAGCGAGGGGGAGAGAGGAGGAGGAGAGGAGAGGAGGAGGAGGGGGGGGGTTGTGGGAGAGGGGAGTGCGAGGAGGGAGGACGAGGTAGGGGGAGAGAGAAGGGGGAGAATTCGGGACGAGGGGGCAGAGAGAGGGAGGGAGAGAGAGAGAGGAGGAGGGGAGAGAAGAGAGAGTGGAAGAGAGAGGGAGAGATGAGAGGGGAGGAAGATGAGAAGAGGAGAGGGAGAGGGAAGGAGAGCGGAGAGAGAGAGTGAGGGGGAGGAGAAAGTAGGAGGAGGAGGGAGGATGAGGAGTTGAGCGAGAAGAGGAGGGAAGAGGAGAAGAAGAGAGGGGAGAGGTGAGAGAGGGACGAGAAGAGAGAGGAGGGGAAGAGAAGAGGGAGTGACGAGGAGAGGAGGAGGGCGCTGATGAGGAATAGGAGAGGAAGAGGAGAATGGAGAAGAGATTAGGGGGGGAGAGAGAGGAGAAGAGAAGAGAGGGTGAGGAGAGAGGGAGGGAGGAGTGAGAGGGAGGGAGATGAGAGAGGTAGGTTGAGAGAGAGAGAGGAGGGAGAGAGGAAGAGGGGGGCGAGGGGGAGAAAAAGAGAGAGGAGGGGAGAAGAGAAGGAGTGGAAGGAGAGCGAGAGAAGGGGAAGAGAGAAGAGGAGGGCGGGTGTAGAGAGGAAGACTGAGGAGAGAGAGGGTGAGAGTGGAGAAGAGAGAGAGTAGAGGAGGGGTGAGAGAGAGAGAGAGAGAGTGAGAGTAGTGAGCAGGGAAGAGAGAGAGAGAGAGGAAGGAGGAGAGGGAGGAGAGGAGAGAATGAGGAGAGGAGGAGAGGAGAGAGAAGAGTGAGGGAGGAGAAGGAGATGAGAGGGAGGGAGAGGGAGGGAGAGAGGAACGTGTTGAGAGAGAGAGGAGAGGAGAGAGAGGTTAGATGAGTGAGAGAGAAGAGGACGAGAGGAGAGGGGTTGGAGGAGAGAGGGAGGGGGTTGATGGATGGAGGAGATGGGAGAGAGTGTGAGGAAGAGGGAGGGAGGGTGGGGGGGGGGGGGGGGGGGGTGGGAGTGGATGAGATGAGGAGGGGGAGAGAGGAGGAGTGAGGAGAAGAGGGAGTAAGAGAGAGGAGGGGCCGAGATGTGGTGGGAAGGGGTGTAGGATGTGTGTGAGAAGATGAGGAGTGGTGTCGAGGAAGAGGATGTGAGGGTAAGTAGTGAGGTGGTGTTGGTTGAGTTGAGGTGGGTGGAGAGAGAATGTCGTTGTGTGAGAGGAAGTGGGAGGAGGGGGAGTGGTAATTGAGGTGATGGTGTTGAGGTGGTGGGGTGAAGTGGTGCGTGGGGTGTGTGAGAAGAGGTGGGTAGTAGGGAGGTGGGATGTTGAAGAGGAGGAGAGAGTGGTGATTGAGTGAGGTCGGGAGAGTTGTGTGGGAGGGTGTGGAGAGTGATAGCGACGGATGAGGGAGGTGGCTGGATAGGGTGAGGGGATGTGTGAGAGGAGGTCGTAGGGAGGATCGTTGAGAGAGATGGAGAAGTGAGGAGAGAGGAGAGAGGAGTGGGGGGAAGAGAGAGGTCTGAGGAGTGAGGAGAGAAGGAGGAAGGAGGGGAGTAGAGGAGTGGAAGGGAGAGGGAGAGACGTGAGAGAGGTAGAGAGGGTAGAGAGGGTGAGAGGAGATGATGAGGAGGGGAGGAGGAGGATGGGTGGGGAGAGAGAGAGAGAGAAGGAAGGAGGGGGGGGAGGGGGGGGATGGGAGAGGAGGATGGGAGAGAGAGGAGGAGGATGGGTGGGAGTGGGGAGAGAGAGGGGGGGGAGATGAAGAGAGAGAGGAGGATGGGGAGTGGAGGGGGAGAGGATGAGAGAGAAGGGGGGGGAGGGGGAGCAGAGAGATGGGCGGGTGTGGGGGAGAGGAGAGAGAAGGGAGGGGAGAGAGGGGGGGGAGGGGGATGAGAGAGAAGGGGGGAGGGGGAGAGAGAGGGGGGTAGGGGCGAGGAGAGAAGGGGGTGGAGGGGATGAGAGAAGGGGGAGGGGGAGAGAGAAGGGGGGAGGGGGAGAGAGAAGGGGAGGAGAGGGCGGGAGGAGGAGGGGTGGGGAGGGAGGGCGGGGAGGGGGGAGAGAGGGCGGGAGAGCGGGGGGCGAAAGAGGGGGGACGAAGGGTGGGGGGGAGAGGGCGGTGAAGGGGGGGAGAGGGGGGGGATAGGGGGGGATAGGGCGGTGAGAGGGGGGGGAAGAGGGCGGGAGGGGGGGGAAGGAAGAGGTGCGGGAGGGGGGGGGGAGGGCGGGGAGGGGGGGGGAGAGGGCGGGAGAGGGGGGGAGAGGGCGGGAGAAGGGGGGGAGGGGGAGAGGGGGGGGAGAGGGGGGAGAGGGGGGGGGAGTGGGGGGAGAGGGGGGGAGTGAGGGCTGGGAGAGGGGGGGAGTGGGGGGGAGAGGGAGGGGGAGAGGGGGGGATAGCGGGGGTGAGGGGGGGGGGCGGGGAGAGGGAGGTGGGGGGGGATGATGGGTGGAGAGGGGAGGGGGGGGGAGCACTTTTAAGAAGCTGGACAACTTTTAATAAAGTTTAGCGGGCAGTTAACATTACCGGTCGGTTATGTTTGGCTCTGAAAACTCTAATGAGCCAATTAAAATGGCCAGTCAGCCCACAATGTCTATGCACACAGCCCATATCCCTCCATTCCCTGCAAATCTATACGCATGTCGATACGATAGAACTATTTATCCCAGGTGGGAAATTAACTATCCAAGTTTAGTTTTTTATGTAGGAAGAAACTGCAGATGCTGGTTTACACAGAAGATAGATACAAAACATTGGTGTAACTCAGCGGGACAGGCAGCTTCTGGAGAGAGGGAATGAATGGTTTCAGGGAGAGACCCTTCCACGCGGCTGCAGTCTTTGAAATGCAACTAATGTATCTGCTTCAAAAAGATTAAAACATGGCAATACTAAAAAATAAATAAATATATTAGCTACAATCTACGTGCAATTAAATTTACAAGCAATGATTAGTTTTGAAATCACAAGTAACCGTATAAACAAAGACTGATCTTTATTAGAACATTGCACTGCATAGAGCCACTTGACACAAGTGGTGTAGAAACGGTATTTACGCAGATGGTAATTACTTCCTCAGTAGTTACATATTTTATAGATATATTTGATGCATAAAACATTTGAGATGGGGTTGTGCCATCGATGAATATTTCTTAATACCATAACTACTTCAATACATTATCTTGGACTACAACATCCATGGATAAACTGCAGTGCACATGTAATAAAGTACAATTTACAGCAAGGAATCACATCTTTGCAGCAGCATGAATATTGCAGAGTACCTGTAAGCATATCAGCAAAGGAGGAGGTCCACAATCAGCACACTTTATGTAGGGTTCCATTAGGTAGGAAGAGCAACCACGACAAGGTGGCTGGTCAAATGGGTCACCTGAAATAAAGCCAACACTAAATACAATAAAACTGCAATACATTGGATACTCTCACTCAGTTTTCCACACATGCAAACGGGGAACTATTGGGTCTGATTGCAGGTGCTTCAGTAACTCCACAAATTATCTCTAGTATATTATCAAATTGACATGAGTCAAACGTTCTTGCTAAATTTGTTTTTAAAAACTCTGACAATCTGGTGTCTATTATTGTCAGCAACATTTTAGCTATGCAACATGAAGTAGAGGCAGGAAACATGGTGGGGGAGTCCAGAACCATGGGCCACAGTTCGAGAATAAGGAGTAGGCCATTTAGAACAGAGACGAGGAAACACTTTTTCTCATAGAGAGTGGCAAGTCTGTGGAATCAGAGGGCTGTTGAGGCAGGTTCTCTGGATGTTTTCAAGAGAGAGCTAGATAGGGCTCTTAAAGATAGCGGAGTCAGGGGATATGGGGAGAAGGCAGGAACGGGGTACTGATTGGGGATGATCAGCCATGATCACATTGAATCGCAGTGCTGGTTCAAAGGGCCAAATGGCCTACTCCTGCTCCTATTGTCCAAGTAGTAGCAAGGGCATATTTCCAATCGAGAAAATGGGACATAGCATTCTTATGATTTTTATTCATAAGATGTTGGAGGAGGTGCACGTGGAAGGGCTGCTGGGATCCCTGAAATAGAGGTGTAGGAACAGATGTTGCATATCCTGCAGTTGCAGGGGATGGGGTGGTGTAAGTGGGAAGGGATGAGCGAACCAAGGAGCTGCAGAGGAAGCTGTCTCTGCGGAAAGAGGCGGAGATGTGACTCGTGGTGGGATTCCGTCTGAGGATGATGTTGTGAAAGGTGACGACCATAGAACTCTGTCCTAGTGTAGGAAGGAACTACAGATGCTGATTTAAACCGAATATAGACACAAAAAGCTGAGTAATTCAGTGGGACAGGCAGTATCTCTGGAGAGAAGGAATGGGTGACGTTTCGGATCGAGACCCTTCTTCAGACTGATAAAGGAAACGAGAGATATGGACTGTGATGTGGAGAGATAAAGAAATGCAAGAAAGTAATGATGATAAAGGAAACAGGTCATTGTTAGCTGTTTGTTGGGTGAAAATGAGAAGCTAGTGCGACTGGGTGGGGAGGGATAGAGAGAATGCCGGGGCTACCTAAAGTAAGAGAAATCAAATTTCATACCACTTGGCTGTAAGCTGCCCAAGTGATTTTGCTCCACTTCACCGTCTACATCTCTCGTTTCCCTTATACCTAACCAGTCTGAAGAAGGGTCTGCCCCAGAAACATCACTCATTCCTTCTCGCCAGAGATGCTGCCCGTCCTGCTGAGTTACTCCAGCATTTTGTGTCTAAAGGGCCTGTCCCACTTTCACGACCAAATTCCGCGGCATGGTCATCACAAGGTCGTAGGTAGTTTGTAGCATGCTGTGATGCTAGTCGTAGGTACTCGTGGCATCAAGTAGGTCGGGGCGTTTTTCTAGCAAGATGAAAAATGTCCACGAGTAAAAAAGGTCGTGAAAGTGGGACAGGCCCTTAACTGTCCCTGTTCTGGCTGGGGAAGAGGGAGAGGAGAACTCGGAGACACGGACGACATGCGGGTGAGGAACCCGTTTATAGGAGCATGGGGGTCATAAGGGATAGTAGAATTGAGCCATTCGGCCCATTCAATCATGGCTGGTCTATCTCGCACTCCTAACCCCTGACACCCGCACTAGGACATCTCGAATGTCCGACAATGAAAGCCTCAGCTCGGCGGCAAACGTCCGCGGTGCCCGGGGCGGCTACTCACTGACAAAGGGCGCCAGCCGGTCCATCCTTCCGCCGGGCGCAGGGCCGCAGGGCCTCCGGGCCGGGCCCTCTCCCCGCACACGGCAGGGCCGTTACCCGCACTGCGATGACTGGCCCGCCGCACACACACGGGGAGGGACAGGGACAGGGAGAGGGACAGGGCCGGTACCGCGGCGCCGCCTCCACTACAGGCCCCGCAGCCGCGCCGCCATTATCAGTCCACGCCGCCGCAAGATGGGGATGAGTGACGGGGCAGTCCCCGCCCCCGCGGCGCTCCCTCCCTCCCTCCCTCCCCGCCCATCGGCGCTCCCTCCCTCCCTCCCCGCCCCCGCTAGGCGCTCCCTCCCTCCCTCCCTCCCTCCCTCCCCGGCCCCCCGCGGCGATCCCTCCCTCCCTCCCTCCCCGCCCCCGCGGCGCTCCCTCCCTCCCTCCCTCCCCGCCCCGCGGCGCTCCCTCCCTCCCTCCCGCCCGCGCGCTCCCTCCCTCCCTCCCTCCCCCCCCCCGGCCCCCGCGGCGCCCTCCCTCCCTCCCTCCCTCCCCGCCCCCGCGGCGCTCCTCCCTCCCCTCCCTCCCTCCCCGCCCCCGCGGCGCTCCTCCCTCCCTCCTCCCCCCCCCCCCCCCGCCCCCGCGGCGCTCCCTTCCCGTTGCCCATCACCCGCTGCTTGGTACATACATGTGTGCGGCGGTGCACAAGTGTCATGCTGCAGTAGTTTTTGCTCCAGATTCCAGCATCGGTAGTCTTGTGTCTTCAGGTTTCATGAAAAGATATCTTAAAGAACTAAGTAAGTTTTGGTTTGGGAAAATGACAAATAAAGGCTCCAGCAACCCAGGTACAACCATGCGTGGAAAATCTGCGGGTTAAGGGGCTGTCCCATTTGGGAGACCTAATCTGCGAGTTTAGAAGAGTTTGCCCTCGACAAACTCGCAGCATGGTCGACACGTGGTCCTAGGAGGTCACTGGAACTCTCCTTCATGCTCGGGGAAGTTCCTGCATACTCGTGGTATCAGCTAGGTCGCGGAAAAAAATTTCAGCATGTTGAAAAACTTCCTGCGAGTAAAATTTAGTCAGCATGGTTCTTTTGAACTCGTAGTGCAGTGGAGTGGGGCCGCTATTTACTTACAGGCAGTCGAGGGCAACCGTAGGCAATCTCCTTCGCTGACAAGGGCAAAGGACATTTATTGTCACATACACCAATTGGTGTAGTGAAATTTGAGTTGCCATTGCATCACACCAATAAAATAAACACAACATTAAAGAATTTAACATTAAACATAAAAACATCCCTCCACAATGTTTCCCACTATGAGGGAAGGCAGCAAAGTCCAGTCCACTTCCTCTATGTTCACCCGTGGTCGGGGCCTATTGAGGCCTCCGCAGTGGCCGTTACGGCGGCCTGATGTTTCAGGCCCTCTCGCTAGAATGATGGAAGTCCGGCGGCGGAAGAACACTCTTCAGCGGCTTGGAATTCCGAAACGGCCAACCGCGAATCCGAAGTCCACATGCCCCGCTGGTCGATCTCGGCGAAAGGTCCCAGGCTCCGCGATGTTTAAAGTCAGCGCCACCGCGGCTGGACGCTCTGCTGACCCAACAGCTCCACGATGTCCATAGCGGGCGATGTCGGCAGACACAGCACTCCGGAGCTCCACACGGCGACCCGGGTACGGCATCGCCCGCTCCGCGATGGCACCTCAGTGCTGCGCTGCCGCTGCAGCTTGAAGCTCTGGGCGGTCTCCAGCAGGAAACGCCGCGCCAATCCAGGTGGTAGGCCATGAGGAGGGGGCAAAGATGCAGCTTGTAGGAAGGATGCATCCTCGCCCAGGTAGGGACTGGAAAAAATGGTTTCCCCCTTCCCCCCATAAAAAAGACTAAAAGGCCTCCAAAACAAACTAAAAATTAATAAAAGGGTGAAAAACAAACAGCTGGAGGCGAGGCTGCCACACTCTATGGCGCCACCACTCGACCGGGTATTTTAATTGGCTCATTGGCGTTTTCAGGACCAAGGAAAACTGATCGGTAGGTAAAATGCCCGCTAAACTTTATTATACTTCTTAAAAGTGTCTCCACTCCTTCTCCCCCATTCTCCCCTCCGCGCTCTCTAAAGGACTTACCGTACACTGTGGCAGTCGTTTACCTTCCTGTTCATCACGGGTGTGAATTTCAGACAGCGCTCCCCCGCTTTCCCTGGCCCCCGCCTTTGCGATGTGTTTGTGTGTGTGCGGTCGATCGATCCAGCTCGCGGTTTCAACGCGGACGGTCGATCCAGCTCGAGGTATTCCAGGCTTGTGCCCTCGAGCTTGAAGGTCGAAGACACTCTTAACTCACGGATTAGGTCGCCGCAGTGGGACAGCCCCTTAACACAGCATCTAAAGGCAAAACATTTCAGGTCGATCAACCTTCATGAACCTCTGACGCTGCCTGACTTTTGAAAGTTTACTGCATTTTTTTGTTTTTATCGCTCTTTAAATGTCACCGCCGAGTTCAGGTTTCAGCTTGAACCTTATTACAAAAGTGATTTAAAAATATTCATTTTGCTTGTTTTCTGTTGTTGGGAGATTGCCACCTGCTGGATATAAGGTTTTGAGAAACTTTGTATCTAAATTTGAAAGGAATTTAGGAGAGAGTGCTGGAGTAACTCAGGTCAGGCAGCATCTGTGGAGGACAAGGATAGGTGACGTTTCACAGAGTGCTGGAGTGATGGGTCTGTCCCACTTGGCGATTTTTTTAGGCAACTGCCGGCGACTGTCATAGTCGTAGCAGATCGCCGAAAAACTGGCGACAACCTACGACAGCACCTATGTCAGGAGGTCAAGCTACGCTCTTTGGCGACTGAGGAGACTACTCCCGGCAACCACCAGCGAACATGTGGCGAAAAACTAGTTGCTTACAGTTGCTTAAAAAATCGCCTAAGTGGGACAGGCCCATTACTTAGCGGGTCAGGCAGCAGCGCATTTGGAAAGCAGCAACAAAGTCAGAGTCAGCAAGGATTTATGAAAGGGAAATCATGCTCGACTAACCTGGAATTTTTTGAGGATGTAACAAGTCAAATAGATAAGGGAAAGCCAGTGGATGTGGTGTATCTGGACTTTCAAAAAGCCTTTGACAAGGTCCCACCCAAGAGACTAGTGTGCAAAATTAGAGCACATGGTATTGAGGGTAGGCTATTAACATGGATAGAGAACTGGTTGACAGACAGGAAGCAAAGAGTAGGAATTAATGGGTCCTTTTCGGAATGGCAGGCAGTGACTAGTGGGGTGCTGCGAGGCTCGGTGCTGGGACCCCAGCTATTTACAATATACATTAACGATTTAAACGAGGGAATTAAATATGGCATCTCCAAGTTTGCAGATGACACAAAGCAGGGTGGCAGTGTGAGCAGCGAGGAGAATGCTATGAGGCTGCAAGGCAACTTGGATAGATTGGGTGAGTGGGCAGATGCAGTATCATGTGAATAAATGTGAGGTTGTCCACTTTGGTGGCAAGAACAGGAAGGCAGATTATTATCTGAATGGTAGACACAAAATGCTGGAGTAACTCAGTGGGTCAGGCAGCATCTCTGGAGAACATGGATAGGAGACGTTTTGCGCTGTGGCCCTTCTTCAGTGATTGGAAGAGGGGGGCAGAGGGTGGAAACTGGGAGGAGTAGGACAAAGCCTGGTGAGTGATAGGTGGATACAGGTATGGGGGAGGGTGAGTGATGCACAGCAGTCCTTCCAGGTGAGACAGAGGTTCATATGCACCATTTTTAATCTCATCTACTGCATCTGATGTAGCCTATTGTACATTGGCAAGACCAAGTGTAGACTCGGCGACCATTTCACCGAACATGCACTTGGTCCGCCAAAACCTACTGGATATCCTAGTTGCTAACTCCACGTCCCATACCCACACTGACCTTTGTCTGCTGCACATCCTGCATTGCTCCTCTATTCACCCCTTCACTGTGCCACACCTGACCTGAACTCATTTTTCCCCATCTCTCACATTCCACCTACATCTGCCCTTTTGCTTCCTGATTTGCAACTCTTCTATCCTTATCTTGTCCATTCATCTGCCTACAAAACCCCCTCTCACCTGTATCCCCGTTATTTGCTAGGCTTTATCCTGCTCTTCCAGCTTTCTACCCTCGCCCCACCATAATCAGTCTGAAGCCAGGTCCCGACCCAAAATGTCACCTATCCATGTTCTCCAGCAATACTACCTGACCCAAGTTACTCCAGCACGTTGTGCCTTTATTTGAACCAACATCTGCAGTTCCTTGTTTCAACTTTCAACTTTAGTTGTGTAACTTCCACCCTCCCCACGGCCTGCTGTGCAACATGTACTGTTGGCTGTGTACAACAACAGATGAGAACTTGTGAGCTGCACGTCAGAATGTTTTAAACATTTCCCACCAGGGAAAGGAACTATCCAAGTATTTGCAAGGCTGCAGTCCCATGTTTTCAGTAATATGTAACTTTATTGACACATTCAATGAATGAGAAGGCGCCATTCCTGAAAATCATTCAAGAAAATTTGTCTGAAATAAACAGCCGAGAATCTCTAAACACACATGTACATTGGCGAGCGATGTGGATAAGCAATGTGCAGTGTTAACTTTATCATGTCAGGCGAGCAATTGAACTCTCTGGTGAATCAGCAAACACTATTTTTCAAACATTGAACTATTCTTGATTCCTTTTGAGTAATCTAAAATAGTGGATTGGGAAAATAATATATTTAAAGGCCGAGAGCATAAAATCTGGTTTGGGGCAGTTTGGTCCGAGACCATTTTGTTTTGTGTGAGAGAGAGCATCTGCTACATCATGGCAGTGTCAGTCATGAGAACAAAGAAGCTTATGGATAGGCAAATTAATAGCAATTGTTATTGAATAACTACAACTTATTTTTGACGTCACTTCTAAGCTCATATACTTACACTTATGGAGTTTATCTGAAAACAAATGAATTCCATCTGGTGAACAGGTTTCTCTCACCCATAACAAATGATGCTTTGTTTCGAGATGATCAATTTTCAAAAATATGACCCCAGTATATTAATAGCCAGCGCACATCAGGATCATTCAAATGCATATGGCAGGAATAATCATCAGAATGATCTTTACAAATGATTTAACATTTCTGAAGGACCCTCAAAATAGGGAGATTAGAAGGTAGAAAAGTAGAGGATAGGAACAGCCCCATGGCCCACGATGTCTGTGCTGAACATGATGCAAGATAAACTCATCTCTATATTATATCATTTAATTATTTGTGTGTTTTGCTGTTGCAATGTACTAATAAACTTCCACAGTACGTGTCTCTAATTTTTCTGGAAAACTTTTCATTTCAATACGAAAACAAAACCTAAAGTCCTCACGTTTTTTACTGCTGCAGGTAAGACAGAAGAAGATGACAGGCCCTTTCTGGAGAATGCATCTTTGATTAAAATACATTGAGAATTGAGAGTTCCAATGAATTACTTTGTTATAGTCATAGAGCACGTAAACTGACCCTTGGACCCAACTGGCCCACACCGGCCAAAATGTCCCAGCTACACTATTCCCTTGTAGACCAGTTAGCCTGACATCAGTGGTGGGGAAGATGCTGGAATCAATGATTAAAGATGTAATAATGGCGCATTTGGATAACAGGAAAAGGATTTGTCTAAGCAAGGATTTATGAAGGGGAAATACTGCTTGACTAATCTTCTGAAATTTTTTGAGGATGTGACAAGTAAAATGGATGAAGGAGAGCCCACGGATGTAGTGTATCTGGACTTTCAGAAAGCCTTTGATAAGGTCCCACACAGATTAGTGGGCAAAATTAGAGCTCATGGTATTGGGGGTAGGGTATTGACATGGATAGAAAATTGGTTAACAGACATAGAAACATAGAAAATAGGTGCAGGAGTAGGCCATTCGGCCCTTCGAGCCTGCACTGCCATTCAATACGATCATGGCTTATCATTCAACAGATTCAATATGATCATGGCTGATCATTCAACTCAGATTCAATATGATCATGGCTGACAGGAAACAATGAGTAGGAATTAACGGGTCCCTGTCAGAATGGCAGGCAGTGGCGAGTGGAGTGCCGCAAGGCTCGGTGCTGGGGCTGCAACTATTTACAATATATATTAATGATTAAGATGATGGGATTAAAACTAACACTAGCAAATTTACAGATGACACAAAGCTGGGTGGCAGTGTGAACTGCAAAGTGAATGCTATGATGATGCAGGGTGACTTGTACAGGTTGAGTGAAGAAAACTAAAGGCATGTTGCCCTTCATAATAAGAGGATTTGAGTATAGGAGTAAAGAGGTCCTTCTGCAGTTGTACAGGGCCCTGGTGATACCACATCTGGGGTATTGTGTGTAGTTTTGGTCTCCTAATTTGAGGGAGGACATCCTTGCTATTGAGGAAGTGCAGTGAAGGTTCACGAGGTTAATCCCCAGGATGGTGGGACTGTCATATGAGGAAAGATTGGAAAGACTGGGCTTGTATTCACTGGAATTTAGAAGGATGAGAGGGGATCTTATAGAAACATACAAAATTATAAAAGGACTGGACAAGCTAGATGCAGGAAAAATGTTCCCAATATTGGGAGAGTCCAGAACCAGGGGCCACAGTCTAAGAATAAAGTGGAGGCCATTTAAAACTGAGATGAGAAAAAACTTTTTCACCCAGAGAGTTGTGAATTTGTGGAATTCTCTGCCACAGAGGGCAGCAGAGGCTAAATCACTGGATGAATTTAAAGAGAGTTATATAGAGCTATGGTGGCTAGCCGAATCAAATGATATGGGGAGAAGGCAGGCATTGTGGATGATCACAATGAATGGTGGTGCTGGCTCGAAGGGCCAAATAGCCTCTTCCTGCACCTATTTTCTATGTTCTATGTTTCTATGTGTATCTATACATTGTAAATGGCTCGATTGTAATCATGTATTGTCTTTCAGCTGACTGGTTAGTACGCAACAAAAGTGACAATAAACTAACTGAACGTCTGCGTTTGGCCCATATCCCTCCAAACCTGTCCTATAAATGTACCTGTCTAGCTGTTTCTTAAATGTTGGGACTGTCTCTGCCTCAACTACCTCCCCTGGCAGCTTGTTCCATACACCCACCACCTTTTGTGTGGAAAAAGTTACCCCTCAGATTGCTATTAAATCTTTCCCCCCTCACCTGAAACCTATGTCCTCTGGTCCTCGATTCACCTACTCTGAGCAGGAGACTCTGTGCATCTACCCGATCAATTCCTCTCATCATTTTATACAAGATTTTCAATAAGATCACCCCTCATCCTCCTGCACTCCAAGGAATAGATTCCCAGCTCTCAATCTCTCCCAAAAGTTATCCCTCAGATTCTTATTAAATCTTTCCCCTCTCACCTTGAACTATGTTCTCTGGTCCTCGATTCCCTTACTCTCAGTCAAAGACACCTTAAAATCATCCTTTCAAATGGATCTTTCGATGAGCTGGATTTATTCTCAGCGATGTGTAAAATATTTATTTAATCACTACATACACATAAATCTGCTACATTGTAAGTTGGAATCATTTGAAATTAAAATAACCTTTTTATTCCCAATGTATGAAGCCAAATAAACTGAATCACAAAGTTTCAGTACCAAACTCCACATTCTAAATGTAACCATACATGTTGTTCATTTCCCTCTGAATTTTATTGCACCTAAATTAAAGACATTCAACTTTAAACTACCTATAACAATAAACATGCTCGGTTTTATAACAATCAAGATTGAATGACTAATATTATTACAAGATCAAATGATCGCAAGACAGCAATATTTAAATGATGCAACTTCCAAACAACAACTTGGGATAGATTCAGAAGTACAATTAACAGAGAGATGAGGAATAAATAATTTCTTTGCCAGACATGTAACACTATATAAAATACAACAATGAACAACAATTTGTAGCCAGTGGATAGCACGATGTTTCTATACAGGGTACGATGATTATTCATTTGTCACTCGTGAAGCCATCACCTAAATGTTTGATATAAAAATAACAACCAATGCTGTATAATTTTTCTTTGGCTGATTTTCTTACGTGAGAAATGACGTTCTCCACAGCACGCAGTAATTACACTCCTGAAATTCATGCTCGTTATATGCATTTATGCCACCAGATATTAACAAAGTACATTCCCTCCCAAGGCAGGTTACAAATTAAATTGAAGAGGTAATGAGACCATATTGCTGGATGTCTGGGATTACAGTGAAACTGATAGTGTGTCTCATTGTACCCTGAAGTTACAATCTTTAACGTGATGTTGTAAATGCACTCAGTGTCATAATTTAGATGTCTGCTTCGAACAAAAGCTTTAATAAAGACAAGATTATATTTGCTTGAATTTTAAACACAACTGACAAAATGCAATCATATTTTACAAAAGTAATTCTTACTGCTAGATAATTGCACTGGTTCTCCACAACAGTTTGTCAGCGAACACTCCACAGCCAAGACTGCAGATATCGCCTCCGTGGGTTACTACAATGAGGTGCTGAAGTGTAACCTAAACAACCAAGAGAAATATGAAAATAAACCTTTGATATCTTATAAATCATCTGTATCAAAACACAACTACATGACATTTTGTCAGAATGTGTTTTATTTATTAATTAAAATAAAGTGCTGGAGGAACTCAATGGGTCAGGCAGCGTGTGTGGAGGAAATGGACAGACAAAGTTTTGGGTCGGGCCACTCCAGACTGATTGGAGTCGGGGGAGGGGGAAGACTGGAAAAGAGAGGTGTAGACGGAACAAATCCTGGCAAGTGATAGTAGGATACAGGTGAGGGCTAGATTGATTGGCAGATGAGAGATGTGATAAAGGCTAAGTGACATGTAAAGCTGGAGGAGTAATGTGGGTGGAAAGATTTGGGGGAAAGAGGGGAAAGAGAAATGGGGGACCCAGGCTTTGGAGATGTGTACAAAGGAGGGGAAAGGAGCAGGGTGACTGGGAGAAGGGGGAGCTGTGCGAGCACAGCAGGGTGGTGTTGGGGGACATGGGAAAGAAAGCGGAGGTACAGGGTTACAACAGGAGAAACTGTACCCTATTGTTAAGTAATTTCATAGTGGGCATAGTTACATTTGATTACTAATATAACCAAGGCCCAACAGTAAACAGTATGACTGTGGCAAAGTCCTTCTTTACCTGCTTGCTGTGGTGCTGAAACATAAATTACAGGAATAGTCTGAATCCTTGTCAAGAAGGCGTTGTAAGCTACAATAAGAATATAAGTTGTGATTATCATTTATTTTCTTGCACAGCACAGTACCGGTTTGCTATGGTTAGTTTAATTTTCACTACTGTAGCCCACATCAACTTAAAAGGTTATTCACTAAATTTCCATTAGGTAAAAATCGCTAACAGATAATAATACAATATAACCAACTCGCTCACTAGAAGTTCAAACATCAACATGGAATTTAAAGGGCATGTTGCAGCTGCACAAGATGTTGGCGTTTTGTGTAGGGTTCTACTCATCATGTGGTAGTGTGAGAAAGTGCAGGAGAGATTCACCAAGTTGTCTGGAATGGAGGCTAAGTGGTGACCATAAAGAAGTTTATAAAATTATGAGGGGCAATGATATAGGAAATTCTGGGCATTATGAGAATTTGGCAAGTTTATAATATGTTTAACGCAAGAGCTTATATACTGGGAGAGCTTTTTGGGAAAAGAGGCCAACATAGTGAAGGCAACTTTAAGGTCGTGCTTGGAGAGGCAATAAATAATTTAGGAAGTGTTTAGATTGTAAAGCATGCTAGCTGGAGTAAAGATAAAGATAGGCAGTTGTAAACCAGGTTGAGGGCAATAACAATAACAATGATCAGGAAGTAACAGATGTCCTTTATTGCAACCATTTGTCAGACAAATGGGATGATGGTATTCTAAATAACAGGGATCATAAGGTTGAAGATAATTCTGGGGAAAAACAACGATGAAATACAGGGGAATGCTGTTTATTGATGAATTATTCCAAAAATGTTACATTTGCATATAACCATTGTGTAGGAAGGAACTGCAGATGCTGGTGTAAACCGAAGATAGACACAAAATGCTGGAGTAATTCAGCAGGACAGGCAGCATCTCGGGAGAGAAGGAATGGGTGACGTTTTGGATCGAGACTATCTTTGTTATAACCATCGTGTAAGAAGTGTGTAAAAAGCCTGTGGTGCAGTGAATCATTGAAACACTTTGTATTCTCTAGAGCAGATCCCAGTGTACGCTGCAAGGCCTTGAATTAACCTTGTTTGAGAAAATCATCACAGATCTACAGGATTTCTTTTTGTGTGCTGTCCATCCAGGTCAAACAAACATTTACCTCCATCAGGCACAGATAGATACAGATGATAGACACAGATAGGATGGTGGCTCCAGATAATAAAGGTTTAGAGGGATGTGGGCCAAACGCAGACAGGTGGGAGTAGCATAGATGGGGCATCTTGGTCCTGGACAAGTTGGGCTGAGAGGCCTGTTTCCATGCTATATGCTTCTAATGACTTTAATAGGGCATAGCTTTAAGGTCAGAGGGGGAAAGTTTAAAGATGTTTGGGGCAGATTTTATTTTACAGAGGGTGGTCAGTTGCCACGGGTGGTGGTGGAGGCAGATACGATAGTGGTGTTTAGGAGGCCTTTTGATGGGCACATAGATATGCAGGAAATAGAGGGATATGGATCACGTAGGCACAGATTAGTGCAACTTGGCAGCATGTCCGGCACAGATATTGTGACCAACAGGCCTGTTCCCATGCTGTACTGTTCTATGGTCACTCCAACAGGCCTAATGTCCACATTTAGAGGAGCAAGAGGAACAAGAGGACATCTCTAATTGCACGTAATGCACTGAAAGTACCAACAGATGGTATTACCAATAAAGATGACAGCTGTTGTAGCCAGGACTGCAAACAAGGTGAACATGAGCACCTGGTAGGATTCCACGAGCTGGTCAAAGAAAGTAGGTTCCTCAAAGGACAAATCTATGTAACATACAAAAAAATGTCATCTGATAGGCTGAAGTTGTCAACTGTCACATTGTGATTCTAAATAATATGCTACACTTGGTTCAGTCACATTGTTGTAATGTAAATTGGATAGTTTTGAATCTGTACAAAAATGGACTTAAAAATGCATATCACACACAGCTTTTTTGATTGCATGCAATTCTTAAACAGTAACTGTCTATGGAATGACTATACCCTTAAAATGTCTGCCATTGGGAAAAAGCAATGTTTTCATTTCCATTGCAAAGATAGTGCTATGCTTTTGGATATTCTTTTAAAATTCAACTAATAAAGAATTTTAAACAGCATTAACTCCACTTTGATATTAATAAATTTATGTTTGATTATTGCTAAATATGTGAAATAATTGGACAATGGTGTTGGAGGAATTCCCAACCAATGTGTGAATAAATTAATGTAAATACACAAATGCTTATACTGTTAAATGCTGAGATATATATATATATATATATATGCTGGGATAGTGTTACCAGCATCACTGTCCAATATCTTTATGAGCATTTATGTTTAATCAAATATATATTTTGATTATTAAAGATGTAGTTACAAAGATCACAATTTTCTTTAACTAATCAGGGTGAGTTAATATAATTGTTTTAACTTAGATTAGGGTGAAAGTAAAAATCATATCTATCACTGAAGAGATAGTGGAGAACAGGAAGGAAATTTTGAAAGGGCAATTATATTGCGAGAGTCCCCCCAGCTCACCAGAGACTGATACAGAAGTGTTGGAAGATAGATATAACAATGAGGTGAAAATAAACGTTCTGGGACGATGGTATTACCTTGGGCACTTGAATGGAAGGGTCAATACGTAACCACGTATTTTAGTTTGGGAATTTATATGAAGCGACAGTTTAGAGGAGGGCTAGGACATAATGGACATAGAGAGCATGTACTGAATGTTGAAATGCCGAGATAAGAAGTCTCTGGCCGTGATGACTGAGGAAGGAAAGCAGTGAGGTTATCCTGGTGCTTTGATTAGTTCAGCCTGCAAGAATGATTATTCTCCAACACCTGGTGATTTACTCTTTCTAGTGTAAGCATCTAGAGGCAGACTCAGATAGACAGGAAGGTAAAGCCTCTGGAAAACTGAAGTGTGATGCAAGAGGGGTTTTACAAGTCTGATTCTTTCATCCTATTTTGCTGTTCTACGATTGGAGAACACAACATCTCCATGCACAGAGTAGAAGAAATTCAACCATAACAACTTTTATTACATTCATTACTCACAGAACATGTTTTGTGAAAGATTGTTTTGAATAGAGAATTACCGTTTTTAAATGTTCAAGAAATGCAGTTCTAGAACTGAAAGTCTGAACTAAATACATTTGTGAAGAAACCTTCACCTGACAGAGCTCTACAAAGACGATTGAAAGGAAATGGAATATTGCACGGAAGGTGCTGAATCTTGCCTCGTGTCCCGCTGCTGGATCCCGTGCGCAGTACTGTGACGGCCACGTGCATCACCTGCCGTGTCAGAGGGCTTGACACGCTGATATTGGTGCATGACATGCCCTGCTGGAGAAGGCTGACATTGGCAGTGCTCAGTGTGTAAATAATATTGGGTACTGCAAGTAGTTTGATGGGCTCACTTACTACAATGGCAGATGATTGAGACTGGACCTAAGATTTAAATTGGTAATACAAATGCAATTAAACGTATACAATTTCAAACACAAAATTGAAGATAACTATGGTGACCTGCATAACACATTCTGGTTAGATTTAATTGATGCAATGTGCACAATTATCTGACATCATTGTAAACAGTATATACCTGACCTCAGAGTCACAAGTTATGAACAGGAGAGCTCGGCAAAGTTCCTGTCTCTGATCACTATGTGATAATAGTTGTTGATTACTTATTAGTGAGGTCTCACAGTTAAAAAGGCTTTCTACTATTCATATGAGTAAGAAGTCAGATATTACAGTGTGGCTGGTACTGGAACAATTAAATTCCAGTATTAGGTAAATGTTTATGTAAACAAGGAGGAGAGGGAGAGAAAGGGTAAATATAAATAAATAAAATATATTAAATCATATATTTTACTATATTATTATTTTTGTAAAATGTTTTAAGGTTATTCAGCTATATACCAAAATGTGGTTATTTTGCCTCCACAATTACCAAGTTACCTCAATGCATAGATTATGAAGCTCCAGAAAATACCTAATGAATTCCCTATTAAATCCCAAAGTATACTTTGAAGCAATTATCTAGCTATTCATTCCTTTTAATGTGAAAAAAATATTTTCATGCAAATTAATAGGCTGGGAATTTCCTTGCATCCAATTACAATCTGATGCAGAAAGTACTAAATGTAAGTGGAGGGCCTGTCTGGTGTGGAGAGGGTTTATTTCCCTCATGTTTCAGATAAAGTTACAATGAGAAACTTGATATTTGTAATGCTGTCAAATTGACATTGCAATCCCAAGACTTTCTTCAGGAATTCTATAGCAATCAGGTTGAAATCAACAGTACTTTGTGCCTACCTCCAGTTCATTCAACACTCTATCTATGCCAAAAATAGTAATGTTTATTAGTGGTTCTTTATGGCTGAGAGAAACAGTTGATTGGTTCATATAAAATCCAGGGATGAAAGGAATCTCTGTTCTTCCCACTTGGCCCGCGTAATGTCCTCCGAGAACAGAGGCTTTGACAGAGACATAGGTGTCCCCACCTGTGCTCAACTCCCGAAATACAGCATCTGGTAGTTCCTTTATCATGACTGTACAGCTGTACTGACCTACAATTAGAAAGGCTCTTTGTAAACATGATAACAAAAGGCACGTATTATAGATATCAACACAGTAAACCCTCGTTTAATGGCCCTCTTTACAATAGATTTCAGTTATAGATTATCAAATCTGTTGTGGACCAAGTTTGCTGTTTCATGGAAAAACCACTAGGTGGAGTTTAGTTTTGGGAATAAACTACCTACTGTCCCTGTTACTGTACTAATAAAAGCATTTTGAATACTTTGGAGAATTACACATTTGAATAGTGTTTTGCGACCCATTTTAGTTTAGTTTAGTTTGGAGATACAGTGTGAAAACATCAAGTCTGCGCTGACCAGTGATCACCCCGTACATTACTTCTATCCTACACACTGGGAACAATTCAATGTGTGTAGGACAGAAGTACAGTACTGGTTCGATCTTTCCTCCCACGTTGCAAAGACAATGTGGGAGGAAAGATAGATAACCACTGCAGTAGTTCTATTCTACACTGTGAATTGTTCCTAATGTGTAAGATAGAACTAGTGTATTGGAGCACCTGGAGGAAACACATGTGGTCACAGGGAGCACCCGAGGTCAGGATTGAACCCATCTTTGGCGCTGTGCGGCAGTGGCTATTACCAGCAATTCACAGAAGCCAAAGAAACTACAAATTTACAATGTGGGAGGAAACCCATGCTGTTGCAGGGAGCACCTAGGGTCAGGATCGAACTGGGGTTTCTGGTACAGTAAGGTAGCAACTCTACCATGGCGCCACTGTGCCACTCCGAGGCATCGTGTATTTTGTGTCCTTTACTGTTTATTGTGTAGTGTGTGTTTATTGGCTGTTCTACATATTAACCCTCTTATTCGGTTATAGCGAACAATCGGCAATAACGGATACCATCTCCCCCGTGAGGACCGTTATGGCAATGGTTTACTATAATTTCAGATTGTAATTGTGGCAAATTTTAAATCCATTCTGATATTGATTTATTTTTGTAAATGTACTGTTTTTTCATTATATTTTCCACAAGCTTGTTGAAACATCTTTAAGGAATACAAAGAAGTAATTTAACCGGAGATATCCAATCCTCAGCATTTTCATTTCCAATCACAGCTTCTCAGCAAAGGACACCATGAATATTGATATGCATCAAGAGTTGCAATCTGCAGGCATAAATCTGTAAGAGGTAGCTAATGCCACAGAAGCAATAGACATCTCCAACAGCGAGTCAAATCCCACCCCTCAATGTTCACTGGCACTGTCACCACCAAGACTCCACAATCATCATCCTGGGGGGAGGCTGGGCTTATCATTGACCAGAATCTGACATGGTTCTGCCACACAAATACTCTGGTTACGAGAAAAGATCAGAAGTTTACAGTCTGTGACACACCCCAGAACCTTGTACCATCTACAAGCATCCTGTCACTCCTCATGAGGATATAGGCATGGGAAATCAATGCTGGCCTTGCTAATAAAGGTAACATCTGGAGAAAATTACATTATTTTTGGCAATAATTAGATTTTATTAAATATTTTAACATTAAAATTGGTGAAGAACAGTGAATGATCATATAATTCTAGAAAAGCTTTTTGACTAATTTACCTGTATCTGCAATGAATTCCGGTTCCACAGAGAAAACAGAGCCTGCAAAGACTTGTAATACAATATTATTAAATCGCACAGAACAGGCAAGGTTTGATTCTGGCTTTAGTTTTGACGTAGCTTTAATCTGAGCAAAACTGCAGTCCCCTGGGCAAATAAAACGGCATTATATCATTAACGTACAATGGGCTACATTTACTTTGAGATAATTTGCGAACAAAATGCTGTCAGCCAGGCCCAATTCAACATGAGCTCCTGATTTCAACCAAACTAGTAGGGGTGGGGAGAGGAACAGAAAAAGAGGTAGAAAGATAATCAAGTTTAATGTAAGCTGTCTGTACACCTTCATTTGAAGAAAATCCTTCCAATATTGGTGTTAGCATTACTGTCCAAGTAGTCTGTTCTTCAAATTCCACCATTTCATACGTGATAGGAGCAGAATTAGGCCATTCGGCCCATCAAGTCTGCTGCTCCATTTAATCATGACTTGTCTATCTTTCCCTCTCAACCCCATTCTCTTGCCTTCTCCCAATACCTCTGAAGTTTTTTCTTCAGGATTAACCATTTCCATATTAATTAGAATTTTATGCTCTCTCAGTCACCAAAAAATATTTTACTCAATAATGCGAGATCACATTTATTACTCAATCTCCTTCCATGGAAGTTGAGATGTTAGTATCTGGTGAAACAGGAGTACACAGTGGAGAATAATTTCACCAGGATGTGCTGACGTAAATCACTTCCCTTCTAAATCATATATTGCCACTATTATAAATCTGAAAGTGAAAATGTAGAATGTGAATGTTGCAGATAAAAGTGTTGGCTGTGACAAAGCCCTGATTCGTTCTTCTGATGGCAAGTATAATTACAGCTTCATTGAAATGTAGCCCTAGTCTCTTAAGGGTTAAGTCTCTCCACACAATTGTAGTTTCCCATTTGAGGATAGAAAGAATGAGCACTCACCCCTCAGGCTGCTATCTTTGTTCATTGTAGTCACAATAAATCTGTACACGTTAAACTTAGGAAGGCCGACAATATGTTTGAAACCGTGAAAGGAAATGGAGGCTTTTCCTACACCAGTAACTGTGAGCTGAAATGGATATGGGAGATTATTGCACAAAATGCACTAACAAATCCAAGGCATAGTTCTTATCTGAAAATAATGCATGCAATTTATGTTGAAATGCTGAAGGCTTCAGTACACTTACATTTTTAAGAGTTTCTGTTTTAGTTTGACAAGTAGTAATATAAGCACAACGTGAACAATGTAATGAGAATTTATGACATTTCTAAGATCACAGATTAGTTGAAGGAGGAAAGAGATCATTCTAGCCTCTTACTATTTTTTGATAAACATTTAACAAGAACAATTTTGTGTGAGTAAGTAATTTCTACTAAGAATACAAGTTAAAAGGTATGTTTAAGAAGGTACTGCAGATGCTGGAAAATCGAAGGTAGACAAAAGTGCTGGAGAATCTCAGCGGGTGAGGCAGCATCTATGGAGCAAAGGAAATCTCCTTAGATGCTGCCTCACCCGCTGAGTTTCTCCAGCATTTTTGTCAAGCTAAAAGGTAAATAGTTTTTCCTTAACTTGTTACAGTTGCTCTCAATGAATTACTTATCTCTATCAGACATGGTAATCCAAAAGTAAAATGATGATAGCCTTACCTCTCTGTAGGTTTTCACAATTCCTGGAATTTCATAATAGACAGTGGTCGACCCTGTGCCCCTGGTAACTCCCAATCCTGTGCCACTATCGATCTGCAGAACTTCATTTGATAAGACATACCAGTTCCCAGGCTCGCCTAAATTAATGGTTCAGTATGTAAGTAGCTTTGAAAAGATTCAGCAAAAACACTCATTCAGCATTCTGACAGACCACTTGGAACACATCAGTCACACAAACAATTTCAACTGTAATATTCCGCGTTTCTTAAAAATTATAAGCAAGTGAAAGGTAATGGAAAATATTTATGTTGAAGTCAAAGTCCTTCAACATGCTATTATAAAAAAGTTACATTTTACCACTCCAATGTGTGTGGCATTTAGGGTTCCAAACAATCCGTTGGACCCACTGATGTGAATGTTTTCTTCCTCGAGCAGCTATGAGGATTATAAATACTGTAAATTATAATTATTGCACAAAGCAGGCAACTTCACAAAGCAAAGTGCAGCACCATGACATATGTAGATAGATCCGATTTGCCATGACTACAGTACATACAATGGGAGAAACAGTTTGTCATTAGTGAAATTCCTATGATTATCAGGTAGTTCAACAATAATTAACCAACTGCAATACATAGTACAGTACAACACAGTAACGGGTCCTTCGGCCCATCATGTCCGCACCAACCGTGAAGACACCACATCCGCCAGTACGTGGTCTATATCTCTCCATTTCCCATCTGTTCATGTGTCCATCTACATACCTCAGTCATAAGCATTACCCTAAGCAAGCTACTGGCCTGCTGAGAGCTTCCAGGATTTTCTGCTGTTATTAGCAGTAATAGAATCCTTGCTTCTGAGAATGTTGAGAGTTCAAGTGTCTCTCAAGACTTGAACATGGGATGACATTCCAGTGCCATGGAGAGGGGTAATGACTATTCTAGTTGCAGTCATTTGGATGAGATGGTAAATGGCTCTTCTCTACCCTCTCATGATTTTGGGTGTTGGAGGGAAGCTAGCCAAGGAAAATTGACCTTACGTTGGAGAGTTGAGAAGTCATTGAAAGACACAGACTCTTCGGCCCAACAGGTCCATACCTGTCCAAGTGTCTTTTACATGTTACCATTGTACCTACCTCAATCACCTCCTCTGGCAGCTCATTCCATACACCCACCACCCTCCGAGTGAAAAAGTTGTCCCTCAAGTTCCTATTAAATATTCCACCTCTCACCTTAAACCCATGTCCTCTGGTTATTGAATTTTCTATACTGGGTAAATGATTCCCCTCATGATTTTATACACCTCTATAAGATCACCTCTTAGCCTCCTGCGCTCCAAGGAATAAAGTCTTAGACTTTATAGCTTTGGCCCTCGAGACTTGGCAAAATCTTCGTAAAACTTCTCTGCACTCTTCCTGGGTTAATGACATCCGTCTTACAGGAGGGTGACCACAACTGAAGACAATACTTCAAATGCAGCCTCACCAATGTCTTGTACAATTGTAACACAACATCTCAATTTCTATACTCAATATCCTAAAAGTTGGCCAAGTGTGTCGGAAAATCAATCAAAACAGAGTAATACTGTGTTGATAGATTGTAAATGTTCCAGAAAACCACAGGCTGTGCTATTTGAAGCCTTCAAACCAATTAGATTAAATTCTTCTTTTCAGACAGATGACTAACCTTCCTGATTCACCAGGACACAAGAGAAACATATGACATCACTCAGTACCACGTGCTCTGATATGTTGGGCCAGATGGCGTACTGGATAGGTATGGGGATGTAGTCAGCAATGCCAGGATGCTTGTTGTCCCAAACTGCCAGTATGGTCAATCCTACATTGGCAGCTTGAGCCACATAGGTGTTATTACTGGTGCCTGGTCCAATCAGCAGCAGATCATCCCTACATTGATTTTGAACAAACACATTAACATTTTAGGCAAAGTTTATAAAATTGTTACTTTCAAATTTTATTCCTGTCACATTTTTACTTTAATGAAATGTAATTAAACATGTAAATATGAATGGTGAACTATGGAATTAGGTTGACAATTTGCCAAAGGAAAACCATTTGGTAATGATAACTTCAGGCTGTACTGCTGAGCTGCAGTAGTGGAATCATAATCTGTCTGTCACTGGGTGGGGCTCTGTACAATGAGTTGGCAGTGATTCACCTCACAATGCAAATTAACATTTGTCACAAATAAGCACCTTCCATAACTTTGTTCTAAGAAAAAAATCATATCACTTAGGTACCCAGAGCAACACAATAAAGATTCAGCAGATATCTAAGAAATACATTTTAAGTTTGAAGAATCTGAGGGTAACCATCTTCAGGCACTGATGGGTGAAAAATCTTTGGCCTCCAGTGTACTCCTGCTATAACTCCAGTGTACTGCTGTAACTCCAGTGTACTGCTGTAACTCCAGTGTACTCCTGTAACTCCAGTGTACTCGTACTGTAACTCCTGCCATAACTCCAGTGTACCACTGCTATAACTCCAGTGTACTCCTGCCATAACTCCAGTGTACTCCTGCTATAACTCCAGTGTACTGCTGTAACTCCAGTGTACTGCTGTAACTCCAGTGTACTCGTACTGTAACTCCTGCTACAACTCCAGTGTACTCCTGCTATAACTCCAGTGTACTCCTGCTATAACTCCAGTGTACTCCTGCCATAACTCCAGTGTACTCCTGCCATAACTCCAGTGTACTCCTGCCATAACTCCAGTGTACTCCTGCTACAACTCCAGTGTACTCCTGCCATAACTCCAGTGTACTCCTGCTATAACTCCAGTGTACTCCTGCTACAACTCCAGTGTACTCCTGCCATAACTCCAGTGTACTCCTGCTACAACTCCAGTGTACTGCTACAACTCCAGTGTACTCCTGCTATAACTCCAGTGTACTCCTGCCATAACTCCAGTGTACTCCTGCTACAACTCCAGTGTACTGCTACAACTCCAGTGTACTCCTGCTACAACTCCAGTGTACTCCTGCCATAACTCCAGTGTACTCCTGCTACAACTCCAGTGTACTGCTACAACTCCAGTGTACTGCTATAACTCCAGTGTACAACTCCAGTGTACTCCTGCTACAACTCCCTGCTAACTCCAGTGTACTCCTGCTATAACTCCAGTGTACTCCTGCCATAACTCCAGTGTACTCCTGCTACAACTCCAGTGTACTGCTACAACTCCAGTGTACTCCTGCTACAACACCAGTGTACTCCTGCCATAACTCCAGTGTACTCCTGCTACAACTCCAGTGTACTGCTACAACTCCAGTGTACTCCTGCTATAACTCCAGTGTACTCCTGCTATAACTCCAGTGTACTGCTACAACTCCAGTGTACTCCTGCTATAACTCCAGTGTACTCCTGCCAAAACTCCAGTGTACTGCTACAACTCCAGTGTACTGCTACAACTCCAGTGTACTCCTGCTATAACTCCAGTGTACTGCTACAACTCCAGTGTACTGCTACAACTCCAGTGTACTCCTGCTATAACTCCAGTGTACTCCTGCTACAACTCCAGTGTACTGCTACAACTCCAGTGTACTCCTGCTATAACTCCAGTGTACTCCTGCCATAACTCCAGTGTACTCCTGCTACAACTCCAGTGTACTCCTGCTATAACTCCAGTGTACTACTGCCATAACTCCAGTATCAGGGCTCGAAATTAGCGGTTGCCCGGGTGCCAATGACCACCCAAAGTGCCGCCGGGCAACCTAAACGGCGACTCATTTTGCCAGGCTTGGCAAGCAAATACTGGTTTATACCGATAGACACAAAAAACTGGAGTAACTCCACGGGTCAGGAAGCATCTCTGGAAAATAGGAGCGTGACATTTCGTGGCGGCGGCGGCTGTATTCCTGTAGTACCGTTGATTGCGGGGCAAAGATACCAGGAGCGGGGTGACGAAGGGTCGGAGCGAATGACGGGTCTCAAACAGCGGCAACAGCGGCAGCGGCTCCACCGCCTCCCGCACCCCGCCCGGCGGAAGGAGGCCTCTCTACTCTCTCCCTCCTACCCCCCTCCCGGCCTCGGCATGCAAGAGAGGTTGTTTTGAAAGCACGGTGGATTTGCGGCAGTATCTTTTGATTTGCATGCAGCGGCCGCTATCGCCCTGATAACGGCCGCTGCCTGCAAATCCGTTAACAGCGCTTTCAAAACAACCCCTCTCGCACACCGAGGCCGGGAGGGAGGGAGGGAGGGAGGGGGTAGAGAGAGAGGGTGGGGGAGCTCCTTCTGCCAACTGAAGCAGATGCACCAAAAATCCTACAGCTATATGATCTTTGAGCTCCACCGCTCGGCCCCGCACCTTCCTGTCAACTGGCGGAGGAGGGGAGGTGGTGGCGACGAGTTGCCAACCGCCTCCCCCTTTGGCGGCGGCACTTAGGCGTTGGACAGGGACGGCCAAGGCAGCGGGGCGATGTTGTCTCACACACACACACACACGGGAAGCCAGAGTGTTTCTGTGCCAATAGCAATAACGACCCATGCTATGGCCATGTCATGGTAATTTTCAGTCCTTCACAGAAAACATGCTTGCATCAATCTGTAATGTGCATGGTCCAGGATTTATTGACACAGGTTGATCATTTGCTGAATAATCCAACCACATTTTTGTTTGCAAGTGGAAATAACTAATAGAAATTGCATTAATTGCAATGTGTAAAAAGAGTTGAGATATTGTATTATAATTTTGCTGCATGTCATTGTGGTATATATCATGTCTTGATTGGTGAATATGTTTAGTTTGTGAGTTATTTGAAGTAGAAATAATATGTGAATGTAGACAAAAGTGCTGGAGAAACTCAGCGGATGCGGCAGCATCTATGGAGCGAAGGAAATAGGCAACGTTTCGGGCCGAACCCCTTCTTCAGACTGATGGGTTTCAGCATGAAACGTTGCCTATTTCCTTCGCTCCATAGATGCTGCAGCACCCGCTGAGTTTCTCCAGCACTTTTGTCTTCCTTCGATTTTCCAGCATCTGCAATTCCTTCTTGAACATAATATGTGAAAGCTTCATTGAGCATAATTCTGACTGGTTATTATGCACTTCGTCCGAGCACATTATCACATGCGTCATGCAAACCGTCTTAAATGACCACCTAAACTGTCATTTGGCAACCTAAAAAGCTGTCAAGGTTGCCCGGCTGGCAACAGGGAAAAAAGGTCAAGCGAGAGCCCTGAGTGTACTCCTGCTACAACTCCAGTGTACTCCTGCTACAACTCCAGTGTACTGCTATAACGCCAATGGATGATTGAAAATGGCCTACTCCTGCAGCTATTGTCTACTGTCTAAAATGATGCCAGTGATGTGGAGGGTAAGGGCCCATTTATTTTTTAGATGCCGCTGCCAGCAGCACCATCAGCGTGTGTCAGCAGGACATTCCTGACCCTGCAGTGTACTCCTGCTACAACTCCAGCAGCTTCTCTCCATCCCACCTGCTTTAGTGCAAACTGAATAGTTTCTACAACCAGAAAACTGAATTGACAGCAGTCGAGTTTCCCAGGATGCATTCTGGGTGAGAATGAAGGATTATTAGACAAGAGGATGTTGGCCTCCAACCATTCTTGGGTAAACTATTTACAAGTTCATCTCAATGCATTCATAGATCAATCTGGATCTCACCTCAAGTCTGCCTAGCAAATGTTTCAGCTCAAACAAAATGTACAACTTTGCTCAGCACTTGTGATCGAGGCAGTGCAGCGTAGGTTCACGAGATTGATCCCTGTGAATCCCGGGACTGTCATAAGAGGAAAGATAAAATTATAAAAGGACTGGACAAGCTAGATGCAGGAAAAATGTTCCTAATGTGGGGCGAGTCCAGAGCCAGGGGCCACAGTCTTAGAATAAAGGGGAGGTCATTTAAGACTGAGGTGAGAAAAAACTTTTTCACCCAGAGAGTTGTGAATTTATGGAATTCCCTGCCACAGAGGGCAGCGGAGGCCAAGTCACAGGATGGATTTAAGAGAGAGTTAGATAGAGCTCTAGGAGCTAGTGGAGTCAAGGGATATGGGGAGAAGGTTATTGATAGGGGGCATTCAGCCATGATCACAATGAATGGCGGTGCTGGCTCGAAGGGCCCAATGGCGTCTTCCTGCACCCATTTTCTATGTTTCTATGTTTCTATGATCGTGTTTCTCCTCTATTCCACTCTTTATACCATAGGGACATAGCAAATAAATATAACTGAGAAGATGCAGTTCTAACATAAATGGTAGTATGCTCTGCCAAAGACATTGTGGAATGCAGGTGCCAAGTTCAATCAGTGTTTGATTTGATGAATCGGAAATCTCAAATGACCTCAAGTGCAACCTGACTGGAACAGTAAAGATTGGGCAGAGAGTACATTTAATATACCAACTCCCCAACAAAAATATCCTCGTTGTTGACAATGACCAATATTAACAATAAAGTAACTCAAAAAAATCAGCAATTGTGCAAGTTGAATCTCAACAAGGAACCAGCAAAAGATTGTGTAAGAAAGAACTGCAGATGCTGGTAGACACAAAATGCTGGAGTAACTCAGCGGGTGAAGCAGCATCTCTGGAGAGAAGGAATGGGCGACGTTTCGCGTGAGACCCTTCTGTCCAAAGAAGGGTCTCGACCCGAAACGTCACCCATTCCTTCTCTCCAGAGATGCTACCTCACCCGCTGAATTACTTCAGCTATAGATTGTACCTAGATAAGGAGAAACTAATCATGTACAGAAAAGTTAAACCAATGGTATATGAAGAAGGTGGAATAAAGAAAAATATTAATCACGCACTCTTTAAATGCTTTCTACTTAGCTCTAATCAAATGAAGTTAATCAGATTTGCTTAAAACACTAAAGCATATTTAGATAAAGCTTTAAATCAATTTTATAAAATAACTGGTTCCTTTAATCTTTTATTTAAGATAACAATATCAGTCATTTTGTGCTCACCTGTTAAGAGCTAAATATAATTCTGTATTGTGTGCATGAAACTGGTCTCCACTGAGATCATAAAAGTTGACTGTGAAAGTCAATGTCATTCCAAGAGGAAGGGCAGTCAGTTCTTCATTCTTGGTTATGTACAACATTGGACTGGTCACAATACTGAGGTATGCCACTGGAGCCACCTAATATTACAATGGCAATTAATATCTATGATAACTGCATGTGAAAACGCATTTAAAATTACTGGAAATCTCGATTAATATCTGTTAATTACATCAACTTTTCACCACCTTTTTGGTAGGTACTCCAACTCGGTTGAGAATGTATTTTTCATTATAATACCTATGAGTTTCTTTTTTTTTAAAATCGAAATAATTGAACAATTTAAATGGAGAAGTGTTGCTGCTATAGTCGAGAGAAGGTTTATTTCTGAAATAATAGCAGTATTCCAAAGGTCTGGTTTTGCCAATAAATCGTTCATGAGCGTTACGCAATATTTTATTGATATATTTGCCTCCTGCATAATATGGGTAACCTCAGAATCTGTGTGAGGTTTTCCAAGGCATAACATTCCTGAAAGTTGTTGGATGGAAGTCCTAAACCTAATCTCCAGGCCCAAATATTTTCATTTGCAATAAAGGAGCATTATCTTTGATTTAACTATTCCATAGTTGAGATGCAACATCGCCCAGACTACCTGCTCCACTGCCCAGACTACCTGCTCCACACTGCTGCCTGCTGATGTTCATAACTACTCGCAGGATCGATCAATGAGCTGTGAGGGACTAACGGTTGAGTGTTAGCGCATCACAGATGTTTTTCATCTCAAATTAAAATTACAATCTCAAACAATCTTCTACCACTATCAATGAAGCCAATTCTGCATTAAGACAGCTAGCTCTCAGTGGATGCGATCTAACCTTCCCATGCAGCCTGCTATGCGAAGCCTTATCAAAGATCTTGCTGAAGTTCATATAGACAATGTCTATGTCCTTGCCCTTGTCAACCTTCCAGGTCACTTCTTCAAGAAAACCCTGAGACACTATCTCCCACATGTTGACTATCCCCAATCAGCCGTTGGCTATCCAAATGCAGATATATCTTATCCCTCAAAATCCTCTCCAGTAACACAGATGTTAGACTCACTGGTCTATATTTCACAGGCTTTTCCTTTCAATCCTTCGTAAAGGCACAATATTAGCCACCCTCCAGTCACCTGACATCTCACCCATGTCAAGGCTCCTGTAATTTATTTTACTCATCTGTGTTATTAAAAACTCCATCTCCATTTTGTCTACTGATATTACATACTGTTATGATCAGGACTTTGCTGTACATGTTATCAAACTTCATTTTTGGATGCCATCAAAGAGTTTCACTGGGTAAATCCATTTTTAATTTCACTGCAGAGATTAAGGATCATTTTACTCGGGTTATAATTAATTGCATTAAGAAATAGTAAAAAACTCACTCTCACTCCAGTTACAATGGTTTGGTTCAATCCAAAGTATTCGCGTGATGTTACTGTCAGGGCAGAAGAACCAGTTCTGTGTCCGGACATCAATAGTCCATGCCCATCCTCCATAATCACAGACTTATTATTTGGACATTTTCGAACTTCGTAGCTCACAAGAGCTTTCCCATCCCTGTTCATTCCAGACAGAGCTTTAGAAGTACCTGATTCTGTGATATACTTTAAACCTTATCCATTAAAAGAAACGGTTTCAAGAGAGCAAGAAACAGCAATTTTCATAATTTCACACATTTAAATATTATTTCCTGAGGAGCAGGTCGGTGCAACACATTATATGTCAGCCTTCAACTCTTAAAGCTCAGCTCTATCAACCTAGTCTATTCTGATGAAAACCTTCCATATTTGCTGTCTGCATGGTCAAATTGTGATATCAGGTAGTTACGGAAGATAGACACAAAATTAATGACTAACTCAGCATTCATTTGGTGTGAAAAAGTTCATGCAAAATTACCACGACTTCAGAATTAAAGACTAAAGTAAATTGGCCGAACTAAAGGGAAAATTATGAAAGTGAATATTACGTTTAAGTCGTAAATGCATCACTAGATAACACCTTCCATTTACATATTGGGTACTAGTTTGATATTCAATTTAGAATGTTGGCATTGGTGTTTGAAATGGATGTTTTATTTTCTATGATGAAAGCAAAGGTACTTGGATTTTACACTTTGTTTCCATTGCCAAGTTAATGAGTAAATAAACAGCAGGCACCAATGTAAGTCTGTCACTGACACACTGAGTAGAAGCTGAGGAGAGTATGAGCAGCATTGTCACGGGCACAGTTACTGCCCCGGTTGAGAAGTTGGTGCTGCTCACCCTACTACACTTGTACTCCTTGGGCAATGTGAGTCCAAGAGAGAAGAGACTCACCGAGAGGTTTGTAACTTCAATTTGGAATTTGGTGACATGAGGATTTCCTCTGCTGGCAGAGAGAGAGGTAAGAGTTGTAGTATTCCAAACACCTGCATCAAGGAGAATATGTTGTCATTAATCTAGGTGCTGGTATTATTATGTCACATACTTGAAAAAAGCAAATATAAAACTCCTATTATTTTTCATTTTCTGCAAAGATGCTTTCCAGTTGTATTTTTCAGCAGAAACTACCTGGATTCAATCAGATCAAAATGATAGGAATTATATTTCATAATAACAAATCTACCATGATTACACTTCCAGTTGTACTGTAGAAAGTACACAGATTTTATTAAATTATTATTCTCATAATATTATAGATTCTACACATACAGGGAATGGATTCTCAATTGTGCATATTTTACGTCAGAAATGAACAATTTTATCATATAATATTTAAAAACCGTTGGAAAATGAACTGAATTCAGAGTCAAATGACATGGCCCTTCAGCCCAGCTTGCCCATGCCAACCAAGATACCCCATTCTAGTCCCACCTGCCCACTTTTGGCCCATATTCCTATAAACCTTTCTTATCCATGCACCCAGTTCATCAGTCATAAGAGCAGAATCAGGCCATTCGATCCATTGAGTCACTCCAATATTCAATCATGGCAGATCTATCTTTCCCTCTCAACCCCATTCTCCTGCCTTCTCCCTGTAACCTTTGACACCCTAACTAGTCAACAATCTGTCAATCTCCATTTAAAAAATCATCTGTGGCAATGAATTCCACAGATTCATCACCCTCTGACCAAAGACATGATTCCTCTTCTCATTTAGTAAAGGCACATTATTTTATTCTAAGGCTGTGCACTCTGGTCCTAGACTCTCCCACCAGTGGAAACAATCTCTCCACATCCACTCTATCCAGGCTTTTCACTATTCAATGTTACAATGAAGTGACCCCTCATCCTTCTAAACTCCAGCGAGTACAGGCTCAATGCCGTCAAACGCTCATCATATGTTAACCCAATCATCCCTTGGATCATTCTCATAAACCTCTTCTGGACCCTCTCCAAAGGCAGCACATCCCTCCTCAGATATGGGGCCCAAAACCGCTTGAATTCACAAAGTGCTGTTTACCAATGCCTCATAGCCTTAGCATTACATCCCTGCGTTGGTATTCTAGTCCTCTCAAAATAAATGCTAACACTGCATTTTCCACTTTTACTACCGATTCAACTTGCAATTTAACCTGTTGGAAGGAACTGCAGATGCTGGTTTAAACCAAAGATAGACACATGAAGCTGGAGTAATTCAGCAGGTCAGACAGCATCTCTGGAGAAAGGAATAGCTGATGTTTCAGCCATCTCACTAACTCTCAGTCTGATGAAGGATTTCGACCCAAAACCACACCTATTCTTTTTTCTCCAGAGATGCTATACGACCCGCTGGGTTACTCCAGCTTTTTGTGGTTATCTTGCAATTTATTTTTTGGGAATCCTGCACTACAACTCCCAAGTCCCTTTGCACCTCTGATTTCTGAATCCTCTCCCCATTCAGAAATTAGTTTATGCCTTTGTTCCTAGTACCAAAGTGGACTCCCAACCTGTCCCAGTCTTTTGTCCCAGTTTCCTCTACCCAAACTGCCCTATCACCTATCTTCGTATCATCTGCAAACAATTCCTCCATCTTCTAAATCATTGATATACAACATGAAAAGTAGCGCACCCAACACAACAACCTTTCGGAACATCACTAGTCATTGACGTAGTTGGTAAATATTTATAACACATAAATAACATCACAAGGCTACTGTCCTTTGCACGATGCAAATAGTTTGAAAGCAGCCGAGTTTTTATGCTTTAGTATTCTCCTTCTCACTGCAATTCTATTGGTCACTGAAGGACATAAACTTGTGTGATTAAGGCCAATCATATATCAATGAAAAAGCTGATCTAACACATTTCAAAGTTCATTCTAAACTGGCTCCAATTATTATTAAATTATACCAAAAAACGTTTTATGTACCATAATCTGAATCTCATCAGAAAACATGTCAACGTATTTTTCAAACTGTCCTGCAGATGGATCCTGGGTGTTTACCGTGACCTTCAAACCTGTTTTCCCTTGTGCTCGGCTGTGCAGCAACATGGCAAAATTATGCTCTGCGGAGAGCTCCAAGGAAATCTATAAATGAAGCATAAAACACGCAGAAGTATTATTCATATGCTGCTACAGTGTTTGAAAATCTATTCACTATTATTAAAGTTAGTCCACATATTGGCCATGCTCCATAAGCCTGCCATTATTGTAGTTCAAAGGGATGGTTTGGTTTTCCCTGGTCTCAGTAGAATTGGTCAGTCTAAACATGCCAAGTGGGAGGAGGCATTTTATAATTAAAGATAAAATCTTCAATTCTAGCCTTGCATATCCTCCAAAACCTCAATTAATTGTATGATGTTCTCATGCAGAAAAGCAGGAATTTCAGCACAATGACAAGAGAGTCAAGAGTAGAAACAGAGAACTGCAGATGCTGGTTAATACACAAAGTGCACACAAAGTATGCACAGATCACCGAGTGCTGGAGTAACTCAGCGGGTCAGGCAGCATCTATGGAGAACATGGATAGGTGACGTTTCAGAGTGCTGGAGTAACTCAGCGGGTCAGGCAGCATCTATGGAGAACATGGATAGGTGATGTTTCTTGTTGAGACCCTTCTTCAGACTATGAGATGGGGGCTAGAAGAAAGCTGGAAAAGAGGTGAGGCAGAACAAAGGAAGCCAGGTAATAGGTGGACACAGGCAAGGGGATTTTTGATAGGAAGATGGTTGGAACAAAGGCCAGAGATAAGAGCAGAAAATATGAGCAGATTTGAAGAGTTGCGGATGTGAAGTCAGACGGACGAGAGTAGGGGGATGGGGGGTGGGATTGGAGGGGAGAAATAGGTGAGAGTTCAGATGGGGTATAGGGGAGGCGGTGTGGGGGATGTGGGTCAAGAGTGTTTAATTTTCATATGTACTGACAACAAAACAACTAAATTCTCACCTGCAACTACTTAACGGGCTCATACATACAATACACACAAATAAGATAATTTTAATAATTAATAACCATATTTGTGGTGCAAAAAACAAAGTCCGTAGTGCAACCAGAGACACTGCCCGTAGAAGATCACAGTTGCTGATACTTGCTGGGAAAAAGCTTTTCTTGAACCTGGAGATAACAGTTTTCAGGCTTCTGTACCTTCTTCCTAATGTTAACAGAGAGATGTGAGCGTGGCCAGGGTGGTGTGGGTCTCTGATGATATTGGCTGCCTTTTTGAGGCAATACCTCCCATAGATCGCGTTGATGGTGGGGTGGTCAGTATCTGTAATACACTGGGCAATTTTACTTCGGAGTCACGTGAGTGACTACGTGAAGAAGCCCCGCCTGGCGCATGCTCGGCATTACGTCGACGCATGTGAAGCTCGTCAGGGTGGAGAGCGCAGCTCCCACCAGCGTACGTTTAACCCACAGGTAAGTCGCTGTTGAACTTTCTTGCTAGTGGGTTTAAACTCTGTAAGTCTGCAGAGCCAGCTAGAGTGCTGATGTATTTTGAATTTTTTTTAAAAACTCTGTAACTCTGGCTCGAAATATGGAACCAGCTAGAGTGAATGAATCTTTAAACTACGGTAATTGAATAGAACGTGCTGGAACCGCAGTTTCCGATTTAGATCGGATCGGGAGATAAGGGCTACTTTAAAAGCCGGCTCCCGTTATTTACCGCTATTTAGATCGGATTTGGAGATAACGGCTGCGCTAAATGCCGGCTCCAAATACCCAGTAATTGTTAAATGAAGTCTGCTCTGAGTATATGTTACCAGATGCAGTTTCTTTATGGAAATGTATATAACCCTGTGTGATACTGAGGTTAATACAAATATTCTGCAAGCAGAATGTGCCTGTCAGAATTACAATTTTAAACATATATGGTTTATGCATAAATACAAAACAGTAAAAAAGTAACTCTCCTCCAAGGGAGGACAAGAATGTGCGGGAGGCTGGAAATGGAGAAAATGCTCCACACTTGACTTAGTCAAGGGTTTTTGACCCAGGTATGTCTTCCTGTTAGGCAGACTCCAAAGGAGTTTCCATACGCTGAGTATGGTGCCTATAAAGAATGAGAATCTCATTCACCAGTGTCTTACATAGGTCTGGATGAAGTATTTAGAGCAAGATAAAATGCTCAAAATTCTAAACAATTAAGGGTTTTAAGACCCATGAGATTCTAAGGAAGGCTCCGAAAGGAGTTTCCCATACACTGAGTATGGTGCCTATGAAAAATGAGAATCTCATTCACCAGTGCCTTGTTTAGGTCTGGATGAAGTCTCCTAGAGCAAAGACTCGGGAGTACCAGGGCAGGGTGAAACTGACCCTGAAGCTGGTGTCCCTACTTATGGGTATACACCAGAGCACAATAGAAACGCTCCGGGTGTTCCCGATGTAGCACCAAGTTTTGCTATATCGGTATGGACTGGTGAGGCTATGGATGAACCTGGCGGCCAACATTATTTGGTTTCTCACCTTCTCCAAGAAACTGTTATGACTGAAACAGTAAAAAATATATAAAACACCCGTCTATTGTGCCTCGCTCAGACAGGAAATGTGTTCCAGCATGTCCTCTAGCTGATATTCAGTTGGCATCACTGCATTTGGGGAAGACATACATGGATCGATAATGTCCAATACTTTTAAGACATGCTTGCGTTACTCTGCAATGCATATTCGAACCCAATTGTATGATGAAAATTGCCATTTGGCTAACATCATACCCAAAAAAAAGCAGGATTATGTGGGCAAGCTATAACCAGATTTATGATTGATGAAAAACTGCCCAAACAATTAAGGATATTTGCCTTATAAAACTTCTCATCCCTGCTTTGAGAAAACAAACAGGTTGAATATGAACCCCTATATTAAGAGAAGGAGATCTTCTGGTTCATTTACGGAAGTACAGAAACGTCATTCCATCACACATGGAATTTCTGGGAAACAACCTCTGGTTGGTTGTAAGATTACAATTATTTTGCAATTCTGCATTAAATCTGATCGGCTTGGTGTTTGAATGTACCAGGAACTCGTCAGGTAGAGATAATATATCCCAGACACAAGTATGGGGGTTGCAGAGTCATTCTGGGACTCACAAACTTAAATTTATAGTTCAGTATAGGCATTTTTTTTAAAAAAGTACACTTCAACAGTGTAACAAAGTTGTTATCACAAGGCTGCTATATGGCTATTATTAGACCTAAAAAAGATGCCTTATTATTCAGGTACTTAAATTAATTGGATGGGTCAGCAGAAGGAATTACCTAATGGGTTAAATTCAGCCCTCAGATTGCTCGCACTATTATTGAAACCAGCACTGGTGTTAATGAGGGCTCAGAATCACATTGTAATGACTTATAATAATATTTTTATTAGAAGTAATCCATCATAACAACGGTATAACAACTTTTCAAATACACAACCAACTTATTTCAATAAGTATACGGATGTTACAAATAATTCTTATAAATCTCTATTTTTTAGAAAGTAGAAAAAGAAAAGAATAGATTTTAATCAATAAGAATAGTGATTAAATAATAATTTTGATTATATAGAGAGAGAGAAAGAAGAGAAAAAAAGATTATAGTATACATCTTAATAGTGAATAACACAATTTCAAATAACAATATCAATAGAGACATGCATACAAATCCAAAAAAAAAAGAATTATTTTCATTGAGTTGTGATGCCAAGAACAGCTGCCCCTTCAAATATTCTGTATATGCAGACCATATCTGTTCAAAGAGTTCGTATTTGTCCATTAGGACAAATCTGATTCTTTCCAAATTCAACGTCTCCAACATTTCCACTGTCCACATTTTAACTGTGGAGGATAATGTTCCCTTCCAAAATTTCAATATTAATTTTTTCCTTTTTATCAAACAGTAATCCAAGAAATTTCTTTGGTTTACTGTTAATATTAGATTTGAATCCGGAACTCCTAATATTATTAGTTTTGGATCTGGGTCCAGTTTAATTTTAAGAACTTCAGAGATAACTCTAAAGATATCTGTCCAATAATAATTAAGTTTTATACATGTTACAAAACTATGCGTTAAGTTAGCTTCCAAGTTCTGACATTTATCACAAATAGAAGAAATGTTAGGATAAATTCTATTTAATTTCGTTTTTGAATAATGTAATCTGTGTAATACCTTAAATTGTATCAATATATGTCTAGCATTTAATGAGCAACGATGTATACATTGTAGGCTTTCTTCCCAAGTTTCCTTCGTTATAGATAAACCTATTTCATTTTCCCATGTTTGTCGATATATTTCCGAAGTTGGGATTTCCCTATCCAAGATAGTATTGTATATATACGCGATTAATTTTTCTGTATTTGTGTGTTTATTAAACAATTCATCTAATAATCCTGGTTTTCTATTTTAATAGTCTTGCGTATTTGACTTAATATAGTTTCTAATTTGTAAATACCTAAATATGTTATTTGACTGCAATCCATAGATATCCTGTAACTCTTGAAATGAAAGAAATGTTTCTTTCTTGTAAAGGTGTTCTATCCTTTTAATTCCTAAATCATTCCAGTGTCTAAACCCCTTGTCCAATACAGAGGGCTTAAACAAAGGATTGTTCATAATTGGCAAACAAAGTGACAAATTATCCATATGTAGGGTCTTAACTATTTGTTTCCAAATATGTCTATTGCTATGAATTATAGGGTTGTCACCATACTTTTTTTTTGTACTTCCCTTGGTGCAAAAAGAATCAAACCTACATCAAAAGGCAGTCTTCCTTTTCCATCTTTAGCCAGCTTGGCTCATAATCTAAATTTACCAACCAAAAATTCATATTCTTAATCTGAACTGCCCAGAAATAATATAAGAAATTTGGTAGTGCTAGTCCACCATTTATTTTAGATTTACATAGATGTTTTTTACTTATTCGATGATTTTTATAGTCCCAAATAAAACTATTAACCAAAGTATCTATTTAAAAAAAAAACATTTTAGGGAGATATAAAGGGATGGCTTGAAATAAATATAACAATTGTGGCAAAAAAAAATCATTTTTATAGCATTTATTCTACCGATCATTGAAATAGGTAGTGTTTTCCAATATAAAATATAACCATATAACCATATAACAATTACATTTTTTTATTTAACAATTGAGGGTAATTATATTTAAATAGACAGTTATAGGATTTAAATACATTAATTCCTAGATATTTAAATTTGTCCGTGACTATTTTAAGTGGGAATTGTTCTAGTATATTTAATTTTATTCCAGTTATAGGCATAATTTCACTTTTATTCCAGTTAATTCTATACCCAGAAAATGTGCCAAACTTAGTTATAACATTTAGTAGATTGGGAATACTAATCTCCGGTTTTGTGATATAAATTAAGATGTCATCTGCATATAGAGATATTTTATTCGTTGTAGTTTTGGTATTATATCCATATATTTCTGGTTCTGATCTAATCATTTCGGCTAATGGTTCTATTACCAGAGCAAATAGTAATGGTGATAACAGGCATACTTGTCTACAACCCCTAAAGAGATTACATTTTGCTGATAACATTTGATTTGTTAATATTCTTGCAGTTGGATTCGAGTATATGATTTTTACCCATTTGGAAAATCTATCCCCCAGTTGAAATTTCTGCATTATTTTAAATAAATGTGGCCATTCAACCTGGTCAAATGCTTTTTCAGCATCTAAGGATATGACAGCTAGTTCAATATCATTCACTCTTTTTAAGTATATGATATTGAATAGACGTCTCAGATTATAAGATGAATAGCATTTTGGGATAAAACCTGTTTAGTCATGATGTATTAAGTTATTAATCATAAACTTAGCCTCCGAGATAAAATTTTAGTTAGTATTTTTTGATCAGTGTTTAAAAGAGCTATTGCTCTGTATGACCCAGGGTCTTCCAAATCTTTATCAGCTTTAGGGATAAGTGTAATTGTAGATTAATTTAATGATTCTGGTAACTTTCCTTGTTCATAAGCATATTTATATATTATATGTAAACGTGGAGAGATCAGATCATAAAACTTCTTATAAAATTCAACACTTAAGCCTTCAGGACCTGCGGCTTTTCCGTTATTTAATGATCCAATTGATTCTTCAATATCTTTTACTGATATATCAGCATTTAACAAGTCTCTACCTTCCTGATCCAAACTATTAATATGACATTCTTGTAGGAATGTTTCCATTCCATCCGATTGTCCTGCTAGTTTAGATGAGTAAAGATTTTGTTAATATTGTAAAAATGTATCATTGATATCTTTTGGTAAAGTCAATATTTCTCCTTGTTCAGATCTAATTTTATGTATCATTTTCTCCTCATCCAATTTTCTAAACTGGCGTGCCAGTAATTTTTGTGGTTTATCCCCAAATTCAAAGTGTACTTGTTTAGTCTGTTGAAAAAGTTTAATAATCTGATTTTAATATATTTTATTTAGCTTATATTTTAATGATGCAATTTTATTACTTAGCCCCTTTGAAGGGGATATTGCATTTTCAATATCTAATTGTTTTATTTTGATTTCTGTGGCGTCAATGGTGGGGTGAGAGACGTCGCTGTTTCGCTCTTCTCCCGAAGAATGTTTTAATGTGCTAAAATATGAGTTCGAAGACAGGGGAGTTCTGAAAATAACTACCGGAGCTGCTATTTAATTGTATGTTATCAGAAATCCTTCTGATAACAGAGAATAATTGCAGTTTTAAATGAAAAGACCACGCCAGAAGCCTGCGAAAGCAAAAGCCGCTTCAAGACCTGCTACAAGAGCCTATTTGAAAAAAACTGAAGAAACTCCTCAATCCCCTCAAACATCAGCAGGAAGTTCAGAAGAAGAAGTTGATTCCCGAAATCCTTCTACAGAATTGCCTTTAATGGAGGAACAAATGGAACATCTGGAAAAGTCAGTATTAGCTTCAGTCACTGAAGTTATTTCAAAACTGATACGCGAGGAGAACCTTGTGCTGGACAAAAGCCTCTCTGAAAAAATTAAACAAGGTAATGATACGCTGATGGGGAAAATTGATGACTTAACCAAAGTTATGGTATGGTCGAAGTTGAGGAGGATTTGAACAAAAAAATTAAGCGGGTTGATAAGGATTGTAATAAAAAACTGGATACAATGCTAAAATCTACTGAGGTGGCTATGGAAGGAATGGACAATACGATAACTGAGATGGCTGAGGAGATAAAGAGACTAAAACAGGAACAAGAAAGTATTGGGAGGGAGCTTGCTAAAATGAAGTATAAATGTACGGACTTGGCGCAAGATCAAGGAGACAAAATTTGAGGATAATTGGATTAAAAGAAGGAAAGGAGATTGGACATAATTTTCAGGAGTTTGCTGCCAATTTACTCAAACAAGCAAATTTAGAGGCACGGCTATTATCATTCGTAAAGGTATACCATTTAAATTAAAGAATACTATAGCAGATAAAGAGGGGAGGTACGTCATAGTTACGGGAGAAATTTATTCTACTCCACTTACTTTGATAAATATTTATGCTCCTAATTTTGACAACCCCCAATTTTTTAGTAAAATTTTGGATATAATTTCAGAACTTAATCATCAAAATGTGATAATAGGGGGAGATTTGAATTGTGTTTTAGATCCATATTTGGATAAATCAGCAAAACAAAAAAGGACTAACATAAAATCTAAAACGAGTGAACTCCTAAATACATACATAAAAAATACTAATATAACAGATGTATGGAGAATCGCTAACCCAGTAAATAGGGAATATTCATTTTATTCAACAGTACATAAAACATATTCACGTATTGATTATTTCTTAGTGGACACAAAACTAATTCCATATACATATAATTCTAAATATCATAATAGTGTCATTTCTGATCATTCACCGTTAACTTTTTCTTTAAAATTAGAAGGAATGCCCGATAAAGATTCGTTTTGGAAGTTTAACCCCCAAATTTTAAATAACTCACAAGGTTGCACATATTTAAAAGAGCAGATGAGATTCTTCTTTGAGACAAATGATACACCAGATATTTCACCCTCCTTATTATGGGAAACTTTTAAGGCATTTATTAGAGGAATTATAATCTCATACCAAGCTTTCCAAAATAAAAAGAATAATACTGAACAATGGCAGTTAGAACAAGAAATTAGACAATTAGATTTAGAAAATGCCAAAGAACCAACTATAGATAAACATAATAAGATAATACTAAAATATAAATTAAATAAAATTTTATCGGCCAGAATAATGAGATTATTTCAAATTACAAAACAAGAAACTTTTGAATTTGGTGATAAACCTCATAAACTCCTAGCACGCCAACTGAAAAAAAGGGACACAGAAAATACAATTACTAAAATTAAATCAGACAAAGGAGAATTACTAACACTACCTAAAGATATTAATAAAAGATTTGCTCAATTTTATCAAAATTTATATACATTGAAAACTTCTGCAAATAATACTCAAATTGCAAATTTCTTAGATAACTGTAATCTTCCAAAATTAAATATGGTGGAACAAGAGGCATTAGGAGCTCAGATTACACTACAGGAAATAGAAGAAACAATTAGTTCGTTAAAGAATGGCAAAACCCCAGGACCAGATGGCTTTAGTAATGAATTCTATAAAAGATTCTACGAAATAATTTCTCCACGGTTGAAAGATTTATATATATACATTTTTAAAGAAAATAAACTACCAGAAACACTAACTGAATCAACTATTACACTTATACCAAAAAAGGATAAAGATCTAGAAGACCCAGGCTCATATAGAGCTATTGCACTCCTAAATACAGACCAAAAAATATTAACGAAGACCCTAGCGAGAAGATTGAGTAAATATGTTAGTAAACTAATAAATCCGGACCAAACAGGGTTCATACCAAAGAGATACTCATTTAACAATTTGAGACGGTTGTCTAATATAATGTACTCACATAATACTGAAGAAGAACTAGCAATTATTTCATTGGATGCAGAAAAAGCTTTTGATCAAGTAGAATGGCCATATTTATTCAAAGTGTTGGAAAAATTTAATATGGGAGATAATTTTATTTCATGGGTAAAACTACTATATGATAAGCCGACGGCTAGAATACTGACTAATAATATATTATCCCCGAAATTCTATTTAGCAAGGGGCAATAGGCAGGGGTGCGCATTATCGCCCCTGCTTTTTGCACTAGTGATAGAGCCTTTAGCTGAAAGTATAAGAAGCCATCCGAACATTCATGGGTATATTACTAAACACTCAAATAATAAAATTTCATTATATGCAGACGACAAATTATTATATATTACAAATTCGCAAACTAGCATACCAAATATACTAAATTTAATAGAAGAATTTGGTTCTTTATCAGGATATAGAATAAATTGGAACAAAAGCGAAATTATGACGATAAAACCTCAAGAGTCGACACATCTGTTGAAATTCCCTTTTAGAATTACAACAGGAAAATTAAAATATTTGGGCATCCAAATTACTAGGAACTATAAATCATTACTCAATGCAAACTATATGCCTTTATTAACTAAATTAAATGGGCTGATTAAATTTTGGAAGACACTGCCGATGTCATTAATAGGCAGAATAAATGCGATAAAAATGATCTTCTTACCACAAATATTGTACTCATTTCAATCAATACCACTATACATACCTAAAAAATTCTTCAAAAAATTAGATTCTGATATTATAAATTTCATATGGGATTATAAATCACACAGAATAAAAAAAAAACACTTGTGTAAATCTAAAGAATCAGGGGGACTGACACTCCCTAACTTATTGTATTATTATTGGGCAGTGAATTTTAAAAATATAATCTACTGGTTGGACAGTTCTGCCCAACAGGTAGATTGGATAAGAATGGAGAAAGAGGATTGTTCCCCTTATAATATAGGAGCGATCCTTCTTTCTCCGATAAAACTGAACAATGTAATATACAAGAAGAATCCAATTATTCATAGTATAATACGAATTTGGAAACAAATAAAATTAACTTTAAAATTAAGAAAATTATCGCTTCTTTCTCCAATAGCTAATAATCCCTCATTCAAACCATCCATTATTGATAAAACGTTTACCCATTGGGAAAGAATAGGAATTAAAATGATGGGAGATATGTATGAAATGGGAAAACTTTTATCATTCCAACAATTACAACTAAAATATAATTTGAAAAGTAATCAATATTTCAAATACCTTCAAATTCAAGATTATTTGAAAAAGTATATACAAGGATATCAAACTTTAACCCCAGATCTACTGGAGGAAGGAATGAATAGAAAGGCAGAATCAAGCAATTTAATATCTTACTTATATAATATAATTCTAAATATAGAAACACCAACGACAGAAGCAATTAGAAGAGACTGGGAACAAGAGTTATTGATAAAAATTCCGAACGATAGATGGGATAAAAATTTATTATATGTAAACAAATGTTCAATGAATGTAAGACATAACCTAATTCAATTTAAAATTTTACATAGATTATATTATTCGAAAACAAGACTGAATAAAATATTTTCAAATGTTTCCCCATCTGCGACAAATGTCTAACTCAAAATGCCACTATAGCACATTCCTTTGTCTCTTGTACAAAACTGTATACATTTTGGAATGAAATGTTTGGAATTTTTACAAAACTATTTAACACAAAATTGAACCCCAACACTGAATTGATTATCTTTGGATCAATGGAAGAGGGAAGTAAACTAACTATATTCCAAGGAGCTTTTCTTAATTATGGTCTAATAACAACGAAAAAACTTATACTTAAATTTTGCAAAAACGCACCTACGCCAACATTCAAAATGTGGATCTCAACCGTGTCTGAAATGCTACATCTTGAAGAAATGAGATTCCTCTTACTAGGCAAAGTAGACCAATTCTTAAAGATTTGGTCTCCGTTTATCAACTTTATACAAGCATATGGTGCAACATAACATAACCTTAGAAATTAAATGTTTAGAACTGGGTGACGAATGGGCAAAAATATGAGATAGGTAGATCTCTCCTAATCTCTCGTTTCTTTTTACTTTTTCCTTCTCTTTCAATCTTTTAACTTCTCACCTCTGTCCTTTATTTTTTTTTTTGTTTTCTGTTTCTACTCGCTTGTCTATCTATTCCGGCACTCTTTATTTATTTTTTCTCTCACTGTTCTTTTATTATTGAACTAAAAGTATGAAGTTGTACAAGAATGAGAATATGTATTTATGTATTAGGTACTTAAGTACCAGACTACTGTACTTACTTCTAACAAAAATAAACAAAGAAAAAAAAAAAATTGTTTTATTTCATTTTCCAACTTTTGTTGAGTCTTTCGATTTTCCTTATTAAAGTATGCGTGTGCTGATATTATCGCACCACGCATAGAAACATAGAAATTAGGTGCAGGAGCAGGCCATTCGGCCCTTTGAGCCTGCAACGCCATTCAATATGATCATGGCTGATCATCCAACTCAGTATCCTGTACCTGCCTTCTCTCCATACCCCCTGATCCCTTCAGCCACAAGGGCCACATCCAACTCCCTCTTAAATATGGCCAACGAACTGGCCTCAATTACCTTCTGTGGCAGAGAATTCCACAGATTCACCACTCTCTGTGTGAAAAACAATTTTCTCATCTCGGTCCTAAAATACTTCCCCCTTATCCTTAAACTGTGACCCCTTGTCCTGGACTTCCCCAACATCGGGAACAAACTTCCTGCATCTAGCCTGTCCAACCCCTTAAGAATTTTATAAGTCTCTATGAGATCACCCCTCAAGGTCCCACATAAGAGATTAGTATACAAACTTAAAGCATACGGTATTAGGGGTTCAGTATTGATGTGGATAGAGAACTGGCTGGCAAACAGGAAGCAAAGAGTAGGAGTAAACGGGTCCTTTTCACAATGGCAGGCAGTAACTAGTGGGGTACCGCAGGGCTCAGTGCTGGGACCCCAGCTATTTACAATATATATTAATGATCTGGATGAGGGAATTGAAGGCAATATCTCCAAGTTTGCGGATGACACTAAGCTGGGGGGCAGTGTTCGCTGTGAGGAGGATGCTAGGAGACTGCAAGGTGACTTGGATAGGCTGGGTGAGTGGGCAAATGTTTGGCAGATGCAGTATAATGTGGATAAATGTGAGGTTATCCACTTTGGTGGCAAAAACAGGAAAGCAGACTATTATTTAAATGGTGGCCGATTAGGAAAAGGGGAGATGCAGCGAGACCTGGGTGTCATGGTACACCAGTCATTGAAAGTAGGCATGCAGGTGCAGCAGGCAGTGAAAAAAGCGAATGGTGTGTTAGCTTTCATAGCAAAAGGATTTGAGTACAGGAGCAGAGAGGTTCTACTTCAGTTGTACAGGGTCTTGGTGAGACCACACCTGGAGTATTGCGTGCAGTTTTGGTCTCCAAATCTGAGGAAGGACATTATTGCCATAGAGGGAGTGCAGAGAAGGTTCACCAGACTGATTCCTGGGATGTCAGGACTGTCTTATGAAGAAAGACTGGATAGACTCGGTTTATACTCTCTGGAATTTAGGAGATTAAGAGGGGATCTTATAGAAACTTACAAAATTCTTAAGGGGTTGGACAGGCTAGATGCAGGAAGATTGTTCCCGATGTTGGGGAAGTCCAGGACAAGGGGTCACAGCTTAAGGATAAGGGGGAAATCCTTTAAGACCGAGATGAGAAAGACTTTTTTCACACAGAGAGTGGTGAGTCTCTGGAACTCTCTGCCACAGAGGGTAGTTGAGGCCAGTTCATTGGCTATATTTAAGAGTGCGTTGGATGTGGCCCTTGTGGCTAAGGGGATCAGGGGGTATGGAGAGAAGGCAGGTATGGGATACTGAGTTGGATGATCAGCCATGATCATATTGAATGGCGGTGCAGGCTCGAAGGGCTGAATGGCCTACTCCTGCACCTAATTTCTATGTTCTATGTCTATGTTTTAATCTTCTAAATGCCAGCGAGTACAGCCGAGTCTATCCAGTCTTTCTTCATATGGAAGTCGTGCCATCCCAATAATCAATCTGGTGAACCTTCTCTGTACTCCCTCTATGGCAAGAATGTCTTTCCTCAGATTAGGAGACCAAAACTATACGCAATACTCCAGGTGTGGCCTCACCAAGACCCTGTACAACTGCAGTAGAACCTCCCTGCTCTTGTAGGGCGCCTTAAGGGAGCCATAAATGCTTTAAATGTATCCCAAAGCAGTGATGGTGAGATTCCAGGTTTGTCATTAGTTTCAAAAAATAATTTAACCTGTTTTACCAAGTAATCATAACAAGCCTTATCATTTAATATTTGGGGGTTGAGTCTCCAGTTAGAGGTTTTAATAGTTATGTCTTTTAATTTTATCTTAAATGTTAATGGAGCATGATCCGAGATAATAATATTGTGATATTTTGAGTCATACGTAAATGGGATTAGTTTTGAATCTATTAAAAAATAGTCTATCCTTGAATAGGTTCTGAATACAGGGGAAAAAAATGAATATTCTCGACCAGATGGGTTATCTGTTCTCCAGATATCCTGAACATTTGCTGTGTTAATAAAATAATTTATAAGTGTACTTGACTTAGAAGTGGTTTTCCTTTTCATTGATGATCTATCTAAATAATTATCTAAGGTACAATTAAAATCACCTCCAATTATTAGATTATGTTGAGTGGATATAGGGATATTGTTAAATATTTTCTTGAAGAATAATGGGTTATAGAAATTAGGACCATATATATTCATAAGGATTACTTTTTTAGAATGTAATTCACCTGTAATTATTATATATCTACCCTCAACATCTTCTATTATTGAGCTTTGTTTAAAAGGTATACCTTTACGAATAATTATTGCTACCCCTCTAGACTTATGTGTAAATGAAGAGTGATATACTTTGGAAATCCATTTTGCTGTTAATCTATACTGCGTGTCTTTAAGGTGTGTCTCTTGGAGAAAAATAATATCAGATCTCAATCTATTTAATTGAGCTAAAACCTTACCTCTTTTAACTGGTTTGTTAATTCCCTTAACATTCCAACTACAGAAAGTGATTCCATCACCCCCAATCCTAGTATTTATGTCATACATGTTATTATTAAGGTGGTTTATAATGGAGTAGATGTCTCAGCTCATCTAACCCAATCCCTTACCCAAACATCAGATCGATGAAATTTAATTTCTGTGTCATTGTCTTATACACACGTCTCTTTGAACTAACTATATAATAACAATCATACTTAAATCCATATAATATATAATATGAAATAAAATACATCATATAAAAGTAATAATAAAAAATGTGAGTAAAGTAAGTGATGTTAGTAAAGTGTAAGGGGAAAAAAAAAGTGACTACAACTGTAATGAGTGTAGTTAGTATTAGCGTAAGCCACACTAGCGTGGCTATTAATCTACGGACTTCCGTGAAAAAAAAAGTTAATAATTCCAGCTCCGTTTTTGCCTTAAGGACTATATATGTTGGGGTGGGGTATTAAATTTATATACTTAATAGTTAATTAAATATACTATTAATATCAAATATAGTTAGTGTCATAGCACTATATTAGGAGAGCTAACGTACATTTTTAAGGGGTAGGTAATACAAAACTATATTTATTAATAATCCATCCATCCCTCCTTAACCCCAAGATAGAGTCCATGTCCATTGTTCCTCCTCCTTCCCTGCGGGTCCTCCTTCAGTGTGAATCCTCCTCCTTTTCTGTGGATGGGTAGTATCATCAGGTAAGTGATCAATAATATTCAGTACTGTTCATCTTCATCTACTTCTTCCTCTTCCAATTTCTTCTGAATGTTTCGAGCGAATTCAAGAGCTTCTGTATGTTTGGTGAAGTGGTGCTCCTTGTTATCATAAGTTTCTCTTAATGTTGCCGGGTACATCAGGCCATATCTCAGCTTCTTTATGTTCCTCAGGATACCTCTTGTTTCTGTTAATAAAGATCTTCTCTCGGCCACTTCCGCAGGGTAATCTCTGAAGATACTGATATTGTCTCCCTCATATTTGTGATTTTTCATCATATTATTATCTTCATCATATCTTCAAAAACATGATCGTAAGCCACCTTCACAATCATCTGTCTTGGGGGAGCATCCCTCCTAGGAGTACGTCGCAATGCCCTGTGTGTTCGGCCCAGCAGAGGTTCTTGGTCCAAGTTCAGAATATCTTTTAGGAGTTTTGCAGCAAACTTTCGAGGGTCTTGATCTCCCTCTCGGCCTTCACTCAATCCAACAATACGCGAATTCTGACGCCTTTGACGTCCCTCCTAGTCAATGCATTTCTCAGTTATTTTGTGTAATAATTCTGATAAATGCTCATTCTCGGCAAGACGCTTCTCGGCTGATTCAGTCAATTCTTTTATTACGTCATTTTGTTGGTTAAGTGAGGTTTTAATAGGTTCTAACTTGCAGCAACTCCATCTCACCAGTTTTACGGTTTACGTCATCCAACTGTTGTTGCAAATCAGTAACCGCTTTATCTTTCCTGGAAGTGGCGGCGCTGCGTGGCAGCTGCGGCTCACCTGCAGTCCGTCTGTTTTTTTCTTTTTTTTCGTCTTTTTGTGTCTGTTTTAGTTAGAATTTTGGTTTATTAGGCTGTGTTTGTGTGTGGGGGGGGGGGGGAGGGTGGGAGAAACAAGGTTTTAGTCTCTCCCTTCGGGGGGATGCGACCTTTTCTTGTCGTGTCCCCCGTCACCGTCTCCGTCTGTGCTGAGGCCTAATGGCGGAGCTGGTGGCCTCGGAGCTGTGGCGAGCGTTCAGAGCTCCAGTGTTCCAGCGGCGGCAACGGGCCGGCTTCGGGGCTTCGGCGCTCCAGCAGTTGCTCCAGCGGTGCTCCAGCAGCGGCCCGGCTTCGGCGCTCCAGCGGCTCTCCAGCGGTGCTCCAGCGGCGGCCCGGCTTCGGGGCTTCGGCGCTCCAGCGGGTCTCCAGCGGTGCTCCAGCAGCGGCCCGGCTTCGGCGCTCCAGCGGCTCTCCAGCGGTGCTCCAGCAGCGGCCCGGCTTCGGGGCTTCGGCGCTCCAGCAGTTGCTCCAGCAGCGGCCCGGCTTCGGCGCTCCAGCGGCTCTCCAGCGGTGCTCCAGCGGCGGCCCGGCTTCAGAGCTCCGGCGGCTCCAGCGTTCCCGTGGTCGATCCTGATTGGGAGCTGTGGTGGTGTTCCGGCATTCCGGCAACGGCGGCGGTGACGGCCTGGCTTCGGAGGCTCGGCCGTGGGCCTAGTGGACGATGACATCGAAGGCCTGGATTGCCTCAGTACAGAGAGGGAACAAGTAGGGGAAAAAGACTAAGACTTTAAGACTTTTGCCTTCCACCACAGTGAGGAGGTGCCTGGTGAACTCACTGTGGTGGATGTTAAATATGTGTTTATTGTGTGTTTTGTTTTAATTTATTACATGTTATGACTGCAAGGTAACAAATTTCGTTCAGACCGAAAGGTCTGAATGACAATAAAGGAATCTGAATCTGAATCCATTCGTCCATCATAGTCTTTACAGTAGTTATAACTTCTTTTTTGAACGCTTAGTTCAAATTTTCATGATACACCAAAATATCTTTCTTAAAGTCTTTATTTCCTCTTTATATTATTTTTTCATATCCTTAAGCAATTTTTTAGCTCATCCATAATCATTTTTTTGAGGTAATCTATCTTTAAAATATCTTCCTAGGAGGCACTCAAACTCGAGCCCGTGGCTCCAGTGAGGCCCACTTCCTTTTTCACAGGCTTTTTCACAGGCTTTTTCACTTGGTTGGGGGGGGGGGGGGGGGGGAGCGATGCATCGACATTTTCTTAGTAAAGTTGCGCGCCTGATGACGTCACGCACCTTTTTAATGCTACCGGAGCCGTTCACACCCGTTCTCCTCTGGTGAGTAGTTTGTTAGCCCCTTTTGCCCCCGTTTTTCATACAATTTTTAGCGGAGCTGAATGGCGCGAGTTCCACTCACTCCATAGCGCCACTGGAAGCCACATTGTAATGACTTATCTAGAGGATATGTTAATTGTAAATGGGAAACAGCTGAAGAACTGGGTTCAGCAACCATAAGCCTATTGAAAGGCTAAGGTTCTGTACATCCAAACAACATGTAAGTTACAGGCATCCCAAACAATTGATTATTTGGGATTTGTCATTAATACAGTTGATATGTCAGTAACTTTACCAACAATTAATGTTGGGGATGTTACAAATGCCTGTACTTGTCTTGGTAAAAAACATTATCCCACAATCCAAGAAGTAGCTACGGTTACTGGTAAAGTGATAGTGGTAAAATAAAGTGATCAAAGTCTGCAAAGACCAGAGAATAAGCGTAAAAAGCATGCAGGTCATTGATTAGGTCCATGCAGTTACCAACTAAAAAGGTTGAGCTGAATTGCAATGATGGATTCTCAATGTTGCACAAGTTACTAGAAGTAAAAATGTGCTTGTTCAGTAGTCTTCAGTGGTATTACAGATCGGAGTGCTCTCGGATGGGGAGCCAAGGACAGCGACACGAGTTGTGGTGGTTGATGGACTGTCCAAGACGATTTAATTCTCCAAATACACGTTCAATTACGAGTAGACAATACCACAGCTGTGGGAGAGACAATATTGTGGTAAGACAACAGATCACGAAAGTTCAATGACAAAACAGAATGAATGTTAAAATTCAAAAAGTTTAAAAAAGATTGTCAGACAGTATGAGTACCAATTGTTGATCTGTTGTGTCTGGATTAAATCTCCAACGGTCTAAATGTGTCTCATGGGAGCCTGACCCAGGAGCATTAGCGGTGGATGCATTCTAGCTGCATTGGAGAAGTATAGTCTTTTATGTTTTTGCCATTTTTGTCTGATTAAGCAATGTGTCACCAAAATAGAGCAAGTCTCTGCCGCAGGCTTTTGGTGGTTCCAAACTGGTATTGCTTCTCGGACTTTTGGCTAAGATCAAGTGTAGTATCTGTTCTTATCAGTTTAATATCTGATACGTCCCTTATCTAGGGACCATTTCTACACAGCCATTGTTCCCATTGGTGCTCCGAATGATGATTCAGACATTCATGACAAATCCCAGGTGCAGTCATTGTTGGTACATCCAGTAACAGCAGAAGTCATCCATTACATGACCGTATTAATTGTTAATCTGCAGGTTCTGATGGAATGTCGGATAGGACCATGGATGTCATAACTGCAGCTTGGAGATATAGCACTAAGAAACAATATATGTTTCATATAAGGAATGGGAAATCTTTTGTATACAGTCAGATATATTTTATCATACTGCAAACATATCGGATGTATTGGAGTTCCTTGCTATGTTGCACCTGAGTTATAGTACCATTAATGGAGCTCGGAGTCCTTTGTCCTCCTATTTAGGACAATTTTCAGAACGACAATTTATCGGGTCTCATCCGTTAATATCCTGATTTATGAGAGGAATTTTAATAAAATCCTACAGTATACAGTAATCTGGGATGTCAGTATAGTTCTCACATTGCTTCGGCAATGGACTCCAATTACGTCACTGTCTTTTCAGAAGTTAATATTTAAAGTGGTTATGCTGATGACATTAATATCAGCACAATGAGTACAAACATTACAAATGTTACAGTTACATTGTATGCAGTTGTCTGTAGATAAAATGACGTTTTATGTCAATGATCTACGCAAGCAAAGCAAGCCAAGAAAGGCTGGAACCAATGTAATCTTCAAGACATACTCTGTCAACTAAACATTGTGTGTGGTTAAGTACCTGATTTAATATATATTGAATTAAGAGTCTCCGAGATTGTGAGACACCAATGTTCATTACCCACAAGAAGCATATAAAAAAGTGACAGTACAAACTATTTCTAGATGGATAAACAGGTTCTGGATTAACTGGAGTAGACACTGATGTGTTTAAATCTCACTCCACAAGGGCGGTATCAATGTCCGCGGCAAAGATGCAGGACATGCCGCTCGATCAAATTCTGGAGACCGCAGGATGGTCTAAAGAGGAACTTTTCTAGATTTTATGATAAACCTGTTGTCACAGTGCCAGGGTTGCGCTTGCTGTGTTGGGTTCTGTTCAAATTGTTTGCTTTGTTGCATATCATTTGTTGTAATTTCCCCAGGGATAGACGGGTTATTACTTTTCTTTTTATTATTATTAAAATATTAAAATATTTATTGCATAATTTCAAGCAATATATATTATTTACTCACTACTGTGTAAACTCAAGCAGTGTGTCATATGGAATGATCTACGGCATGAAAATCACAGAACTTCAAAATTTTCACGTAGTCACTCACGTGACTCCGAAGTAAAATAGTAAGATTAAACGAGAACTTACCAGTTTGGAGTTTGATTGTTATTTTATGAGAAGTTACGATGAGGGATTACGTGCCCTCCACTCCCAACCCTCATAAAATAAATGATCATCAGGTAGTTCTAGTCTATGTAAGCCTTACTATCTTACTCCGGCTATTGGTTCTGTGTTTTTCACACCGCTGCTTTGAAGTATGAAGAGCATTCGCCAGGCGGGGCTTCTTCACGTAATCCCTCATCGTAACTCCTCATAAAATAACAATCAAACTTCAAACTGGTAAGTTCTCATTTAATCTTACTATTATACACCACTCCCTGTAATCGCCTTTGTTCCTGGGCATTCAAGTTGCCGAAAGACATGGAGTCTGCAATAGTTAAAACTACAAATTGTTGGTATTCACTGATATTACACAATGAATATTCCACAAGCTTTGGGAATTCAAAGCATAGATCCTTTAATGTGAGGTAATTTTATGCAAGGTTATCCACTTTGGTGGCAAAAACAGGAAATTATCTATATGGTGGCCGATTAGGAAAAGGGGAGATGCAGAGAGACCTGGGTGTCATGGTACACCAGTCATTGAAAGTAGGCATGCAGGTGCAGCAGGCAGTGAAGAAAGCGAATGGTATGTTAGCTTTCATAGCAAAAGGATTTGAGTATAAGAGCAGGGAGGTTCTACTTCAGTTGTATAGGGTCTTGGTGAGACCACACCTGGAGTATTGCGTACAGTTCTGTCAGGTCTTACAGGTCTCCAAATCTGAGGAAGGACATTATTGCCATAGAAGGAGTGCAGAGAAGGTTCACCAGACTGATTCCTGGGATGTCAGGACTGTCTTATGAAGAAAGACAGGATAGACTCGGTTTATACTCTCTAGAATTTAGGAGATTGAGAGGGAATCTTATAGAAACTTACAAAATTCTTAAGGGGTTGGACACGCTAGATGCAGGAAGATTGTTCCCGATGTTGGGGAGGTCCAGAACAAGGAACCACAGCTTAAGGATAAGGGGGAAATCCTTTAAGACCGAGATGAGAAATACTTTTTTCACACAGAGAGTGGTGAGTCTCTGGAACTCTCTGCCACAGAGGGTAGTTGAGGCCAGTTCTTTGGCTATATTTAAGAGGGAGTTAGATGTGGCCCTTGTGGCTAAGGGGATCAGAGGGTATGGAGAGAAGGCAGGTATGGGATACTGAGTTGGATGATCAGCCATGATCATATTGAATGGCGGTGCAGGCTCGAAGGGCCAAATGGCCTACTCCTGCACCTAATTTCTATGTTTCTATGTTTAATATGAAAATACTGAAGTTGCTCTTAGTGATTCAGAATTTCAATGCAAAATGGACTTTTTGTAGCCTTCCCCAACATGCAAAGGAAATCAATGAAGGGAAGAAAATGTCAGGTTTGTACAAGCAAGTTTTGATGTATGGCATAAAGTCTGAGTATTCCCAAGGAACAGTAATTTGCTGGTTTAAATATTACAATGTACATGAATTATAATTGCTTAGATAAATACCTCAAAATATAAAGGTGTATTTTATTTAAATATTGCAATGCAGCCTTAATCTGAATGTCAATGTTATTCTGTTTATGGTAAAATATTAATTATTAAAAGTTTTGCTTCTTTCTTCCTGGTTTGCCATATATGAAAATTCTTGAACATAATACACAATAGACAATAGATGCAGGAGTAGGCCATTCGGCCCTTCGAGCCAGCACCGCCATTCAATATGATCATGGCTGATCATCCACAATCAGTACCCCGTTCCTACCTTCTCGCCATATCCCCTGACTCCGCTATCTTTAAGAACTCTATCTTGAAAGCATCCAAAGAATTGGCCTCCACTGCCTTCAGATGCTCAGCCAGCCTATGACATGACTGTTTCTGAACGGCTGGGGTTTCACTGAACAAATACTGTAGTCAGAAAAGAAGTTCAGAGATGATGAGATTTTACTGGGCATCAATCTTCATATAAAAAAAAAATCAAAGAACGTAATATTTCCCAGTGTTAAAGAAGGAACTGCAGATGCTGGAGAATCGAGGGTTACACAAAAAGCTGGAGAAACTCAGCGGGTGCAGCAGCATGTAAGGAGCGAAGGAGATAGGCGACGTTTCGGGTCGAGAACCTTCTTCAGACTCAAATTTTCCCAGGTTGGTTATGTCCACTAGAGGGCATAGCTATAAGGTGAGAGGGGGAAACGTTTCATGGAGATGTGTGGAAAGCTTTTCATGCTGAAAGTAGTAGAACACACTGCCAGATGTGGTGGCAGAGAGAGATACGGTAGTGGTGTTTAAGAGGCTTTTGTAAGGCACACAGAAGCATGGTTCATGTATAAGCACAGGAGATCAGTTTAACTTGGCATCATGTTCGGCTTAGACACTGTGGACCGATGGGCCCGTTCCTGTGCTGTACTATTCAATGTTCTGAAGATTCACCCAGGCTGCTGTTGTATGCGTGCTAGTACTGAGGGAGAAATTAAGTATATTTATAAACGTGGAAAGAACGATAAGAAAAAAAAAATCACTTTTCACATAAAATAAAGCATAAACTGCAAGATCCCCAGTCTATAAAGATGACTATTACATTGTTCCCTGTTTCTAAACTAATGTTTCTCAAATATTTAGTTAACTTAATCACCAAAAATCATCTATAGAAATGTTAAGAAATTTGAATTGAAGGTAGCTATTTGAAGTACTTGAACACTGGACGATTGGATTTTTCTAAATGCTAAATGAACACATGTACATGGCTGAACATTTAAGCATGGATATCGGCTCTATATGTGAGGAAATAACACCTTACTTCGGAATGCCGGGTGACAAGCTCGATAACCTCCCGTTTTGTTGTTGTCCAGTGAAAGGTTAGGCCAGGAACCCCATTACCAAAGGAAAATGGAGTCTGGGAACTGGTGATTCCTGTCACATACACCGGCACCTGAAAAGTTAAAATGTGACAATGTTTACAGCTCGTGTATCACGTCTAACAAATAAATCAGACATTCAACTAGCTACTTATCCCTAATGTTCTGAATACAGAACTTGTTATGCAATAAAAGCTAAGACAAATGTTTAACATTTTAAAGGACAATTAAAGCTAACAAAATATAATTCAAAAGTCTTATCTATTTCTGAAGATTTTATTGATCAAAGCAAAACAGATGGGATTAATTTATTTCCACATTTTGCAGACTATAAAGATTCTACAATTCATTCCATCAGGACACATTGTGTCTATATACCCACTGTATATTTCCACTATAAACCCACTGACTCCCACGGCTATCTGGACTACTCATCCTCCCACCCTGCTTCCTGTAAGGACTCCATCCCCTATTCCCAATTCCTCCGTCTACGCCGCATCTGCTCCCAGGATGAGGTGTTCCACACCAGGGCATCACAAATGTCCTCATTCTTCAGGGAACGGGGATTCCCCTCCCCCACTATAGATGAGGCTCACACCAGGGTCTCCTCCATACCCTGTAACACTGCCCTCTCACCCCATCCCCCCACTTGCACCAAGGGCAGAGTCCCCCTGGTCCTCACCTTTCACCCCACCAGCAGGCACATACAACACAGTCCTCCGCCAGTTTCGCCACCTCCAACATGACCCCACCACTCGCCACACCTTCCCATCTCCCCCCGGCTGCCTTCTGCAAAGACTGCTCCCTCCGCAACTCCCTGGTCAATTCTTCCCTTCCCTCCCGCTCCACCCCTTTCCCGGGCGCTTTCCCTTGCAACCCGAAGAAATGCTACACTTGTCCCTTCACCTCCCCCCTCCACTCCATCCAAGGACCCAAGCAGTCATTCCAGGTCTGACAGAGGTTCACCTGCACCTCTTCCAACCTCATCTATTGCATCCGCTGCTCTAGATGTCAGCTGATCTATATTGGTGAGACCAATCGGAGGCTTGGCGATCGTTTCGCCGAACACCTCCGCTCGGTCCGCATTAACCAACCCGACCTTCCGGTGGCTCAGCACTTCAACTCCCCCTCCCATTCCGTATCCGACCTCTGTGTCCTGGGCCTCCTCCACGGCCAGAGTGAGCAACACCGCAAATTGGAGGAACAGCACCTCATATTCCGCTTGGGGAGTCTGCATCCTCTTGGCATGAACATCAAATTCTCACAATTTTGTTAACCCTTGCTGCCTCCTCCCCTTCCTACCTCTCCCTCTTCCTCAGTCCTCCTCCTCCTTTTCTTCCCCCCGCCCCCCCCCCCCATCAGTCTGAAGAAGGGTTTTGGCCTGAAACGTTGCCTATTTCCTTCGCTCCATAGATGTTGCTGCACCCGCTGAGTTTCTCCAGCATTTTGTCTACCATATTGTGTCTATCGTTGGTTTAAACCAATCTGCAGTTCCTTCCGACTCACTATGAATCATTTTGATACAAAAAATACATTTCTCTTTAAAGTCTGTCTGTTCACGTTATTGATACAACAAGATACATACATTTCAACATCCACCATGTCATACTCCATTAGGATCTCATTTATTTCTATAAGATCACGACACACTATACCTGAGTTCCAGTCCTCAGTCTAGTTACTGGAGCATGGATCTTTATCCCTTTTAGTCGAATCACTTCTACGGTCACTTCATCCTTTTTATCAGAAAAGCTTGAGTTATTCTCAAAAGTTAATCTTACATTAGTGCAGCTTGTTGGAAACTGCTGGTTGATCTGAGCATTTGTCCAAACCACCGTAAAATGAAATTCTCACTCACTTCAATACAAAATACATTGGCATGAGATTGACAACACCCACCAGCTCTAACACAGGAGGCTGCCTGCCATAGTTGAATGTACAAAGTGATAGTTACTGCATATGTGCAAGCAGCATGATTTCATCAGTGACGGTGGTGTGGATTTTGGAAAGACCAAGGTAATAATCTGTTAACTGTTGTATTTCCAGCAGCTTACTGAACAAGCAGTCTTCAGGTTAAAAGCCTTTGTTATAAAAATAATGCTGCTCACTGTCTGATATAGTGGCTTGCAAAAGTATTCATACCCCTTGAACTTTTCCACATTTTGTCACGTTACAACCACAAACGTGAATGTATTTTATTGGGATTTTATGTGATAGACCAACACAAAGTGGTGCATAATTGTGAAGTGGAAGGAAAATAATACATAGTTTCCAAATTTTATTACAAATAAAAAAACTAAAAAGTGTGGCGTGCAAAAGTATTCAGCCCCCCTGAGTCAATACTTTGTAGAACCACCTTTCGCTGCAATTACAGCTGCAAGTCTTTTGGGGTATGTCTCCACCAGCTTTGCACATCTAGAGACTGAATTTTTTGTCCATTCTTCTTTGCAAAATAGCTCAAGCTCAGTCAGATTGGATGGAGAGCGTCTGAGAACATCAATTTTCAAGTCTTGCCAGAGATTCTCAATTGGATTTAGGTCTGGACTTTGACTGGGCCATTCTAACACATGAATATGGTTTGATCTAAACCATTGCATTGTAGTTCTGGCTGTATGTTTAGGATTGTTGTTCTGCTGGAAAGTGAACCTTCGCCCCAGTCTCAAGTCTTTTGCAGACTCTAACAGGTTTTCTTCCAAGATTGCCCTGTATTTGGCTCCATCCATCTTCCCATCAACTCTGACCAGATTCCCTGTCCCTGCTGAAGAAAAGCATTCCCACAGCATGATGCTGCCACCACCATGTTTCACAGTGGGGATGGTGTGTTCAGGGTGATGTGCAGTGTTAGTTTTCCACCACACTTGGAGTTTTGCATTTAAGCCAAAAACTTCAATTTTGGTCTCATCAGACCAGAGCACCTTCCTCCACATGTTTGCTGTGTCCCCCACATGGCTTGTGGCAAAATGCAAACGGGACTTCTTATGGCTTTGTTTCAACAATGGCTTTCTTCTTGCCATTCTTCCATAAAGGCCCGATTTGTGGAGTGCACGACTAATAGTTGTCCTGTGGACAGATCCTCCCACCTGAGCTGTGGATCTCTGCAGCTCCTCCAGAGTTACCATGGGCCTCTTGGTTGCTTCTCTGATCAATGCTCTCCTTGCCCGGCCTGTCAGTTTAGGTGGATGGCCATGTCTTGGTAGGTTTGCAGTTGTGCCATACTCTTTCCATTTTCGGATGATGGATTGAACAGTGCTCTGTGAGATGTTCAAAGCTTGGGATATTTTTTTATAACCTAACCCTGCTTTAAACTTCTCCACAACTTTATCCCTGACCTGTCTGGTGTGTTCCTTGGGCTTCATGATGCTGTTTGTTCACTAATGTTCTCTAACAAACCTCTGAGGCCTTCACAAAACAACTGTATTTATACTGAGATTAGATTACATACAAGTGGACTCTATTTACTAATTAGATGACTTCTGAAGGCAATTGGTTGCACTGGATTTTATTTAGGGGTATCAGAGTAAAGGGGGCTGAATACCTTTGCACGCCACACTTTTCAGTTTTTTATTTGTAAAAAATTTTGAACACTATGTATCATTTTCCTTCCACTTCACAATTATGCGCCACTTTGTGTTGGTCTATCACATAAAATCCCAATAAAATACATTTGCGTTTGTGGTTGTAACGTGACAAAATGTGGAAAAGTTCAAGGGGTATGAGTACTTTTGCAAGCCACTGTATATTGTGCTCATATAATATATGGGAAAGGAATACTGACCATCAGGCCTTCCAGTTGCTACCATAAGTATTGCATGATAAAAACAAACGATTTAAAGAAACTTATCTTTCAGGTACTCTCTTGTTTTACTGCAAATGCTTTTGTCAAATTAGATGCTTCATTTACTGTGTCAATATACTGATCTGTGATTAACAAGAATAACCTATTCATCAAACATCCATATAGCACAGAAACAGGCCCTTTGGCCCAATTTGACCAAGCCGACCAACATGCCCCATCTCTGCTAATCGCACCTGCCTGTGTTGCGCCTGTCCAAATATCTTTTAAATGTTGTTAAGTACCTGCCTCAACTACCTCCTCTGGCAACTTTCACCCTGTGTGTGAAAACGTTACCCCTCAGGTCCCTATTAAATCTTTTCCCTGTTACCTTAACCCTATGTTTTCTGGTTGTTGATTCCCCTATTCTGGGTATAACTCTGGGTCCATTTACCCTATTCCCCTCATGATCTTTGCACCTTTATAACATCACCCCTCAACCTCCGGTGCTTCAAGGAATAAAGCCCTAGCCTGCTCAACCTCTCCCAATTGCTCATTGTCTCAAGACCTAGCAACATCCTTGTAAATCTTTTCTACACTCTTTTCATCTGAACGACATTCTTCCTATAGCAAGTGACTAAAACTGAACAAATCGCCAATATCTTGTACAAATGCAATATAATATCCCATCTTCTGTACTCAATAGCGTGACTGATGAGGCCATTGTACCGAAAGCTTTCTTGACAACATTATCTACCTGTGATGCCACTTTCAGGGAATTATGGCTCTGCACTCCCAGAACTCTCTGCTCTACTCACTCCCTTAAACCATTCCTAGCCCACGTGCCCAGCTGTTCAAGATCCTGCTGTGATTTGTAATAATCATCTTCGCTATCTACGATACTACCCACTTTAGTGTTATCCTCAAACTAACTAGTTTAAAATTATTCTCACCTTGGTCTTACACTCAAGTAAAATGCCTGAAATACAAAAGTTCACAGAGGTCTACACTTATGTGCCAGGTCTTTTACTATGAAAGCTAAGTAAGTATAATTTCACCAGCAAAATTATATACAATTAAATATTTAAACATGTGGTTTTTATTCGGTCAGCAGCGTGTCCATTTTTTCAACTTTTTTTGATTTTTAGTATGTTTTAATGTATGTTTTACTTCGGAGTCACGTGAGTGACTACGTGAAGAAGCCCCGTGAAGAAGCATGCGTGTCATTAAGTCCGACGGGCTGGAGAGCACAGCTCAACCAGCAGTAAGTAATAAACCGGCAGACAAGTGATTTGAAACTTTCTGTGGGTATTTAAACTCCGTAAGACTGGTTCAGGAGCCAGCGGGAGTACTTTCAAGATGGAGAGAGATGTTAAAAAGGCTGCCGTTTGTAGCAAGAGCTTTATTCGCGGGACCGCAGTTAGTACACGTAGGTCGGGTAGGGAAATACCGGTTGCGGTAACGCCAGTTCTGACACCGACTGCAGAACCGCCGGCAGCTCAACTGCTTCCATTAACTCCGGTGCCTCAGGGCACTGTGGCCACTCCAGCAGGGAGAAAGGCTAAACGGAAGTCAGTCAGGCCTGTTTATTCTGACGTGTCTGACCAAGAAGACTCCCCTCCTTCCAACAAGATGGTCTGAGGACGTCTAGATAAAATGAAGCAGATGATTCAAACTATGATGAACCATGAAGTGTTCCAATCGGGGTCGCATACCCCCGGGATTCCCCAACAACTTCCTGGAACAGCCCCAGTCAGAGGCCCGTATTGGGAGGAGGACTTCCAGAATGCCTATGAGTTCCAATGGGAATCATCCTCACCAGCACCTTGTTTAGGGCTGGTCGAGACCTCCCTAGAGCAAGACTCGGAAGAGCCAGGGCAGGAGGATTCTGACCCTGAAGTTGGTGTCACTGCTTTTGTGCATACACCAAGGTACATGAGCCATGCTCCAGGTGTCCCGGATGTGGCTAGAAATGTTGCCATTCCGGAGGGAACTGGTGAAGCCATGGAGGAAAATCTGGCTTGTAATATAAACTATATGGCCTCTCACCAGCTTCAGGATTATATATTGGAACAGACAACAACTCGTTACCTGTTAACTGTGCATCGCTCAAGGTGCCCACCGTGAACTCGGCTATCTGGGCACAAATGAGCGCATCGATGAGGGGGCAGTAGCTCCGTTTCCAGATAGTCCTCAAATTGGTGGGGGCAGGTATCACGGCATTTGGGCAAATGGTCCAAGGAGCGCCAATGTCGGGAACACAGCAGGATATGTTGGCCCTGCTGTGCAATGCTCATTTCGAGATCAATTGTTTCCAGAAGATTGCCATCAAATCGACATTAAACCCACGCTTCGCAGCTCTTTGTAGGTCCTCTAACATTCAGGCGCCAAATTTCTTATTCAGCGAAGACCTGATGAAACAGAAGAAGAGGAAGAGGCCAAAACCATTGGCCTCATGAAAACCTGCACACCCTCGGCCAAGATACCACCTTGCAGGTCTTTTTCAACCAGATGGGCTTCAGATGCTGGAGCAGACCCAAGTAGAGGGTTACCAGTTGTATGCCGTTCGTATGCCATGGCCAGAAGAGTGAGAAATTCAAGGTCGGCTATGGAGGTACTGGTAACTGATTCAGTCCAGGATAAATCCTCTGGGGAACATCCTCCGGTTGGGGGTAGGTTGCAATTGTTTTATGATGATTGGTGCTGCATACCATCCGATCTGTTTATACTGGACAGCGTCTCAGAGTCTCGAATTGAGCTTATGTCAGGAATACATCCACCTGCACAAAATATGCCAAGCCGGGTATTGTTTTTTTCTGGACCAGAAACTCTACAGGTGAATGATGAAATTGGGGTTTTATTCCAAAAAGGGGTAATTGAGAAGACGGTATATCATCCTCAACAATGTGTGTCCAATATATTCCCCAGGCAGAAAAAAGATGGTGGGTGCCGAGTCATTCTGGACCTAACCCAGTTAAATTCCTATGTCCAGTATAGGCATTTTAAAATTGATACTTTCAGTACTGCTAAACAGTTGTTATCAAAAGGTTGTTATATGGCAACCATAGATCTGAAAGATGCATATTATTCAGTACCAATTCATCATCGGTACCGTAGATACTTGAAATTTAGTTGGATGGGACATCTGTGGTAATTTAAAGCGTTGCCCAATGGGTTAACCTCAGCTCCCAGTTCTGGCACAACTTCGTGCCCAGAATCACATTGTGATGGCTTATTTAGATTATATTTTAATTGTAAGCAACACTCAGGAAGCAGCTGAGGAGTCGGTTTCAGCAACCAAACACCTATTTCTGAGGTTAGGTTTTCTCATCCATCCAACAAAATCCAAGCTAGTACCATCCCAAAAAATTAATTATTTGGGGTTTGTCATTGATTCAGTTGATATGTCAGTGACTTTGCCTACGGCCAAGGCTGTTGAAATCATGGAGGTCTGTAGCAGTCTCGTAGAAGAGCAACAACCCTCCATCCGGCAAGTAGCCAGTGTTATTGGTAAATTAGTGGCGGCTTTTCCTGCAGTGCAGTTTGGACCTCTGCACTATCAAAGTTTGCAACGAGCTAGAGAACAAGCACTTAAAGAACATGCATGTCATTTCGACAGACCAATGCAGTTGCCAGCCAAAGCCATCGCCGAATTGCAATGGTGGATAATCAATATCACACGAAGTACCAAAAACATTTTGACTCAACAACCTTCAGTGGTTTTACAAACAGATGTCAGTGCTTTGGGATGGGGAGCCACGGACAGCGAGTCTAGCTGTGGTGGTAGATGGGGTGTGCAGAAGGAATTAATCCTGCAAAGGCATGGTATATATTACTTAGAATTGCTGGGTGCATTCTATGGATTAAAAGCATATTGTTTAGCAATGATTTACATGTTCAGCTCCAGATTGACAATACCACGGCTGTTGATTATATCAATCACATGGGAGGAATTAGGTCAGTATCATGTGATAATCTGGCTAACCTCATTTGGGACTGGTGCATTTCCAGAAATGTCTGGATCTCAGCTATCTACCTACCAGGTAGAGATAATGTGGTGGCGGTCACCAGGTCACGGAAATTTAATGACAACATAGAGTGGATGCTAAATCCTGATGTTTTTAAAATGATTGTCAGCCGCTATGGTTTGCCAGACATAGATCTGTTTGCATCCAGGCTAAATCACCAGTTGCCTAATTATTTTTCGTGGGAACCAGATCCAGGAGCAGTAGCGGAGGGTGCATTCTCGCTACATTGGGGACGTACGTTCCTGTACGCTTTTCCCCCATTCTGCCTCATCAGGCAATGTCTCACCAAAATAGAGCAGGACTCTTATTTTGGCGGTTCCTGACTGACCTACACAGCCATGGTTCCCATTGGTTCTGAGAATGATGACTCAGCCATTCATAACCATCCCCAAGTGCAGTAATTTGTTGGTTCATCCGGTAATAGGAGAAAGTCATCCGTTACATGATCGTATTAATCTGTTAATCTGCAGGTTCTGACCAGACCGTTCCAAGGGCTTGGACTGTCGAGTAGGACCATGGATGTGATTACTGCGGCTTGGAGAGATAGCACTAAAAAACAATGTGTCTCATATTAAGAAATGGGAGATGTTTTGTTTGCAGTCAGATATATCTTATCATACTGCAAGCATGCCGGACGTATTGGAGTTCCTTGCTACATTGCATTTTGATGAACACTTGAGCTATAGTGCCATTAATAGTGCTCGGAGTGCTTTCCTATTTAGGGCAGTTTTCAGAACAACAATCTATCGGGTCTCATCCGCTAGCGTCCCGATTCATGAGAGATATCTTTAACAAAAACCCTCCTAAGCCTAGATATACAGAAATCTGAGATGCGAGTATAGTTCTCACACTGCTTCGGCAATGGGCTCCAATCACGTCACTACCTTTTCAGAAATTAACACTTAAAGTGGTTATGCTCATGGCGCTACTATCAACTAGCGGGTGATAAACATTGCAAAAGCTAAGGCTGGATAACATGTATTCTTCTGTAAATAACATGACGTTTCATGTATATGATTTAAAGCAGGCCAGGTATGGCTGGAACCAAAGTAAGCTTTAAAGCATACCCCGTTGACCAAAGGCTATGTGTAGTTACGCACCCGAGTCAATATATCGAGGTAACTAAGAGTCTCAGCGGCTCTGAGACAGCAATGCTCATCAGCTACAAAAAACCTCATAAAAAGGTGTCAGTACAAACTATTTCTAGATGGTTGAAACAGGTTTTGGATTGTGCTGGAGCAGACACTCATTTGTTTAAATCTCACTCCACCAGGGCGGCATCAACATCCGCAGCGAAGGCACAGGAAGTGCCTCTAGATCAAATCCTCGGGGCTGCAGGATGGTCTAGGGAGGCGACCTTCTCCAAGTTTTATGACAAACCTGTCCTGGCAGTGCAAGGTTTTGGGCATGCTGTTTTGGGCTCCGTTTAATTTCTTTTCTAAAATTCATTTGTAATTTCCCCCTGGGATAGAGGGGTTATTACTGTTTTTGTTTATTATTAAAAAATGTTTATTGAATAATTTGAGCAATGTTCAATACATTATTTGTTCACTCCTGTGTCAAGTGTGTCGTATGGAATGGATCTACGGGATGAAATCACAGAACTTTGAAATCTTCACGTAGTCACTCACGTGACTCCGAAGTAAAATAGTACGATTAAACGAGAACTTACCAGTTTGAAGTTTGATCTTTATTTTATGAGGAGATACGATGAGGGATTACGTGCCCTCCGCTCCCGACCCTCATAATCGCAAAGGTCATCTGGTAGTTCTAGTCTTCTGAGTCTTACTATATCACTTTGACTATAGTTACTGTGTTTTCACGCCGCTGCTTTGAAGTATGACGCGCATACGCCTGGCGGGGCTTTCTCACGTAATCCCTCATCGTAACTCCTCATAAAATAAAGATCAAACTGGTAAGTTCTTGTTTAATCTTACTATTTTTAATGTTTCTCTAGAGTGTGTCTTGTGTGGGGGGTGGTGTGAGGGGGTACACCAGCCTGAAGCCGCGGTCTCTGCTGGGGAGGCACCGATTGAGGACTTACCTGGACTTTTTACCTTGTCTGCACATCTGGAGGCCCGTAGCGACGGCTGCGGAGGGTTGAGGTCCCGACCACGGGGGAAAATGGAGGAGGACTGGCCAATTTTTGTGCCTTCCACCACAGTGATGAATGCTGTGGTGGATGTTTGTGTAAAATTTTTGTGTGTGTTTTTGTGTGTTCTTTATCATTGTACCGCTGCTGGCACATTCATTTCACTTGCACTTTATGTGCAATGTGACGAATAAAACTGATTGTATTGATTAATTCTATTCCGGATATAACCTGAAATAATTTTTAATAGTCACAAATTAGATAACCTTTCTAAACTGCTATACGGATGCTTTAAGGAAAGTAATTTGCTAGAAAAAAAGCTGGGGATTTTGAATGACTAGACAGCTCCGCAGAGGACTGGCATGGTCTTAATGGTGTCCTTCTGTGATGTACTTCTAAAACGGATTAAAACAAAATTGAATGTATACATTCCAGTAACACTTAATAGGAAAATCAAAAGTGACATTTGTTTTTAATTAGACAAAATTGCAATGAGCTTTTAATGCATAAAACAAATACTGAATCTTAACCAAAAGTCATGATACGTAAAAGCTGGGTCTCTGGGCAGAAACACGTTTGTAGAGAATTCAAAGGCAAAAAGTAGCATTACCTGAGAGAAAACAACCACTTTTCCTGTGTCATCGTCAACAGCCTGGACAATACCAGTCATTTTTGCTGTTCCAACCACCAAGGCAGTAAGTTGCCCTAATTTATTTACCTTGGCAATAGTGTGATTATTAATAGAGAAATAAACATTGGACTGAGGTTGTGGACCACCTTCAGACATCACCTGCAATTAATTGCAACAAAATTAGTAAATGTGCAATACTGTAAACTGTTGAACTACTTTTAGGAAAGCAATTAGAAAAGTATTTTTTCTCTGTTTTCTTAACAAAGCTAGTTTCCTATCTTTGTGTAAGAACGAACTGCAGATGCTGGTTTAAATCGAAGGTAGACATAATAAGGGGTGGAGATGGGAGGATGTTGCCAGTAGTGGGATCCCGTTGGAGTAGGTGAAAATGTTGGAGGATTATATGCATATATCTTCCCATCTCCTCCCCTTTCTGCTTTCCACAGAGACAGTTCCCTCTGAGACCCCCTGATCAACTCGTCCCCTCCCACCGAAACTACCCCCTCCTCATCTACTGTATCCGCTGTTCCAGGTGTCAACTTCTCTACATCGGCGAGACCAAGCGCAGGCTCGGCACGTCAACTCCCCCTCCCATTCCCAATCTGACCTTTCTGTCCTGGGCCTCCTCCATTGTCAGATTGAGGCCAAGTGCAAATTGGAGGAACAGCACCTCATATTTAGCTTGGGTAGTTTACACCCCAGTATGAACATTGACTTCTCTAACTTCAGATAGCCCTTCTCTCTCCATTCCCCTTCCCCTTCCCAGTTCTTCCACTAGTCTTACTGTCTCTGACTACATTCTATCTTTGTCCCGGCCCCTCCCCTGACATCAGTCTGAAGAAGGGTCTCGACCTGAAACGTCGCCCATGAGACCAGAGGGGCAACTTCTTCATGTAGAGAGTGTGTGTATATGCAACGTGCTGCCAGAGGATGCTTTAGAGAGGGGTAGAATGGTGCCTTTTAAAAGACATTTAGACTAGTATATGGATAGGACAGGTTTAGAGGGATAGGGGCCTAATGCAGGCAAATGGAACCAGCTCAGTTATGGAAGAGTTGAGATTCCATGACAACACAATGAGCAGTGAAGTGTCCAGTTTATCAGCTTCACTGATGTCTGCCATAATTGGCATGGACTATGAATGTTTTGGTTTCGCCACCAAGAAGAGCCATGACTGGTTTTGATGATAATGACGGGGAGATCATGTAGTTGATCATGAAAGTTCCAAGCACCACTTCCTCACACATTACGATTCTCAACTGTTCTAAATCTACATTGGCTCTCAATTCTTTGCATGCTACATATTGTGCTCTTGTTTAGAAAGCATTTGTTTCCCTGTCACTACTGGGTATGTTTAGAGTATGTATCCATGCAATAAATAAGCTTGATTCTGCCTACCTGTATCATACCACCAATGATCAACGTCACTCTTCGTGGGATTAGTCTGAATGGTGGGAATACCTGGTGCCAAAGAAAAGTGCAGGTTATACATGGGATATATATTACAAAAGCTAATCCATGAAAATATAAAGTATACAATTCATGCAAGTGTGCATTCAGCCTTTTCATTGATAAGAAAACAACATGGCTTTTTGATACAAAGATCAAAGGGCCATATGTCAAATAGGTCTACCAAATCTACCAAAAATCAATAGCATAACAAAAGCATATCCACTCTTACCTCAGCAATAGCTACTTTAAAAATCTGACTAGCTTCCCTTTTTCCATGTACTATTTTAATCAACACCTGTACAAAATATAACTGTAATACTTTCATGAAACGTGTTTTTTTTTCAGGCAACGATAGTGCCATCGTTAGGTTTCAATGTATTCTGCATGCATATTAAACAAATAAAAATCTGCAATAAAAACAGAAAACTCTTGGTTGGTACAGAGTGCTTTATTTTCCTTTCTGACACCTCCCTGCCTCTACATTTTTTTAAAAATGTGTTACATCTCGGATGTTCTCCAGCTATGATGCATGGCCCACATGTGGTTGGAATCTGACCGGCAAATACCTCCAGCATTCTTTGCTTTTATTTATTGTATAATGATATTTTGAGCAGGATTCCTCTGGGTGCACTGAAGAGTACTGGGTTGGGAGGTTTATGAGCTGTAAACCCAGTCAAAGATCTCCCTCGGGCTCATTTAATTATACAGGACAGCAACATTACTGCAAGACTGAAGACACTGCTGCAAACAGGGTAACATGTAATGAGCACTGCAATCACATTATTCTTGAAATACCAAAGGTATATCTACTGTTAGAAGGCAGCAAGCAACACAACAAAAATAATTTCTTAAAAAATAATAGACTGGATCCATAAGAAAAAAGGCGAGAGAGATAAGTCCAGTATTAAAGACCCATTCTTCAAATATGCTCCAACAAGCGTAATTTGGAGGAACTGCACCTCATATTTCGCCTGGGTAGCTTACACTCCAGCAGTATGCACATTGACTTCTCTAACTTCAAATAGCCCTTGCTTTCCCTCTCTCCATCCCTTCCCAGTTCTCCCACCAGTCTTACTGTCTCCGACTACATTTTATATCTGTACTGCCCACTCCCCTAACATCAGTCTGAAGAAGGGTCTCTACCCGAAACGTCACCCATTCCTTCTCGCCAGAGATGCTGCCTGTCCCGCTGAGTTACTCCAACATTTTGTATCTACCTTCGATTTAAACCAGCATCTGCACTTCTTTCCTACACTTAAGGTTAGTCCAGGACCTATCCTAGCATCCTACTGGAGTAAAAACAGATCATGACTCAAATATTGTGTCCCATCATTATCTACAGGACTAAAGACATTGATGGAACAGCTAGCAGTTTGTAGTTCAGGAGAGAGAAAAAATGTATTAAAACTTGTATATCCTCAAGTCCTGTTAATTCTGCTCTTGTTCCCCCCCCGCCCCCCAATCTGTGGTGGAAAATGGGGGTAAATCCACGCTTTGGCTTCAGAAGTAAGCTTCCTACATTAGCACAAGCGTTAACCTATATAAAGACTTTGCTACTTTGTTATACAAAGAAAGTGACCAGATTAAGTCGATGCACAGTCTCTTGCCCAAAGTAGTGGAATCGAGGACATCGGTTTAAGGTGAAGGGGTAAGGAACTGAGGGGCAATTTTCACACAAAGGGTGGTGAGGGTATGGAACGAGCTGCAAGAGGAGGTAGTTGAGGCATGGACTATCCCAACATTTAAGAGACAGGTACATGGATAGGACGGGTCCAAAGGGATATGGGCCAAACGCAGACAGATTGGATGAGTGTAGCTGGGACATGTTGGCCAGTGTGGGCAAGTTGGACCGAAGGGCCTGTTTCCACACTATGTCGCTCCACGTCTCTCTGAGCCTCATGTTGGAACTCTGCACAATATTTTCAGCAGAAACCATTACTTTCTGTTCAGTGGCTAAAGCAGATACGTGTATGAATGCTAATGCTAGCAAACGTACATGCATAAGAATCTGCCAGACAGACACACTCACCTCTATCTGACGTGGAGAGGAGCTCAGCTTGCGACCATTCTTGTCCTTGACAGTTGCAACTAGCGTTGTTTGGCCCAGGGTCACAGCTCTCATCATGTAACTTGCAGCATGTTTATCCAAGTTAGAAATTGCTCTGAAAAAAGGTTTTAAAATTATGAAAATAGTCATACAGAACAGAAATAGGCCCTTTGACCCAACTTGCCCATGCTGACCAAGAAACCCTATCTATACTGGTCCTGCCCGCGTTTGTGCATATCCCTCTAAATCATTCGTATCCATGTACCTGTCCAAATGTTGCTGTAGTTCCTCCCTCAACTACCTCCTCTAGCAGATCGGTCCATATACTCACCACCCTCTGTTTGGAAAAAGTTGCTCCTCAGGTTCCTATTAGATCTTTCCCCGCACACCTATGTCCTCTGTTTCTTGATTGCCCTGCTCTGGGTAAAGGACTGGGTGAAATCCCCCGATCTATTCCCCTAATGTTATGTACCTCTATAAGACCATCCCTCAGCCTCCTGCCCTCCAAAGAATGGTCCTAGCTTGCCCAACGCCTCACTATAGCTCAGGCCCTCAAATCCTGGCAATCTCCTCTCGTAATCATGTATTGTCTATTGTAATCATGTCATTTTGATGGTTGGATAGCATGTAACAACAAGGCTTTTCACTGTGCCTTGGAATAACAATGATAATAATAAAGTAAACTAAATCTTCACTGCACTCTTTCCTACACCGTTCTGCTACACCTTGCCTTCTTTTTATTAGCTGCTCAATTGGCCAATTTTGCCCACCTAACTATTCCAACTTCCTTTTGAAATCTCCAGCAAAGTTAAGAACATCAGAACAAATATTTCCTCTACCATCCGTGACCTAGCTGTCTCATTGGTCTTTTCTTCAAAATTAGACGATTTCCACCCCGCTATGCTACCCTCCCTTGTAAAGCTGGTCACCACTATGAAGCCTGTTACCTTCCCTCTCGACGTTGTCCCCTCTGCCCTTCTGGATGTCATTGCAATAGCTGGTCCCAGCATCCTCATCAACAATTCTCTGACCTCTGACACTGTTCCTACCTGCTACAAGCACACGGTGGTCCAGCCCCTCCTGAAAAAAATTAACCTGGACCCCACCTTGCCTAGCAACTATTTCCAAACTGCCTTGAAAAAGTAACTGCCTTCAAAAAGTCCCTCTTCCCATCAGGACTGCCCCCTCCCCCTAGACTTAAAACTTATTTCTACTCTCAAGTCTTTTTTGAGGTCCTCTGAGGAAGCACTGTATGTATGTATTTATGTATGTATTGTTGATCTATGTACCACTGTATGTAGCACGTTAGTACCTGCACTAATGTAAAGCACTTTGGTCAACGAGAGTTGTTTTTAAATGTGCTATAGAAATTATAAAATTGACTTGACTTGACTTGTTGTGCCACTGAAATAGACTCTCAATCACTCAACCAATCCACCAGCTGCCTTTGTATATTTGTCATTTACAACATATTTAACCACGTTCCAAAAATAACTACAAGGAAATGCATCCCCGTACAATTATTCAATGGACACTACAAACAAGTGCATCTCCCCACACTGTTGTTAAAGAAGGAACTGCAGATGCTGGAGAATCGAGGGTACACAAAAAGCTGGAGAAACTCAGCGGGTGCAGCAGCATCTAAGGAGCGAAGGAGATAGGCGACGTTTCGGGTCGAGACCCTTCTTCAAACTCTTCAGTCTCTCTCTCCATTATCCTAGATTTCTCTTAGTTTTGACTTCCATTGTCCACTATATTTTTGACTTTCACTCTTGTCCACTTCCGTTTTTCTTCCTCTCAACTCTGAGTTAAAATTTCTCCTTTACTTCCTACATTGTATTTCTCCCCCACTTTTCATATTCCTTTTAGTCTTTGTCTTTCTCATCTGAAACGTGTGGAACAATGGTGCAGGTAGTGGAGTACTGCCTCAGTTTGTGGAAGCCGATGAATTTGTATGACTTGGGTACACGAAAGGCTGGAGGAATTCAGCAGCATCTAAGGAGCGAAGGAGATAGGCAACCCTTCTTCAGACTTGTTGTGAAGATCAAGATTAAATGGCAGACTTAGGATCTGGTTAACAAGTAGAGGATTTGTATCCAAAGTATTGTGAACCATAAGCTAAGTAAGTAGTGAAAATTATATCAAAATATACATCTGCTTGACCTGAAAGTGAAGATATTAGTGGCAATAAAGAGATCAATACAGCTTTTGAAAGAAATATGTATTATGTTTCTGATCTATTTTGGTGGTCTACCTAAAATGGTAAACTGCACCTTTGGCACCGTGCTCTGTACTTACTCTAAGGTGACAATTGGGGAGGCTGCCTGCAGGCTTATATTCATGCAGTGAAAGTATCTGTTCAAAAAGGGTTGCTTGAAGAAATCCAGAATTCTCACATTTACTGCAACAGACTTTCCAACTTCAATCTGAGGAAAAATGAGGCAATTAAATAACTTCTTATTTACTGCTTCCTCTGCATTTGTCAAACACAGTCTCGTTTAGATTCTTCAGATCATCCCTGAGCCCCTTCCTTCACTCAAAGTTCTACTGATCTGGTATCAGAAGTTCCCATTCAGCAGTAATTACTACAATAGATTTTTTTCATTAACTCAATACGTTGAACAGTATCTTGTGCTGTCAGGTTTCTTTGTGACTGTGCAGAAAATGAACAGTATAAATTGCATGCACCTTTAATGTTTGAAACTTTAGGAATGAGAAAATGACTTTTATTTGATCAACAAAATAACCAAGTGCTGAGAGGAAGTATACATTTCACAGCACTTACACATTCTCATTATGCTTACCTTATGAATAAGTTCCAGCTCAAAGTCTAATATATCCGATACATGGATCTCAGCTCTGGCAGGACCTTTGCAGGTCAGGCAAAGGTCATAAGCTTTCAGTGTCACTATTCCCGGTTGCAGTGGCTTTACCTGCGGCAACAAGTGCTTTCAGTATTAACATCATCAGTAAAGATGTAAATAATGTTTTTCATAACCAAATACTAACTTGGACATAATTTTTGGCTTCCATATATGTGCTGGTCAAAACCTCAGCGTCTGTCGTATTAACAAAAAAATATCCGGAGCCTTCAGTTAAATAGATTACTTCCTAAAGAAAAATAAAATGTAAATTACTGGGTTTGTTTAATTCATAAAATGTACAGCTATAATTTGCTCACAAAGAAAGGAATAAACACACAATATTTTGCGATATATTAAAAGAGATTTTCAAAGCGATTCTTTTGACAAGAGATCGATCTTGCTGCAATAGAACTATTATTTATGTGTAGGAAGGAACCGCAGATGCTGATTTACATCAAAGATAGACACACAATTCTGGAGTAACTCAGCGTGTCAGGCAGCATCTCTGGAGAAAAGGAATAGGTGACATTTTGGGTCGAAATACTTCTTTAGACTGAGTTAGTGAGGACTGAAATGTCACCTATTACTTTTCTGCCAAGATGCTGTCTGACCCGCTGAGTTACTCCATTTTGTGTCTATCTTAGGGTTATTATTTAGTTCTGTGTCTCCTCACACTTCCACACTCTTCAACTGCAGCAGCTGAGCAGAGATACAAAGAGTGCCACACACATAGAAACAATCCACTCGTATCCTGCAGTCAAGTCCACCTGCACTGAATACAACATCTAATAACAATGAATGTACACAAAAGGCTGGAGAAACTCAGCGGGTGCAGCAGCGTCTAAAGAGCGAAGGAGATAGGCGACGTTTCGGGTCGAGACCCTTCTTCAGACGTCTGAAGAAGGGTCTCGACCCGAAACGTCGCCTATCTTCTTCGCTCCTTAGATGCTGCTGCACCCGCTGAGTTTCTCCAGCCTTTTGTGTACCCTTGATTCTCCAGCATCTGCAGTTCCTTCTTTAACACATATAACAATGAATGATTCCCTAACCTTATACCCGAAATGGTGATGGTAAAAATATAGATTTCTGATAGAATACACAGGGTTGTAGTGGAAGGACAATATTAGGCTGGAGGTCTCTGACCAGTTCTGCAGGGATCTGTGTTGGTTCCTCAACGTATTGTAAAATATATAAATGACTTGGACGTAAATTTAGATGTGTTTTTAGTAAATTTGCAGATGATATCTGGGGGTTACGAACTGTGAGAATGGCTGTCAAAGGTATACAGTGGGGTATAGATCAGCTGTAGAAATGGGCAGAGTAATGGAAGATGGGGTTTAATGAATGATGTAAATATATGATCAATAGCATGAGTCTGAACGGCATTGATGTACAGAGCATCTTGAGGTACAAGTTCATGACTCCCTGAAAGTGGCAACACAGGTAGAAAGAGTGGAAAAGGGGTACTTGCTTTCATAGTTTGAGGCATTAAGAGTCAGGAAGTCACATTGTCGCTTTATAAGACTTTGCAGATGTTGCATTTAGAGTAGTGTGTACTGTTCTGGACACCCCAAAACAGGCTTGGAAAGAGTACAGAGGATGTTTACCAGAATTATGCCAGGATTCGGCAGTATTAGCTACAGTGAGAGGTTGGACAGCCTTGGATTGGATTGCCGGAGGGAGCGGGGAGACCCGATGGAAGTATATCAAATTGTGAGAGGCATAGATGGGGGTAGATAAATAGAAGCTTTTTCAAGGATCCATTCCAAGGATGGAAAAATCAAAAACAAGGGGGAATAGCTTTAAGGTGATAGGGGCAAAGTTTAATGGAGATGTAGGGGCAAGGTTTTTTTTACACACGGACAGTGGTGAGTGCCAGGAACATGCTGCTGGGATGGTGGTCGGGGGCAGATACGATAAGTTCATAAGTCATAGGAGCAAAACTGGGCCATTCAGCCCAGAGTCTACTCCGCCCATCAATCATGGATGATAGAGGCATTTAAGAGACTTCTTAATATGCATTTGGATTCGCATGAAATGGAGGGATTATGGGCAGGCTGGTAAGAATCAGTCTTGGTATCATGTTTGACACAGACATTGTGGGCCAAAGGGCTTGTTCTTGTGCGATACTCCTTTATATTGTATCTTGCTTCTATAGGAATGACTTCTGCACACGTGTTAATCCTAGAGATTCTTTACTCTACAGGTCCATTATGGAGATAAGGAACTGAATTATCCCATCAGGCCCAGAGGACATACACCTTGAAGCTCTTCAAGAGTCTCAGCACCACCTCCTTCTCGATCTCAACCTGCCCTGGGATATTTGTATTCTCCTCACTGATCTTGCTGTCCTCCATGTCCTTCTCATCAATGAATACAGATGTCAAGCTCTCATTTATCACCTCAACTACATCCTCAGACTCCAAACATAGATTCTCTCCATATCCTTGTGAATTAACTTACTACCAGGTTTATCTGCCTAGTTTCAGATGGAAAGGTATAATGTAAAGCTAGTAGGACTCCAGCCCACGGCACATGGTTCAAATAGCGACCAACAACCACACAGCATGTCCCTTGTACCTCACTATAATTCCTAGGATTATTGCTTAGAATTAAGTCACAGATTTATCATGGCCAGTTTATCAAATTCAATTTTAATGAGATTTGTGAATTTACATCACTATTTTGTGGACTGTGTCCCTATACTCTATTAATTTTATTGTAAAAGAAACCTTGAATTATATTTTGTAATTGTTTTAAATGCATGTCCTACCAATATATCAGGATGGTTGTACACAGTGAGGTTTCTGGGTACCAAGGACACATCATCCACCAGCAATAAATCAATGCTGGCCGTTATTGGCACAAACAAGCTATTCACCTGCAGAAAACAAGACATATATTTGGACAATGGATTAGATTACTAAATAAAGAGGCACAACTGTATACTTCAGTGCTCAACTCAAGGTGCAGATTACGACAGATTGAGATTGCAATGATGCAACTGGACTGGCCCTGTTACACCTGGTGCAGGAAGCACACAGAATTAATATTTATTCCGTATTATCATGATTTCAGTTCCCAATCAGCTCAAACAATGCTGGCTATTATCTTGTGTGGGAAGGAACCGCAGATGCTGATTTAAACCAAAGATAGACACAAAATGCTGCAGTAACTCAGCGGAACATGCAGCATATCTGGAGAGAAGGAATGAGTGACTTTCAGTCTGAAGAAGGGTCTTGACCAGAAACATCACCCATTCGTTCTATCCAGAAATGCTGCATGTCCCGCTGAGTTACTCCAGCGTTTTGCGTCTATCTTCTGGCTATTACTTTACTGTGGGTCCAGGGCATCAAATGTAGTAAGTAACTAGCACCAGCTGAAGCTGGTTATTGCTGATTGATGCCACGCCTCCAGTTTGTAAAAGAGAAGAGTTCTGTGGAAAACGGATGCAGTCACCGCTGAAGCTTTGGCAAATGGGTGGTTTATGAGCAACCTGATGGTCATGAACAGTCCCAACTGTGACAGGTCCCATCGGCAATCAATTATCAGAGTTTGGGAAGACATATATTTATTAACTGTGTCCTCAGTCAGGCACAAAAGACAGGAGACAACCAGCTCAAAGATAAAGAGTGGGTTCACCTTCTTGAGGAACAAACTAAAAGAGGAACACTCTCATCCATTCAGAGTAACTAGTCTACCAAAGATAGACACAAAACACTGGAATAACTCTGCGGGTCAGGCAGCATCTCTGGAGAAAAAGGATAGGTGATGTTTTGGGTTGGGACACTTCTTCAAAGAATGGGGGGGATGAAGAAAAGCACAGGAATCAGGGCTGGCCACACAAAGACTTCAAGCAGGGTGGTGCCCTGGTAGGCCCACTGTTGGCTAGGGAAGGTGTGATCTCAAGAGGGATACAATGGGGTGAACTGTGGAACTGGTTAAATAACTAGGGTGGAGGGAGGGGGTGGGGAGTTTAGGTAGAAGTGACTTAAAATTAGAGAATTCAACATTCATACCACTGGGTAAGCTGCCCAAGTGAAATAGGAGATGCTGTTCCTCCAATTTGCATGTGGCCTCACTTTGGCAATGGAGGAGGCCCAGGACAAAATGGTCAGGATGGGAAGGGGAGTTGAAGTGGTTGGCACCTGGGAGGTCCCATAGCCTTGGTGGCCTGATGCCATTTGGCCCATCGTCTGCTCCGCCAATCAATCATGGCTGATCTATCTCCTTCCTAATCCCATTCTCCAGCCTTCTCCCCATAACCCTACACCCGTACTGATCAAGAATCTATCTATCTCTGCCATAAATATATCCAATAAAGTGGCCTCCACAGCCTTCTGTGGCAATTAATTCCAGAGATTCACCACCCTCTGACTAAAGAAATTCCTCCTCATCTCCTTCCTGCAGGAATGTCCTTTAATTCTGAGGCCATAACCTCTAGTCCTAGACTCTCCCACAGGTGGAAACATAAGTTTCTGAGCATGTGTTCAGTGGGATAGAGAATTAGGATGGACTTTTGGCAGTGGGATATGGGCCAAACACAGGCAAGTGGGACTAGTGTAGATGGGACTTTATGGTTGGTGTGGGCCGAAGGGCCTGTTTCCACACTGTATGACAATGTACAAACTTCGCACTGACAGCACTCTTAGTCAGGATAGAACCTGGGTCTCTACCGCTGTACCAGTGTGCCGACCCTTGCCTCTATCTGGCTCACTTCTAAATGCTGGCCATCATTCCATATATAATCTCACTCCTCATGCAGGACTTCAACCCAAAATGTCGCCCTCCGCCCTCCCCTACCTTTGCTGAGTTTTTCCAGATGTTTGTTATTCATTCCAGATTCCACAATCTGCAGTTTCAATATCATTTAGGAGGTTGGTCAAGTTTTATAATTGAAGAATTACACAGAAATATTCAAAGAAAATGTAAATAAGAATATGTGATAGTATATTTTCCAAATTAAATCTAAGTCCTAGATGATGCTATAAAATGTAGAGAAAAGTTAATCTCAAATTCTACCAATTTATTTATTACAGGATTGACAATATAATCCAGATCTCTGACAACTTGGTTGGAAATAGTTTTAAACTGTGTACACAAGACAGAAATGTAAAGGCATAAATGAATTTGCATAACTCAAAGCTATACTGTTAACTTACTTCGGGGAAGAAGTCAGTCTGAGTCTTTTGATACCCAACCAAATATACTGAAATGGACACAGTTCCTTTCTTCCTGTAAACTGTAACCATTCTATGACCTGTTTTTAAAAATGAAAATATAATATATATACTCAGTGGTGAAAGAAAAATTACAAGAAAATGTTTTAGCAAAACAAAAGTACAGCACAAAACGGGCTCTTCAGTCCACTGAGTTTGTGTCGACTGTCCACCACCCATTTATCTTAATTCTAAGTGAATCCCACTATCCTCTTTACATCCTCAACAACTCCCTCCAGAATTAACCACTCATCTTTACTCGAGGTTTTGTAGAGAGGCCAATTAACCTATCAACCTGCACATCTCTGGGATGTGGCAGGAAACTGAAGCACCCAGAAGAAGCACCCCCCCCAGTCACAGGAAGAATGTGCAACTCTACAAGCAGCACCAAGATGAGGATTGAACCCCGTGAGGCAGCGGGTCTACGAGCTGCATCACCCTGCTGCCACCGCATGTTGGTCTACGCGATGCATCACCCTGCCGCCACATGTTCAGTTTCATTAATTTTCTAGACTGACCTTCTACAGGACCTCGACTTATTCTCCTTATACTCTTTGCTTCAGCATCTTCTGGAATTTCTACTATCTGTTACATTTTAGACTCTTTGTTTTATACACTAATTTTTTCTTCTTTATTCTTTCAGTCATTCTTTTATGCTTTTAATATTTTGTCCCACCTGACCCACCAGCTCATTGGTCACTCTCACAACAACAAGGTGTTCCCAACCCATTCTTAAATTAAGATCCTAGAGATAGCCAAATTTGCCCTTCGTCTTTCTTCTCTACAAAGCCTCTCACCCTTGCACACCACAAATCGATGTAGATCATTTGCCCAGACTCAGATCTCCTGAGCCACCTATCATCTTTCCAATCACCTGACAGTCATTCACCTAAAACCTGCCTCGGGTGGAAAATTGTCATAACGGGAGGTCTACAAGCAAAACGTCTGTTGGCAGCCTACTGCAATTCTCCCTGGCACAACCATTTAGATCCACTAACCTCTGGAGCATTTCTGTATCTTTACTTTAAATGGGCCGGAGCAGTGTATCAGAGGGCATTTAAGAAAAGTACACTCTGCAACAACATTTCCCAGGTCATAAAAATAATTCATTGTCCCTGAAGATCTCATATTGGATTCATTGATGAGCGTTGTATTAAAAAAAATGTGCTTCACCAGAGATTACAGGTTACATTACGTTCAGGGTACATTAGTTTCAGTCACTTGATTTTGTTGGCAAATAAACCAGTTTATATTCTTCAACTCACTACACCTTGATGGAGATTGTCTTGCTTAAAGATCATAGAGCAGAGCCCCTGATCTTTGGTATTGCTTCTACAGGGAAGAATTCCTGGAATTTAGGTCAGTAGTTCTGTTTACCAGATTTCATCCTTTGAAATAGCTACTTTAGCTTGCTTTTGTATTATACAGTTCAAATAGATCCTGGTATTTAAAATAATATTCTTAGCCAATCTGTTCTCCCACTGTAGCTTTCTGCAATATATTAAGGTGCTTGTGCTCAGCACACAATACATTACCATGTAGCCTCTTCTGTCCACTTCCGTCATCTCTTAAAATCATTTCCATGAGTAATGTAGGATGAAGACTGCCCAGAGAAGAGTTGGATGATTTCCAGTTAATGAACAGAGAGGTAAAGTTATCAAACTTCCGTCCATATTGATCATATGCAGTTAGTTCCAGAATGGTGTTTCTGCAGAAAGAAACAGGTACCTACTCAAACAAAAAGACATAAAATTATATTTAAAAATAACAAATACAAAACATGAAACTTTAATATATATATTTAAACTAGCAGTCTTAAGAAAAGCACATTTTTCACAGGATAAGAAATTGTAAATGTCAGATTAATATTAAAACAGCAGTTCTTTAAAATCATATAAGCAAAGAATTTTAATTTTTGAGAGTAATTTAACAGATTTCTGATTAAGTGATAAAGTGAACGTTTGAGAGACCAGTGAGATGGATTTGCCGGCTGCTGCAGGGCTGCAGGCAATAAAACAAATTCAATGTTAGCATTTATTTCAAGAGGACTTGTATACAAAAACAGGGATGTAATGCTGAAGCTCGATAAAGCGCTGGTAAGGGCTAATTTGGAATATTGTGAGCAATTATGGGCAACATATCCGAGGAAGGATGGGCTGGCTCTGGAGAGGGTCCAGAGGAGGTTTTCAAGAATGATCCCAGGGATTAGTAGTTTAACGTATAATGAGGGTTTGTAGGCACTGGGCCTGTACTCGCCGGAGTTTAGAAGAACTTCATTGAAACATATTGAATAGTGAAAGGCTTGGATAGAGTGGATTTGGAGAGGATGTTTCTAGAAGTGGGAGAGTCTAAGACAAGAGGCCATAGCCTTAGAATGAAAGGATGTTCTTTTAAGAAGATGAAGAGAAATTTGTTTAGTCAGAGGGTTGTGAATCTGTGGAATATCACCACAGAAGGCTGTAGCGGCCAAGTCAGTGGATATTTTTAAAGGCAGAGATAGATAGAATATTGATTAGTACAGGCGTCAGAGGTTATGGGGAGAAGGCAGGGGAATGAGGTTAGGAGAGAGAGATAGATCAACCATGATTGAATGGCAAAGTAGACTTGATGGGATGAATGGCCTAATTCTACTCCTGTGGCTTATGAACATCGACCATGTGGGTATATTGTGTGTGGCTGCATTTCTGATTTGTGAACTGCTCATGTCATGAATAGTTGACGGGAACAAACCCTGCTATAACCCAAGGAGGACCTGAAGCACAGAGATGGGTTTTGACTTAGAACAAACAACAGTGCCACACAGGAACAGGCCGTTATGACCAACTCTTATCTGCCTGCACATAATCCATATCCCTCCATTCCCTGCACATCCATGTACCCATTTGAATGTCCCTTCAATGAAACTTCTCTCCGAATCCATATTGCAATGCGTGGACATTAAACCAGCACAGGCTCCTGACATGCAAATGGGAATACTGTATCCAAAAAATTAATGAAGTAAAACGTTTGGAATATCAGTTAAGTGATAAAGCTTAGTCATAAATTCAGTTTGTTGTAAATCTTTCCAATCTGATGTTATAAATTCAGTCCAAATGAAAATTGTGGATTTACAGGCTGAATATTTAGCTTTACAGAAATGTTTGTACAATGATCAGACAAAATTCTTAAAATATTAGGATCTCTAAAACTTTGGGTTGAATGGCTGATCTGTGCTTAAATTATACATTATTGTTGAGAATGTCTCCTTTCCATGATTTCAGTGACAGTTTATCAGTTTTATTAAGGACCACCGTATTTAGAAACATAGAAACATAGAAATTAGGTGCAGGAGTAGGCCATTCAGCCCTTCGAGCCTGCACCGCCATTCAATATGATCATGGCTGATCATCCAACTCAGTATCCCGTACCTGCCTTCTCTCCATACCCTCTGATCCCCTTAGCCACAAGGGCCACATCCAACTCACTCTTAAATATAGCCAATGAACTGGCCTCAACTACCCTCTGTGGCAGAGAGTTCCAGAGACTCACCACTCTCTGTGTGAAGAAAGTCTTTCTCATCTCGGTCTTAAAGGATTTCCCCCTTATCCTTAAGCTGTGACCCCTTGTCCTGGACTTCCCCAACATCGGGAACAATCTTCCTGCATCTAGCCTGTCCAACCCCTTAAGAATTTTGTAAGTTTCTATAAGATCCCCTCTTAATCTCCTAAATTCCAGAGAGTATAAACCGAGTCTATCCAGTCTTTCTTCATAAGACAGTCCTGACATCCCAGGAATCAGTCTGGTGAACCTTCTCTGCACTCCCTCTATGGCAATAATGTCCTTCCTCAGATTTGGAGACCAAAACTGCACGCAATACTCCAGGTGTGGTCTCACCAAGACCCTGTACAACTGAAGTAGAACCTCCCTGCTCCTGTACTCAAATCCTTTTGCTATGAAAGCTAACATACCATTCGCTTTTTTCACTGCCTGCTGCACCTGCATGCCTACTTTCAATGACTGGTGTACCATGACACCCAGGTCTCGCTGCATCTCCCCTTTTCCTAATCGGCCACCATTTAAATAATAGTCTGCTTTCCTGTTTTTGCCACCAAAGTGGATAACCTCACATTTATCCACATTATACTGCATCTGCCAAACATTTGCCCACTCACCCAGCCTATCCAAGTCACCTTGCAGTCTCCTAGCATCCTCCTCACAGCGAACACTGCCCCCCAGCTTAGTGTCATCCGCAAACTTGGAGATATTGCCTTCAATTCCCTCATCCAGATCATTAATATATATTGTAAATAGCTGGGTCCCAGCACTGAGCCCTGCGGTACCCCACTAGTTACTGCCTGCCATTGTGAAAAGGACCCGTTTACTCCTACTCTTTGCTTCCTGTTTGCCAGCCAGTTCTCTATCCACATCAATACTGAACCCCTAATACCGTATGCTTTAAGTTTGTATACTAATCTCTTATGTGGGACCTTGTCGAAAGCCTTCTGGAAGTCCAGATATACCACATCCACTGGTTCTCCCTTATCCACGCTACTAGTTACATCCTCGAAAAATTCCACAAGATTCGTCAGACATGATTTACCTTTTGTAAATCCATGCTGACTTTGTCCAATGATTTCACCACTTTCCAAATGTGCTGCTATCCCATCTTTAATAACTGACTCTAGCAGTTTCCCCACTACCGATGTTAGACTAACTGGTCTGTAATTCCCCGTTTTCTCTCTCCCTCCCTTCTTAAAAAGAGGGGTTACATTTGCTACCCGCCAATCCTCAGGAACTACTCCAGAATCTAAAGAGTTTTGAAAGATTATCACTAATGCATCCACTATTTCCTGAGCTACTTCCTTAAGTACTCTGGGATGCAGCATATCTGGCCCTGGGGATTTATCGGCCTTTAATCTATTCAATTTACCCAACACCACTTCCCGACTGACCTGGATTTCACTCAATTCCTCCTTTGACCCACAGTCCCCTGCTATTTCAGGCAGATTATTTATGTCTTCCTTAGTGAAGACGGAACCAAAGTAGTTATTCAATTGGTCCGCCATATCCTTGTTCCCCATGATCAACTCACCTGTTTCTGACTGCAAGGGACCTACATTTGTTTTAACTAACCTCTTTCTCTTCACATATCTATAAAAACTTTTGCAGTCAGTTTTTATGTTCCCTTAAGCAAATTTCTTAAGCAAATTAGTATGTTATCACATTTGAAACCAGACATCACATGCCACAATAGCCTTTTAAAAATTGATAATGTTATTATTTTAGAAACAAGGAATGACAGATGTTTAAGAAGGAACTGCAGATGCTGGAAAATCAAAGGTAGACAAAAATGCTGGGGAAACTCAGCGGGTGCAGCAGCATCTATGGAGCAAAGGAAATAGGCAATGTTTTGGGCCGAAACCCTTCTTCAGACTCAAATGACAGATGCTGGTTTATAAAAAAGACACAAAGTGCTGGAGAAACACAGTGGGTTGGGCAGCATCTCTGGAGAACATGGGTAGGTGACGTTTCGGGTCAGGACGCTTTTTCAGACTCTGATTAATTTTCTCTGCACGGACTCCGTCGTAACGCTCGGTTTGGAGCTCATCAGCTGACTCAACTCCTGGAGCCAGAAGCCTGACACCCTTCAGGTGCACAATTAAAGGCTTGCATGATGGTGAAATATCTTCTTAGCAATGATACAGATATATTTTGTGTTTTGCAAAATTTCTTACCTATGTATTGCATAATTGCACATCAATATGATGTGGGCTAACAAACCTTGAACCTTACCAATTGCTTGTTGTGTTGCAGCAGAGGGCATGGAAGACCACGTTCTCGTGACTTGTACACAGGAGCCAACGTCACGCTGGTGGGAACAGCACAGACCAACTTCACTTTTACATCTTCAACGGCAGGGTTGAGATTCAGCAAGCTTGGCTGGTTGCCAACTTTAAATGTCAAAAACTACCATGCAAAGATTCAAAAGTTTATTTCAAGGACCACAAAACACTCAGAATACTTACTAATGTTAATTATAAATAGCTCAGTAAAATGTTTTGTTTCATTCATACTTTTTGTTGTAATTCAAAACTGAAACTTTTGTTGAAAGAGACCTTCAATCCATTAAAACTAATGGGTTGATGCCTGAGGAAGGGTTCCAACCTGAAACGTCACCCATCCTTTTTCTCCAGAGATGCTGCCTGACCTGTTGAGTTACACCAGTATTTTGTATATATCTTCCATTAAAACTAATTTTGAATGGGTGCAATGAATAAGGCAGAATTAAGAAGGCTGGAATCTCACCACAACAGGGACACAATGGGCAGAGTATTATGTATCATCAGATTATTATCTACAGATGTGCCACCACTCCCTGGCAGACAACTGCTAAAGGATTTGTGGCCCATCGGGTTGAGAATCATACATGTAGAAACAGGGAACCGCAGATGGTGGTTTTATACAAAATAACACAGTCAATTGTCACTATTGTGCAGGATAGTGCTAGTGTACGGGGTGATTGCTGGTTGGCACAGACTCGGTGGCTGAAGGAACTGTTTTGCCTGTAAAGTCTAAAGATACAAAGTGCTGGAGTAAGTCAGAGAGTCAGGCAGCTACTCTGGAGAACATGGATAGGTGACGTTTCGGGTTGGGTCCCTTCTTCGGGCTAACGAGTATCAGACACCAATGGACCAGGAAGCCACAAAAAATCATAAATAGTTTTGCAATACATAGAAAATGTTGAAAACATTGTGAAGGTTGAACAGTAGTTAAAAGGCAAAAGACAAGCTTATTGTTTAGACCATCTGTTGAAGATCTCAGTGCCATTATCTTCACATCTTCAAACTTTACCATAACCTCCTTGCTTTAAAGACCATATATTAACAAGCCTAATTTATTTAGATACTGTTCATCTTTGATTTTACTTTCAGAAACTAGGGAATGTCATTCCTTCTACTCCTGAAGCTACCTAACAGAGCCCCAAGATCAATGAAGATGTCACTATACCTACAAATAACATCTGGTAGGAAGGAACTGCAGATGCTGGTTTAAACCGAAGATAAGACAGAAAAAGCTGGAGTAACTCAGCGGGACTGGGAGCATCTCTGGAGAGACGGTATGGGTGACGTTTTCAAAATAAAATCTGGCTATTCTCCACTGCAACAATTTTTCAAATTCTATAAATTAATACCATGTTTCTCTTTGTCAAGTTTAGAGAATGGTATAATCAATCTCTGTTCAGAAAATTACAAGGTTTCAGGATTGTGGAAAATTGGGATTGAAATGACATTTGCATGTAATCTGTCTTACCTGTTCTCCTAAGGCTACACAGGTGACTCTAAACCCATGATGACTTTTCTTTTTCATGGATGGAGCCCATTGTTGTTCAATGGTTATCTTATTCTTCTTTTCACTAGTCAGATCCATGAAGAATCCTGATGGCTCCAGTACCCAAGGCCTGGGACCTCCTTCAAACAGCATTTCTTTTGAAGAGGTTAGAGTGACTATAGCAACAGCAACTGGATCAATAGCCTGACATTAGGAGCAGAATAGTAAATGCCTTGGAATCATTCTCCTGAGATGAAATCTAAAGTATTAACAAAAATAGGCTCATGGTTCTTGTTTGTGATGTAATTAAAGTGAAGGGGGAGATGTGATGTAATTAAAGTGAATGGGAGATTTTTCCCACAGAGTGGTGAATCTTTGGAATTGTCTGGCACAGAAGGTAGTTGAGGCCAGTTCATTGGCTACATTTAAGAGAGAGTTAGATGTGGCCCTTGTGGCTAAAGGGATCAGGGGGTATGGAGAGAAGGCAGGTAAGGGATACTGAGTTAGATGTTCAGCCATGATCATATTGAATGGCGGTGCAGGCTCGAAGGGCCGAATGGCCTACTCCTGCACCTATTTTCTATGTTTTCTGTTTCTATGAGAAGTGATGTAATTAAAGTGAAGGGGGAGATATGATGTATATGTAATGTAATATGTAATGTAAATGCCAGTGCCCCTTGAGGCCAAAAGATGAAGCTGGCAAATGTACCTGTGCAAGAAGGAACTGCAGATGCTGGAAAATCGAAGAGAAACTCAGCGGGTTTGCAGCGTCTATGGAGCGAAGGAAATAGGCAACGTTTCGGGCCAAAACCCTTCTTCAGACCTGTGCTTCGTGACTGAGGTCAAGTGGCCTTCTGGAAGTTTCAGTCATTGCAGATTAAACCTTCCCTACAAGATGTTGGGGTTGATCAGTCATGATCACATTAAATGGTGGTGCTGGCTCGAAGGGCCAAATGGCCTACTCCTGCACCTATCGTCTATGTTGGACATGTATTCATTGTGCTAGTCACAACAAGGTCATACAGAAATTACATGGTGTAAGAGTTAAAAAAAATGGAGAGACTCAATCCACCGCGACCACTCTCTAGGCAAGAAGAAACATGAGAGACCGAGCTGAAAAAGAAGAAAAAGAAAAAGAAAACTCGGAGCCGAGGACAGTAAACCAGTCCCAATGCTTGGTCAAAGGAAACAGAGAAAAAAAAAGTTTGGGGGAAAAAAAGCAGGTAACAGTCCAAGTGAAAGAAGAAAGAAGCAAGAAGAAGAGCAAGAAACACAGGTGTGGCAGCTCGAAGAGTAAGCACGCGCCTCGCCTTGAAAGCAGCGGAGGGCCCAGAGCCGATCAGCCTCACGATCCTCCACCATGTCCCACAGCTTTGTAGTAAAAGTAAAGGGGCAGATCCTTTGATGATTCAGAATTCAGGAGGAAATGTGCAAAGAAAATATCGAAGTCCGACAGCTTCTCACTCACTCAGCAGATCCAAAAGCCCCGTTCGGAGGACCGGGCTACTCCCACCCCGAGGGAGAGGAGCGGCCGGCCGGCTGCAGAGAAGCGACAGACAAGGCCTTCACTTACCGCCACAACGCAGGCGCCGCCACCTACTCCAAAGCGCAGCCGAAAGACGACGGGTACAGAGGGCCGGCAGCTGGCCGCAAGCTCCGGGCTGTGCACCGGGAGATGGAGAGAAGGCCGCCTTCCGTGATGGCCAGAGGAATTGATGGCCACTCCCAAAGGGAGTAATGGCCGCCAACGCGCTGCCCCTGACCATCACCCGCGCCCAATGATCGGAGCCCGCATCCGCGCAGCAATAACAGCCGCCGCCGCCATGTTCGAGAGATTCAAGGAGCCCTGCGGAGTGCGCAGCATGACCTGAGCAACAGTATAAAGACACTAAGGGACAAATGCAAAGAAGTAAAAGTTAAAAAGTGAAGAAGCCAAGAGTTATTATGCAAGAAATTGAAAGAACGAAAATAGTTTGTATTGACTGTTTAGTATTGACTGTCTAAGTTTTTTTTTTGAAGGGGGAGTCCGCCTCCTAGATGGAGCAAGGCTACGAGACCAGGCTGAGAGTAAGTTCAGGATAGAGCCCTGTAGCCAAGGATAGAGCCCTGTAGCCCAGGATAGAGCCCTGTAGCCGTGAATAAGACCCCTGTGTAGCCGTGGATAGGTCACCTGTAGCCAGACGCCCAGATGTGAGAAACCTGGACAGAGGAGCCAGTGTCCCAGAAGCCAGAAAGTGCAAGTCCCCAGAAGACACGATGCGCCGAGTTGCAGTGAGAGGCAGGAGCCAGTCTCCCAGTCACAGCAAAAGGCAACAAGACAGGCCCTTTGTTAGAGTTTCTAGAGTTTGAGGTTAAAGTGAAAAACAGCAGCACTCTTAATTGAGTCTAATGTAAATTCTTATGTGGATATTAAGGGGATATGTGGTGTAATTAAAGTGAAGGGGGAGATGTGTAATTAAAGTGAAGGGGGAAATGTGATGTAATTAAAGTGAAGGGGGAGATGTGATGTATATGTAATGTAATATGTAATGTAAATGTAATGTAAATGCCAGTGCCCCTTGAGGCCAAAAGCAGAAGCTGGCAAATGTACCTGTGCCTCGTGACTGAGGTCAAGTGACCTTCTGGAAGTTTCAGTCATTGCAGATTAAACCTTTCCAACAAGATGTCAGAGGTGTATTAATTGTGCTAGTCACAACAAGGTCATAGAGAAGACATTACATTGTTAATAGAATCTTTATATTGTTAAAATATAAATTCATTTATGCGATTCGGATGAGATCATATTTGGTATATGGAAACACATGTTATAGTCGAACTACCTGCATTTAAATCAATGGAAAGTTATACATCGATTGTTCTTGACCAAGATATGTAGCAAAGAGGAATTTTGAGAAAGTTTTAATTGCGAGACTAAAACAGCTACTTCCCTCATCATGGCTCGGAAGATAATCATAACACACAATCATAATCTTAAATCGTTTTCACTCAGACTGCTTTGTTAAATCTTAACCCGAGCAATCTGGTAGAAATTGTAGCTGTCATGTCTTTGCCACAGGAGTCAGGGGAAGTAGATCTCAGGCTTAAAGGAACTCTCTCCATAGTTGCCTCAGTACAATAGCTTAAAGGGTACCAGACATGTGAGTGCACGTTGTGGAAGGGAGGGGAGGGAGGAAACGTGTCTACATGTGTGCAGTTTCACCACGCCTCTCCACCTATAATCGACAATGCATGCAGTTCCAAACCACCAGTGGCATAGATGAATCACTGCAGATCTGCCATGCCAAGCAGCAAGTGTGCCACCTTGGTGCAGCAGGTAGTGCTGTTGCATAGTCTCCAGGCTTCATCATGATGTTACATGTTGTTTGTGTGAAGTTTGCTGGTTGTTTATGCAGCTACATGGGTTTCCTCCACTTCCCAAAGACATGCTGGTTGGTTTATTGGCTGCTGTTAATGACCACTGATGTGGTGGGTGCCGAAAAACTGTGGAAAAATTGTTGAGCACTTTAGACAATGGATTGTATAGACCTGGTGGCTGAAGTGGCTCCTTCTGTGTGGTAAGAATATATGAAATTGACACTGGTCATGATACATTAAATGTGCACAGGGGTCGTTACAAGGAGGGTATGTGCTGCGCATTCGATCAAGTGTGAATAAATAGGTTTTAAAAGCGTAAAACAAGCTGCTGGAAGAACTCAGCGGGTCAAGCAGTACCTGTGGAAACAAAGAGATGGTCAAGGCATCAAAACTGAAGGGGTAGAGGGAAGGTAGTCAGTAAATAGAAATAAGATGGATGGGTGAAAGAGAGGCTGACAGAGGAGGTGATAGGTGTAAGTAGATGGGAGTGGGAGGGGGATTGGGAATGGGAGAGGGTATGGGAATGGGAATGGGAGGGGGAGTGGGAGCGGGAGGGGGTGGTGGGGGAGTGGGAGGTGGAGGGGGTGTATTGGGTCTGAGGCTGGAAGGTAATAAGCAGAACCAGCATTTTTTCTCATGTCTCCAGTCCACTTAAAAATACTAGGAACCATTCTCATATAAGATTTGGATCTCTAGAAGCTTTATTTCTGATTCTGTGCTAAGCATCAATATATCATAAATACTTACTCTAAGTCGATGGTAAGAGGCAATGCTTATGCTGCTGCTAAAATGGACCTCCAGAAATGCAGCACTTGCTGTTAGTAATGTGTGGCCTGGTGTCTCTGCCTGTACAGATATCCCAGTGCAATGAGTAGCATCTGCCTCTAATTTCCCTGGTGGGAAAAACAGAAAACTGTTATTTAGTAAAAGAATACAACTCCACGCAATTAATTTGGAATGTTTTTATTATATAGGGTGCATTGAAAATATTATTGCCAGCCATCACTGTATCAAACTGTTCTATTATCAATGTTTGGTTATTAGAGATTAAAGTTTAATAAGCTTCACGTTTTTTGATTTAAAAATCCTTCATATTTGGCACAAACATTCCTTAACTGCAAATTGTCTTGTTTAAGTTCTTCACAACTGGCATTACCTTTGCAAATGTTCTAACTTTTTTAAGAGCAGATTTGTACAACATGAGTTCTGAGAAGTTAGATAAGGTAGTATCTATAAATGTTATTTAAATTAACCTCAAGGTATTTGGTTAAGTGATTTGGAACAAAATGCAACATAGTGGAGCTGCAAGGCATCTTATGAAATGGATTGAGGATATGTTAGGTAGATAGTCGGAGTAATAGATTATGCATTCTATTTGACAACATATAGTCAAGAGTATCAGTATAGTGTAGGGATTCTTTACTGGTGATCAGCTATTTACTATTTCAGAAATGTCTAAGATGAAGAAAAAGACACCTACATTTGAAAAGGATACTGAGTTAGATCGCACATAAAGAAGGACATTGAATAATAATCTAAAGAAATGTGTGGAGAACTGCATCCCAACAAAAACCTTCCAAGTGTTTCCTAACCAGAAGCCTTGGATGAACCATGAGATCCGCAATCTTCTGAAGTCTGGATCCCGGGCATTCAGGTCTGGAGATACAGAGGTCTACAAGAAGTCCAGATACGACCTTGGTAAGACCATCAAATAGGCCAAAAGGGACTTCTGCTCCAAGCTGGAGGATGAGATGGATGCTCGGCCACTGTGGCAGGGCTTGAATGCCATCACCTCCTACGAGGCGAAATCAGGAGGCAGCTCAATTGTCAATGAAGCACCACTCCCTGGCGAGCTCAATTCGTTTTACGCACACTTTGATAGGGAGAACACTGATGTGCCTTCCCGAGCCCCAATTCGCCGTGATGGTATTTCAGTCAGTCACGGTCACAGAGGCCGGCGTCAGAAGATCCTTCAGGGGGGTGAACCCTCGGAAAGCGCCTGGACCTGATGGCATACCCGGTCGTGTTCAAAAAACCTATGCAGACCAACTGGCTGGAGTTTTTAACCGACATTTTCAATCTCTCACTTCTGAGGTCTGAGGTTCCCACCTGCTTTAAAAGGGCATCAATAATACTGGCGCTGACACAGGAGTAAGCTCCACTGCCCGCTGTCCTGTTATCCATCGCCCGCTGACCCGCTTCGCTCTATGATCTTTGCTCTTGAGCTGGACCCCTCACTGCCAGAGGTGAGCGGGCCGTCAGAAGGTGCTGAGGTCCCGGCAGCCGCTCGCAGCCACCCGAGCTACTTCCCTCCCCGGCCACAATGCGATGGCTCTGCGCCTGGAGCGCCACGGCAATGGTAAGTGAGTGGGTTACTGGCATGATGCCCGACCCCCTCCTTCTCAACGTTCCTGTCCTCCCCGCAACTTCACCCCTGGCCAGACTCCCCACACACTGTGAAAGGAACTCTCCCCCAAATTGGTCCCTTGAACTAGTATTGTCATTCAATACGATCACAACTGATTCAACTTGTCCCGGTATGCTCCCGTTTTTCCCACCATCTCTCCACCTGCCGTCACCCTCCACCCATTCAATAATTCAGAATGAAGGCGATTTGGAAGCCTTGGGCAAATTAAATTGTTACTTTCTTTATATTTATTTTTTTTTGTACGGAGAGGAGAACAATCTGTGCATGCGTGGTTTAAGATTTTAAAAAAAAACCGACTGACCGCCTACCCTGAGTAATACTCACGGCACATGCCTGGATTGTGGACTTTGGAAGGGATAGAAGAGGGACCCACAATCCCGTTTATATCAACAGGACGATGGTGGAAAGGGTCAAGAACTTCAAATTCCTGGGCGTGCATATTTCCGAGGATCTTTCCTGATCCCGGCACACGGATGCAATTATAAAGAATGCACATCAGCGCCTCTACTTCCTGAGAAGATTACGGAGAGTCGGTATGTCAAAGAGGACTCTCTCGAACTTCTACAAGTGCACAGTAGAGAGCTTGCTGACTGGTTACATCGTGGCTTGGTTCGACAACTCGAGCGTCCAGGAGCGGTAAAGATTGCAGAAAGTTGTGACACTGCCCAGTCCATCATCGGCTCTGACCTCCCCACCATCGAAGGGATCTATCGCTGTCGCTGCCTCAAAAAGACTGCCAGCATCATCAAGGACCCACGCCATCCTGGCCACACACTCATCTCTCCGCTGCCATCAGGTAAAAGGTACAGGAGCCTGAAATCTGGAACATCCAGGTTCATGAACCGCCTCTTCCCCACAGCCATCAGGCTATCAAATTCGCTATCAAACAAACTCTGAATTATAACAGCCCATTGCACTTTATCTGTTTATTTATGTGTGTATATATATATATATATATATATATATATATATATATATATATATATATATATATATATATATATATATATATATATGGTCTTTGCTATATAGACACACTGAACTGTTCTGTATTTATGCTTACAATATTCTGTTGTGCTGCAGAAAGCAAGAATTTAATTATCCTATCTGGGACACATGACAATAAACTCTCTTGACTTGAATTGACTTGAATGTGTGGCAGATAGAGAGCAGTGTTGGAACTTGCATTGGATTTGGACTCCAGAAAGATCAATCAGGCTTTCAATAATGAGAAGCTAGGAGCTGTGGAGGAGCTGGGGTCAGTTAGGTGTCCATGTGCAGATACAGGTAAAGATCATTTTTATTTTCAATGTTTAAATAAGCACAAATGTAACTATAAAAAAGAACTACTGTGCAACCTCAATATAGAATTGAGGCTGTATATATCAATATAGATTGAAACCAGTCCTTTGGCCCAAAGTCCAGGCTATGTTTCCTTAACAACATAGAGCACAGAGAAGTAAAGCACAGGTATAGAGCCTTCAGCCAGGGTCCATGCTAATCTCAATATGCTACTCAATAGCCCGTGTTAGCCCACTGCTCATTTTCTATCTTTACCTATCCAGATGCCTCTTGAACACTGTAATTGTATCTATCCTACCATTTCTCTGAAGCTCAATCCCCATATAACCTGTGCAGACACTTGCCCCTCACTTACCAGTGTACCAACTCTTTAACCAAGAAGAAGGAAGAAGTCTGAAGAAGGGTCACGACCCAAAACATCACCAATTCCTTCTATCCAGAGATGCTGCCTGTCCTGCTGAGTTACTCCAGCATTTTGTGTCTATCCTCGGTTTAAACCAGCATCTGCAGTTCCTTCTTGCAACCAGTGCACCAACTCATTAACTTCAATTTCCTTTACTACTTTCACGTTTTGGTATCACAAATATGCTTCCTTTTTTGAAGGATATATACACTGCTTTTAAAATTTTAACATTTATTCCCATTATGGGGATATTGTACCCTAAACCAAAAGGGCTTGTTGAGTCAATCACCGGTTGGATCAGGAGCCACACATTAATTAGATGGAGTAAGGGTAGCAATTCTCTTTCCTTAAAGGGCGGTTAATGAATTTTCTGACAATCCCATGTTTTTTTGATCACCATTACTGATCTAATCTTATAGAGCTGTACAAAGTCATGAGAGGAACTGATCGGGTAGATGCATTGTCTCTTGCCCAGAGTAGGGGAATCGAGGACCAGAGGACGTAGGTTCAAAGTGAAGGGGAAAAGATTGAATAGGAATCTGAGGGATAACTTTTTCACACAAAGGGTGGTGGGTGTATGGAACAAGCTGCCAGATTACAAGGCTGTGACTATCCCAACATTTAAGAAACAGTTGGACAGGTACATGGATACGATAGGTTTGGAGGGATGTGGACCAAGCGCAGGTAGGTGGGACTATTGCAGCTGGGACATGTTGGCCGGTGTGGGCAAGTTGGACCGAAGGGCCTGTTTCTGCACTGTATCACTCTATGACTATATATTTATTAAATTCCAAATTTATTCAGTGGTTGAATTATAATTATCAGCTGCCACTCTGTAATTTGAACATATCTCAAAGCTATTATCCAATGAGTCTATCTTTTTGCCTTCTTTTGTTGTGGTTTTGGATGCCAGTATGCAGTTATTTCCCTGATCACGGGTAGGCAGTAATATTTCCAGCAGAAGGTAACAGATCCTTGCTGTGAGTCACTGCGAGGACTGAAGTACTGAAGAGGGAATAATAGATTCAGGAGAAACTCAGCTGGTGAGGCAGCATCTATGGAGCGAAGGAAATAGGCAATGTTTCGGGCCAAAACCCTTCCTCAGACGTTTTGGCCCGAAACGTTGCCTATTTCCTCGCTCCATAGATAGAAACATAGAAAATAGGTGCAGGAGTAGGCCATTCTGCCCTTCGAGCCTGCACCGCCATTCAATATGATCATGGCTGATCATTCAACTCAGTATCCTGTACCTGCCTTCTCTCCATACCCCCTGATCCCTTAGCCACAAGGGCCACATCTAACTCCCTCTTAAATATAACCAATGAACTGGCCTCAACCACCATCTGCGGCAGAGAATTCCAGAGACTCACCACTCTGTGTGAAAAATGGTTTCCTCATCTCAGTCCTAAAGGAATCCCCCCTTATCCTTAAACTGTGACCCCTTGTTCTGGACCTCCCCAACATCGGGAACAATCTTTCTGCATCTAGCCTGTCCAACCCCTTAAGAATTTTGTAAGTTTCTATAAGATCCCCCCTCAATCTTCTAATTTCTAGCAAGTACAAGCCGAGTCTATCCAGTCTTTCCTCATATGAAAGTCCTGACATCCCAGATGCTGCATCACCCGCTGAGTTTCACCAGCATTTTTGTCTATCTTCGATTTTCCAGCATCTGAAGTTCCTTCTTAAACAATAGACTCAGGAAAAGGATCTGCAAATCACACGATGTACAAATAGCATCTGTAGATTACAGCAACAGTGATTGAGTGGAGAGAAGGAGGGTGGACCTTGCCGAAATCTGTTCAAATGGTCTGTGTAAATATGGTATTCTATTTTAAAAGAGAGCAATTTTAAAAATCAAAGAAATATTAACCTCACTTAATTTGTGAATAAATAAGTGTGAGTATTAAAGCTGTCCCTCATTACCTGCATTATATCAAGGTTGCACTGTATTACATAGGGCAGCATGGTGGTGCAGGGGTAGAGTTGCTGCCTCACAGCGCCAGAAACCCGGGTACGATCCTGACTACAGGTATTGTCTGTACAGAGTTTGTGCATTCTTCCCTTGACTTGCGTGGGTTTCCTCCGGGATCTCCGGATTCCTCCCACACTCTAAAGATATGCAGGTTTGTAGGTTAATTGGCTTGGTAAAATTTGTAAATTGACCCTAGTGTATAGCATAGCGTTAGTGTACGGTGATTGCATGGTCGGCGCAGACTCGGTGGGCTGAAGGGCCCATTTCCTCGTTGGATCTATAAACTAAACTAAAAAACTGATAATTGTCAACATTTTCCATAGAGTTATGCTTGCAGAGTTATGTTAATCAGCTGCTACATGGTGTGAAAATCACAATCTTGATTTGGAAATTCAGTAGTATTCAAGGCCCAAAGGAATCGCACTTAAAGGGCCCGTCCCACCAGCATGCGACTCCATGCGGCATGCGCGACCTAACGTGGTCGCTTGAGCCGTCCGGCCTCGCGGGGCCAGTCCCACTTCGATCGCCGGAGCCGTATGGAGTTGTGCGGAGCTGGTCCCGACAAACTGACCGTGTTCAAAATTCCCCTCAGCAACGGCCTGTCGGCCAGCAGCCGCCTCGACGCCGCACGCACCGCCTCGACGTCGTGCCTCCGTGTCCCTCTCTGTGTGTCCCTCTTTATGTGCCCCTCTCTGTGTGTGCCTCCGTGACCCTCTCTGTGTGTGCCTCCGTGACCCTCTCTGTGTGTGCCTCCGTGACCCTCTCTGTGTGTCCATCTCTATGTGCCCCTCTCTGTGTGTGCCTCCGTGACCCTCTCTGTGTGTGCCTCCGTGACCCTCTCTGTGTGTCCCTCTCTATGTGACCCTCTCTGTGTGTGCCTCCGTGACCCTCTGTGTGCCTCCGTGACCCTCTCTGTGTGTCCCTCTCTGTGTGCCTCCGTGACCCTCTCTGTGTGTCCCTCTCTGTGTGCCTCCGTGACCCTCTCTGTGTGTCCCTCTCTGTGTGTCTCCGTGAGCCTCTCTGTGTGTCCCTCTCTGTGTGTCCCTCTCTGTGTGACCCTCTCTGCGCGTGCCTCCGTGACCCTCTCCGCGCGTGCCTCCGTGACCCTCTCCGCGCGTGCCTCCGTGTCCCCCTCTGTGTGCCTCCGTGTCCCCCTCTGTGTGCCTCCGTGTCCCCCTCCGTGTCCCCCTCTGTGTGCCTCCGTGTCCCCCTCTGTGTGCCTCCGTGTCCCCCTCTGTGTGCCTCCGTGTCCCCCTCCGTGTCCCCCTCTGTGTGCCTCCGTGTCCCCCTCTGTGTGCCTCCGTGTCCCCATCTGTGTGCCTCCGTGTCCCCCTCCGTGTCCCCCTCTGTGTGCCTCCGTGTCCCCCTCTGTGTGCCTCCGTGTCCCCCTCTGTGTGCCTCCGTGTCCCCCGTGTCCCCCTCCGTGTCCCCCTCTGTGTGCCTCCGTGTCCCCCTCTGTGTGCCTCCGTGTCCCCCTCTGTGTGCCTCCGTGTCCCCCTCTGTGTGCCTCCGTGTCCCCCTCTGTGTGCCTCCGTGTCCCCCTCTGTGTGCCTCCGTGCCCCTCCCTGTCCATGCGAACTTACCGCGGACTTCGCTCCAACGTCACGTCACTCCGCTTCCGGTTTGGTCACGCATGCAGGCGTATGCTGCTGGGACCGGCCCTGTACGGGGATCACTCGATCTTCGCGTGACCCCCGCTTCCGGTTTGGTCGCGCTTGCCGCATGCAGGTCGCATGCTCGTGGGACAGACCCTTAACCCACCTACTTACGGAAATTTTGAATTATCTATTTAATGTAGAGAAAAGGTGCTGTTGGCAAAACTGTTGCATCTTGTTCTAAAGATATGAAATACAGCAAGGGAGTGTAACAAATAAATGTTTAATAAAAACAAAATATCTTATTTTCAGCAGCTAACCATAAAATTGAATGATGGTTTCGGTGTACCTTGTATGACTCTGAATACCCCTTGCTTGTCCATATCCACAGCCAAGTTCATTAGTGAGCAGTCATTCACTGGAACTGTTTCCATGTCATCTGTCTCCTTGAGTCCATAGACCATAATCCGCAAGTAAAGATACTGAGCAACCTCAGCCTCTACTCGGGATTGGACAAACTCTATACTGACTGGCCTCAGCACATTGACCTACAATTAAACAAAGTATCAATTCATTTAAAAATCCATATTAAATAATTCCAAGATAATGTATTCACGTGGTCCATAAGGATAGAGCAAAAGTTAATTTCCACAATGAACACCAGAAATATGTTGGCCTCCCAACAGAAATAGTAGAGCAACACATGATCCACAAAGTGATGAATCTACATAATCTACACAGTGGACCAAGGTTTCCCAACCTGGGGTAAGTGTACCCCCAGGGGGTAAATTTGTTGATTCTGGATTTGTACATATTTTTTCTCATTGACGGATTGTGTTAGGTTCTGGTATACCGGTATCTGTTCATCATTAGTTGTTCATAAATATGTGAAATAACTTTGTTATGGATATTAAAGTTGCCTGGGGTAAACGGGACGCCAAAGGTTGGGAACCCCTGCTGTAGACTATGTGTAGAATCATGAAAGGCCCGTTTACCAGCACGATTCATGCAGGAAAAGGCTATTTTAAATTTCAATAAAGCACAAATCTGAAAAGGGTTTGTGTGTCACTGTACAGATTGGACTCACTATTGTGCCAATGTATTGTGCCAATGTATTGTGCCTCCAGTTGTGTACTATGTTTACATGTTCTGTTGTGCTGCAGCAAGTAAGAATTTAATTGTCTTATCTGGGACATATGACAATAAAACACTCTTGACAACTTGAAAGCTATTTACAAGGGCATAAAAATTGAGTGGGCAAGGGCTCAGACCTTTCCACTGACATTGTTTCACACCAATAGATTTATTTAAAATTGGTTACATATTAAAGCAAAAATAACGGAGCTTAGAAAGCACGATCATTGGTGTTAGATATTTAAGGAAGTCACTATTTACGACTTACTTGCATTTCGCCGAAGTGAATAGCATTTTCCACATCCCTAGCCCGTATAATGCTGAAGCCTCGGCTGTCACCAGTTGCTATCAAACCTTTAACTGTCACCAGAGCAACAGTTTCATTACTTGATGACCATGTAAAGTTCCCACTTCCTCCTATAACCTGCAGAATAAAAATGCAGTCAGTTTAAGATATTTTATAATACTCATTTATGAGTTTTAAGACAATGTGATCCAGATGTTGCGCTGGTTCTGTTGGGTACCCCAGCTGTGACGTACTAATTCAATGTGCACTACATTCTGGCTGTACACTACATTTTACTTGCCCATCTCAAACTATTGAACTAATGTTTGTGACAAGTGAGTTACCCTATTTAGAGCATGAGACTGAGAAGCATGCTAGCAATTAGAGAGCAGCATTTGTATCTGCGCAGTCTAGAATGTTATCCAATGTCTACTTTCCATTTGTTTTTAAATAAAAGTTTGAGTAGCTTCATAGAACGATATGGGAAAAGGCAGTTGGGCAAAAAAAACAACTCATCGGACAAAAAAGCAATCTGTAGGAGGGTGATGTTTCAGATCAAGACCCTTACTGTGGACTGGTCAGTCATCAACCCAAAATATCATCTGTCCATTCCCTCTGCAGATGTTGTCTGACCTGCTGAGTTCCTTCTGCAGTTTGTTTTTTTGCTCCAGATTCCAACATCTGCAGCATTTTGTGTCTCCATCCTTCTAAACTCCAGCGAGTACAGGCCCAGTGCCGTCAAACGCTCATCATATGTTAACCCACTTATTCCTGGGATCATTCTCGTAAACCTCCTCTGAACCCCCTCCAGTGCCAGCACATTCTTCCTCAGATATGATTCCCAAAATTGGTCACAATACTGCAAATGCAGTCTGACCAGCACCTTATAGAGCCTCAGTAAGATATCCCTGTGTTTGTATTCTAGTCTAGAATGCTAGCATTGCACTTGCCTTCCTTACTACTGATTTGCAGTGTGGGGGGAAAAGAAATCTGGTTTCTATTAAACCGCCCTACAGTAATCAGACACCATTGTCTCTTAAGAACACAGACTATTGCTTTAACTCGGAGTGGCCACAGAAAATTGACAAGCAAGCAGTTCTCACTTCTACTGACATTTAAGCAACAATACTCCCTTAAGCAATTTATTGTACAGCCTTTAATAACTTTAGCTTGCAATAACAAAACTAAACTTACTGTTATTGAAAATACTTTTTTGATAATCCTAGTCCTATAAAAAAATAACATTGTTATTGCAAGACTGAACCTCTCAAAACCCAGTTCCCCCATTGACACAATTTGTCTTTATAACATGATTTTCTATAAAACCAGGTTTATTAGGAACACAGCTATCACATTATAGCAGAACTATCTGTGCTGAATTCCAGATCAAAACAACTCATTGCTCAAAAGAATATTCTATTTTTTTACTCAAGAACATTAATTAAATTTTATAAATTTTATTAAATCTGCATCCATTAGTTTCAGGCTCTTAGCAATTTCTTATCTACTCGATACAAATCTCTCTTATTTTGAACATCTGTAATAAAAGCATCCATGAAGCACGTTATCAATGGTTTCAATGCTGAGGAGGCACACTCATGAGTCTTCCATATTTAGCATCAGAATTATTATCTTTTTATTTAGGATAGGGTATAAAAAGTTTAGGTTTAAATTGTCATCTCTATTTTATTCACCACCCATCCCAATTTGCATTACTTGAAAATCCATCGTAATAGAAACATAGAAAATGCAGGAGGAGGCCATTTGGCCCTTCGAGCCTCCACTACCATTCACTGTGATCATGATCTGATCATCCACAATCGTGTTTTCTAAATTCAGTTTTCACTTTGTCTATATTGTGAAAATCAAACGTCTCATACTACCTTAATAATATGTCGATAACATCGAGGCTTGGGGTGCCAAGGGAAGACAAGAATACTTGGCTCCAGTATTATTGAGTTATAAATAATTACTGCTTGGCTGTTGGTAATAGGTGTAGCCAGATACTATAAGATAAAAAAGTTAATAAATCAAAATGTAATACTTGAACTCCTTCCCAATCAAGTTCATAAGGATATGGCAGATGAACCAAGTTGATCCTCTACAGCTGGGTGTGCTCCTGTGAAACAGGAATCAAGCAGCAACTAGGATTCTTTTGGAAGATCCTGAGGCCCCGTCCTTAGTCTGAAGAAAGGTCCTGGCCCAAAACATCACCTGTCCATTCCCTCCAGAGACGCAGCCTAACCTGGTGGGCCGTGTGGCAGGATGGAAGTACTGGCGGGCCGTGACCTGTAGAACCAGTGAGGAGGAAGCTATCAATGACGGACGTAAGAGCTAGGGCCGGTAAGAGCTTGAACCTTCCACCCCCTCAAGGTCGGCTGCGGGAGGCACTCCCGAGGCACAAAGGCAGCACTGTAGTTAGCTGGACTCAGAGAGGGATGACGGTTCACTGGACGATCTGGACTGAGGGAACTGCTGGAGCCCTTGCGGCAGCCTGGGGCTTGCTTGGATCGGGGGCCGCTCCAGGAGACCGAGCACATGGACCCGACAGGACTTTGAAAATGGTGCCAAAACCTGCCGACTCTAGCAAGCGGTCTCAGTGGACTAATTTTATGCACATTTTACTAATTCGGGATTGTGCTTATGGCAGAATAAGAATTTCACTGTATGTCTGTACATGTGATAATAAAGAACCACTAAATCATTGACCCCTTGCAGATCCTCCAGCACTCTGTGCTTTACCCTGTCCCTTAGATATTGTCTTGTCAGTTTGCAGTTCAAGTCTTTTGAAATATTCGTTCACAATTCTGATAACCATAAACTTTCAAAATTCTAATTGTTGTTAAATAACTAAATTAAAATACAAAGACATTTATTTAAAAACACTTAAAAAACATAGTATAATTAAATAAAGAGAAAGAAACACACCTCTTAATTGCACATACCAATTGCACAAGGTCAACGACTCCAAAGACATTGCAAACGCAGCAAGTCTAATTTGGTCCAATATCACAAAATTCTATTTTTAATTAAAAATTCATCTGAGCAATGCAAGTATTCTACAAGCGAAATCATGTTAAAATGTGTTGACTGATTTTGCATTTGTTGGGAGAATTAAGAATCATTAATAACATAAGGACTCATTGGTGCAAGATGTTTGTGTTTTGACGGCTGTTTATACAGATGGACAAAACTAAAACCCAAATTTCATTTCCCCATTGGGTTCCATAAACCACAATTCTCCTTAACTTTAAAAATCTTGCTACAAATAATCACGTTTTAGCATTTTCTTACCAACTTTTACTAAGTACTATTCCTATTTACTGATCAAACCATTTTTAAAATGTAAACAATGGTCAAGCAATTTTAACTAAATACAGGAAATGGTTTCATTCTTGCAAACCTGATGTTTCCACAACTTCAATAGACCCTGTAATAATTTTATGAATGGCAGTTATAGGAAAAGAGAAAAAACACTATTAGATTCAAACATTCCTTGCTGAGGACAGAACAACAAAAATTGTTGAGTTAAAAAGTCAATTGATGGAAAGTATAACTGCTAAACTCCAGTTGAGGACTGATGCCTTTTTAATATTATATGGAAACCAGTACTATTACAAATGCCAAGATTGATTAAGGATATGAATGGGTGAGCTTGCTCTGGTGCCTGTGAATAAGATGCTTCTATGATAAAATGTTAAGAGAATTTGATGCGATGCTAATAGAGGTTAGGTGATTTGTATTTTGTCATTTTGCGATTATCTTTTTTGTGTCTCTCTGTTTTGTCTGTAGGTGTATTTTGTTATGTCAATAAACGTTGAGTTTAAAAAAAAGTCAATTCATCAAATTTGCTTTAGTGCATATTATAAAAATACAATCTATTTCTTAATGTGGATTAGAATAGCGTTACTAAAAAAAAAAGCAAATAGAGATAAAATATGCCAGATGGAGCACATTTGCAGGATTACACTCTATGTTTCTCATTGCTAAACAATTCCCTGATGTGTCTTGTCGTATTTTGTGCATGATATCTATTCATTTAAGTATTTTATCCTTACCTGCCCAACCACTCCAAAGAGTGTTGCCTTAATTTCTGTGTGGCCAGCCAACATAACATTCACATAATGATAAGACCCATTCCTCATCGTTTTCAGAGTTTGGAAATGTGATTGTGGAAGGACAGTGGCAATATTTAAATTCTAGAAGAAAACACAAAATTCTAGTCTTACGATTATTTTCCACTTCCAACAACAGGTTTCCTTCACATTTCTAATTTTGTATGCAATGTGATTTTTCAAATACAGTGGTTCTATGAATGGAATAAATTATAGTTGCAGCAGCTAAATTCTTCCATCCAGAAATATACAGTGCATTCAGAAAGTATTCAGACCCCTTCACTTTTTCCACATTTTGTTACGTTACGGCCTTATTCTAAAATGGATTAAATTCATTTTTTTAATCTTCTATCTACACACGATACCCCATAATTAAAAAATGAAAACGGGTGTTTAGAAATTTTTGCAAAAATAAATAACTGAAATATCACATTTACATAAGTGTTCACACCCTTTGTTCAGTATTCTGTTGAGACACCTTTGGCAGTGATTACAGCCTCAAGTCTTCTTGGGATGACGCTACTAGCTTGTATTTGGGTAATTTCTCCCATTCTTCTCTGCAGATCCTCTCAAGCTGCGTCAGGTTCGATGGGGAGCGTCGATGCACAACTATTTTCAGGTCCCTCCAGAGATGTTCAATCGGGTTCAAGTCCGAGCTCTGGCTGGGCCTCTCAAGAACATTCACAGACTAGTCACAAAGCCACTCCTGTGTTGTCTTGGTTGTGTGCTTTGGGTCGTTGTCCTGTTGGAAGGTGAACCTCTGCCCCAGTCTGAGGTCCAGAATGATCTGGAGCAGGTTTTCATCAAGGATCTCTCTGTACTTTGCTCCGTTCATCTTTCCCTTGATCCTTACTTGTCTCCCAGTTCCTGCCACTGGAATCCCCACAGCATGATACTGCCACCACCATGCTTCACTGTAGGCATGGTGTTGGCCAGGTGATGAGCAGTGCCTGGTTTCCTCCAGACGTGATGCTTGGCATTCAGGCCAAATAATTCAATCTTGGTTTCATCAGACCAGAGAATCTTGTTTCTCATTCCTTTTAGAAAACTCCAAGCGGGCTGTCATGTGCCTTTTACTGAGGAGTGGCTTTGGTCTGGCCACTCTACCATAAAGGCCTGATTGGTGGAGTGCTGCAGATATAGTTGTCCTTCTGGAAGGTTCTCCCAGCTCCACAGAGGAGCGCTGGAGCTCTGTCAGAGTGACCATTGGGTTCTTGGTCACCTTCCTGACCAAGGCCCTTCCCCCCTGATTGCTGTTTGGCCGGGCGGCTAGCTCTATGAAGAGTCCTGGTCGTTCCGAAGTTCTTCTATTTAAGAATGACAGAGCCCACTGTGCTCTTCGGGACCGGCAATTCTGCAGAAATTGTTTTATACTCTTCCCCACATCTGTGTCTCGATACAATCCTGTCTCGGAGGTCTACGGACAATTCCTTTGTCTTCATGGCTTAGTTTTTGCTCTGACATGCACCGTCAACTATGGGACCTTATATAGACAGGTGCGTGCCTTTCCAAATCATGTCCAATCAATTTAATTTACCACTGGTGGACTCCAATCAAGTTGTAGAAACATCTGAACAGGTACTTTGGATCCGTCTGAACAGGTACTCTGGATTCGTCTTCACTAAGGAGGACACAAACAATCTTCCTGATATTGTAGTGGCCAGAGGATCTGGGGTGACGGAGGAACTGAAGGGAATCCACATTAGGCAGAAAATCGTGTGGGGTACCGCAAGGCTCGGTGCTGGGACCGCAGCTATTTACAATATATATCAATGATTTGGATGAAGGGATTCAAAGTAACATTAGCAAAATTGCAGATGACACAAAGCTGGGTGGCAGTGTGAACAGTGAGGAGGATGCTATGAGAATGCAGGGTGACTTGGACAGGTAGGTGGAGTGGGCAGATGCATGGCAGGTGAAGTTGTACAGATGGCAGATGCATGGCAGCATGTTGATAAATGTGAGGTTATCCACTTTGGCATCAAAAACAGGAAGGCAGATTACTATCTAAATGGCGTCAAGTTGGGAAAAGGGGTAGTACAACGGGATCTGGGGGTCATTGTTCATCATGAAAGTGAGCATGCAGGTACAGCATTTAGAAAGCAAATGGAATGTTGGCCTTTATAACAAGAGGAGTCGTGTATAGGAGCAAAGAGGTCCTTCTGCAGTTGTACAGGGCCCTAGTGAGACCACACCTGGAGTATTGTGTGCAGTTTTGGTCCCCTAATTTGAGGACATTATTGCTATTGAGGGAGTGCAGCGTAGGTTTACAAGGTTAAATGCCGGGATGGCGGGACTGTACTATGCGGAGAGAATGGAGCGACTGAGCTTGTACATGCTGGAGTTTAGAAGGATGAGAGGGATCTTATTGAAACATATACGATTGTTAAGGGTTTGGACATGCTAGAGGCAGGAAACATGTTCCCGATGTTGGGGAAGTCCAGAACCAGGAGCCACAGTTTAAGAATAAGGGGCAAGCCATTTAGAAAGGAGACGCGAAAACACTTTTTCTCAGAGTTGTGAGTCTGTGGAATTCTCTGCCTTAGAGGGCGGTGGAGGCCGGTTCTCTGGATACTTTCAAGAGAGCTAGATAGGGTTCTTAAAGATAGTGGTTAGGGGATATGGGGAGAAGGCTGGAATGGGGTACTGATTGGGGATGATCAGCCATGATCACATTGAATGGCGGTGCTGGCTCGAAGGGCCGAATGGCCTACTCCTGCACCTATTGCCGATTGTCTATCTCAAGGATAATCACTGGAAGCAGGATGAACCCAATCTCAATTTTGATTGTCATAGCAAAGGGTCTGAATACTTACGTAAATGTGATATTTCAGTTATTTCTTTTTAATTACATTGAAAATATTTCTAAACACCTGTTTTTGCTTCTTCATTCTGGGATATTGTGTGTAGACTGTGATAAAAAAATGAATTTAATCAATTTTAAAATAAGGCTGTAACGTAACAAAATGTGGAAAAAGTGAAGGGGTCTGAATACTTTCTGAATGCAGTTGCAGTTGACTCTGTGGAGAACATGACCCCAGATTATCTGGTAAATGATAGAGGTTAACTGGTGGTATTTATCCATTCAAGTGTAGTAAAGATAGGGACATAGAGTGATGCAGATGTCTGCATTTTGCAGGCCAAACACTCGCAGTGATAGTTCTGCTGTGTGTTGCTGCTAGGCTCCTCATGGAGTCCAATGGTGCAATAGGCTGCTAACATTTCAGAACGGAACCTGTTCTCAGATTCTTTGCCAGATCAAACCTGGTGCAGTTCCATGATCCTGTACATTCGATTGGACAGCAAGGGAGAAGAATTATAATGGTTGTACATTTTAATATGCATTTACTTCAGAGTTCTTGATTACCTTAAGTGTTTTTTCAAATGCTTTCTATTTTATTTAAACATTTTTAAAGATATTTCAAATCCCTACTTCATTTTTAAATGTTTCTGAAAGACCTTGGAAGGTTTTACAAGAGGCATGAGTTTGTCATTTCCGCTGCCAAAAAAAGATAATTTGGGAGGCAAGGGACAGAAGGGTTTCAGCCATCACCATGTATAATGGCAGAGCAGGCTTGAGGGGCCTAACAGTCTCCTGCACGTCCTATTTTCTGGAGAATTCAGTGTTGGAGTTATTAGTACAATTGATGTGATGCGGCATTTAAAGCTACATTCATTGTCTTTCACATCAGGTGAGACCCTTGCAATGCTGCACCTGTAAGGTAGAGCTTGATCCTTTCATCTACTTTCCTTCCACCTCCTTTTTAATGAACATGTGAAGGGTGATTGGTGGCATCATCACTGCTTCTCACCTTCTCCAAAGTCTCTGCTTGGAAAAGGTGAAGCTCTTTCTCCCCAGTATTATCATCTTGAGCATCGCCCAAGGCAGATGAGTTCCAGGATGCTTGCTCACACCCACTGCAACTCCCTTCAAAATTTGCAAACTTGGTTTAAATCAAACAACCTCATTTTAAATGGCTCATCAAATTGATGAAATAACCCAACAAAAAGATGTTTCCAAGTGTGTAAATGTAGAGGCAACATAACATGGATTTGCTAAATTGACACACATATCCCTTTTTTTAAGGATTCTCATAACAATAGTAACTATCATGGGAAGAGGGCAGGAATAGGGTACAGATTGTGGATGATCAGCCATGATCACATTGAATGGCGGTGCTGGCTCGAAGGGCCGAATGGCCTACTCCTGCACCTATTGTCTATTGTTTATCATTATTTTCTTCCCTGTTTCGTGATTATTTTTCTACATATTAATGTTGAAATCCTTTAAAGGATGGAAGTTGCAATTGTTTAAACCTGCTTAATGCGTGCAAAGACATGGTAGGCGAGAAGGGCTTCTCTGCACTGTAAATAAATCTCGGTGTTCCTTCGTAAGCTCATGTTAATTTATATATGAGAAAGTGCAGTATAGCCTAAAATTTGAAAACGATAAGTATTTCAATTTTATTCTCAAGAACATATACGTAGAAAAAAGTTCCAAAAGTGTCACAAATGAGTTATGAAATAACTTACATCAGATAAATAAACTTTATTACTCCTTTTGTCATAGATTTCCACTGTAAATTCATACGTTCGTTCTACTTCCAGCACCCATCTTTCTCCAGGCAAGATGAAAAAGCCTGGATGAACCAAAGGACTAATGTTTACAAAGTTTCAAGCACCCACTGTAAACAAACCTCCAGATTAATTGTCCATTTCAAGTGATATTTCAGTGGGAAATTCTTGGTTGTACACAAGGCCAAAACAGAAACATTAAACAGCGCTATGTTTGTTCTGCTGCTTTCTTATTATGTGATGTGAGCAGTTTGGGAAAAAATACATTATTATTATAAAAAGTTCAGACATCCTATCTTCAGAGCACTTTAAATTGTTCATAGCTGGGAGAGAGGCTGTGTAATTAGTCTTGAGACCAAATGTTTCCATATTTAACCAATTTAGGTGATATTATGTGAATGCTTCTTTCAAAACAAAGAAAACAAAAAGTAACTAGTTTGAAGATTACTGTGGACAGCTTTATATTTTCTAGTAATGGACAAATTGGGTTTGTGTGCCCTCGGCACAGGCCAGCTCAATAACAGTTCAGGTTCTGAATTTACTATTGGAATCTTTCCACACTTTTTGGACACTGATATAAATATGCTTGATCTGAAGCTGTTAAGCTCCATTGTGGAGCAGCAGGTCTTGAAGGAGTACCCCATGAATTGTCACACAGATCGACTTCCATCTGTCTACATTACATGGCAATAATCTCCTATATGATTATTATGCAAGGGAATTTACCTCTTGGAAAGTGGAAAGACAGGGAAAAGTATTACTGCAGAATTAGACACAATAAAGTAGACCTAATTTAAGCAAATCTAAACACATTTAATATGGGTAATGCTTTAGTTTAATCCATTTTTAAATTAAGCAATTTAACATTTTATATCTCAGTTAACATTATAGCCAGACAAAAATAATATGATACTAACCTAGAAAGCCAACTTCCACAACATATATTGTACTGTTAGGTAAATGAGAAAGTGCTTGCATATGAATGTCTACATTTTAGTTAAAGTCATCACAATATTTAAATAATTGCAGATGTATAAATAATTAGTAGTTACTCGTGAATTATTGCAGGCTCTATGTCTAACTAGATTAAGTGGGACCCGTTCACACGGGAGGGCTGGTCCCCTAACGCAATATTCTACCTCCCCATCAATTCCAATATTGGTGGTCAGTGGGGGGGGCTATCTGGAGCGCTAGTATTGGTGTTGTGGGCTGAAGGGACTGGTTTCCAGAGGGCAAGTATGGACATTGTGGGCCGAATGGATTATTGGGCTGGCAGCTCAGTCACTCAAGCCTGGTGTGCTGGCAGCTCACTCACTCACGTCTGGTGGGCTGGCAGTTGACTCGCAGCTACTCCATGAAATTCCATTTCAAGCAGAGTGCGGGCCACCAAATTCAAATGCAGTTTCCTACCATTTCAAGCAGGGTGCAAAGCCACCAAATTCAAATGAGTTTCCTACCATTTCAAGCAGGGTGCAAGGCCACCAAATTCAAAAGCAGTTTCATACCATTTCAAGCAGGGTGCAAGGCCACCAAATTCAAAAGAAGTTTCCTACCATTTCAAGCAGGGTGCAAGGCCACCAAGGTGACTTCTCCCTCCCCCATGTTGCAGAGACTGAGCCACGGCCACACTTCCGGGTTTTATAGTCCCTCCCCTCCCACCGGAAGGGGCGTGGCCTTCATGGCGTGATTGACAGGAGAGAAAATCTCAACATTTTTAAAACATTAATAAGTCTTATATTTTTCATCGATGGGAAAAATCCTCTTGTCCTGCGCAGCGGAGGGGGATGATTTTTGGCCATCTTACTCAAAGATGGCCAAAAATCACAGCCATAATTGGTAGCGTTTTTTCTAAAATCAATATGCAGTGCAAACAGGTAGTGGTCAAGATGAGACTTTTAATTATATAGATGTCATCCAACATACAATACTCCATTAAGAAATAGAAAATATTTTTAATATCATACCTAACACCATTCAAAAACCAGTAATGCAATCCTAACTATGCAACGCTCCACAGCGCATGGTTACCGGCTAGTCTGGAAATAGTTGTGTATACTAAGACAGAATTAGTTCCGGTGGTTAACCTCAAAACCTCGTGTTAAAGAAAATCACGACACAAACAACTGTATCGGGGGGGGGGAGGTGGGGGGGGGGCTAGAGAGTTTGAGACTCATAATATCAAATTATTTTTATATAGAACATCGAAGAGTACAGCACAGGATGGGCCTTTGGCCCAATGTTTGAACCAATCATGATGCAAAGATAGACTGCTCTCATCTGCCTGTACGTGATTCATACTCCATTCCCTGAGCTTCCATGCTCTTATCTAAAAGCCTTTTAAAAACCTCTATCGTATATGCCTCCACCATCACCCCTGGCAATGCGTTCCAGGCCCTCACTACTCTCTGTGTCCCACACATCCCCATTAAACACTCTCCATCTTACCTTATAGCTATACCCTCCAGTGTTGGACATTTCCACCCTGGGAAAAAGGTTCTGGCTGTCTACCTTATCTATGCCTCTTATAATTTGATATAACTGCTTCTTATGTCTCCCCTCAACCTATGACGTTTCAGAGAAAACAATCTGTCTATGCAACCTCTCCTTGCAGTTGCAGCTGAAACATTCCAATCCCAGCAGCGTTCTGGTAAACCTCCTCTACACCCTCGCCAGACTCCACATCCTTCCTGAAATGGGGCGAACAAACAGAACTGCACGAAATACTCCTAATGTGGCCTAACCAAAGTCTTATAGAACAGCATTATGACTTCCTGATTCTTGTACTCAATGCCCCCAGCAATGAAGGCAAGCATACCATGTGCCTTCTTAACCACCCTATCTATTTGTGTTGCCACCTTCAGTCAGCCATCAACTTAGACTCTAAAATCCCTCTGCAAATCAAATGCTGTTAAGGGTCATACCATAACAGTATACTCTCTCCTTATATTCAACCTTCCAAAGTGCAACACCTCACACTTGCTAGTGACAGTTAAACCTCATCTGCCATTGTTCTGCCCATTTCTGCAGCTGATCTGTATACCGCTGTCTTCTGACAGTCCTCCTCACTGTCTGCAACTCCTCCAATTTCCTAAAATGAGGTCAACAAACTTAGTCACCAACCCATCTACATTTACATCCAGGTTATCACAAACAGCAGAGGTGCCAGCAGATTCCTGCGGAACTCCTCTGGTCACAGACCTCCAGCCTGAATATCTTCGTGCCACCACAAACCTCTGACCAATTTCCCTCTGGGGATGAATAAAGTTTTATCGTATCGTATAAGCGAGTTCTGAATCCAAATGACCAAGTCACTGTAAATCCTGAGCATCGTAATAGAAACATAGAAACATAGAAATTAGGTGCAGGAGCAGGCCATTCGGCCCTTCGAGCCTGCACCGCCATTCAATATGATCATGACTGATCATCCAACTCAGTATCCTGTACCTGCCTTCTCTCCATACCCCCTGATCCCTTCAGCCACAAGGGCCACATCCAACTCCCTCTTAAATATGGCCAACGAACTGGCCTCAACTACCTTCTGTGGCAGAGAATTCCACAGATTCACCACTCTCTGTGTGAAAAACGATTTTCTCATTTCGGTCCTCAATCACCCCTCAATCTTCTAAATTCCAGCGAGTACAAGCCGAGTCTATCCAGTCTTTCTTCATATGGAAGTCCTGCCATCCCAGGAATCAGTCTGGTGAACCTTCTCTGTACTCCCTCTATGGCAAGAATGTCTTTCCTCAGATTAGGAGACCAAAACTGTACGCAATACTCCAGGTGTGGCCTCACCAAGACCCTGTACAACTGCAGTAGAACCTCCCTGCTCCTGTGCTCAAATCCTTTTGCTATGAATGCCAACATACCATTCGCTTTCTTCACAGCCTGCTGCACCTGCATGCCTACTTTCAATGACTGGTGTACCATGACACCCAGGTCTCGCTGCATCTCCCCTTTTCCTAATCGGTCACCATTCAAATAATAGTCTACCTTCCTGTTTTTGCCACCAAAGTGGATAACCTCACATTTATCCACATTATACTGCATCTGCCATGCATTTGCCCACTCACCCAGTTTATCCAAGTCATCCTGCAGCCTCCTAGCATCCTCCTCACAGCTAACACTGCCCACCAGCTTCGTGTCATCCGCAAACTTCGAGATGTTGCATTTAATTCCCTCGTCCAAATCATTAATGTATATTGTAAATAGCTGGGGTCCCAGCACTGAGCCTTGCGGCACCCCACTAGTCACTGTAATCTTCTAGATCAGTGCAGTATTGCTGCAGTATTTTCAAAAATCAACTTCTTTTCAAGAGCAATAAGTTTATTTCTGTTGCTGCATGCCAAAAATACTAAAACTGTATGCTTATTATTTAATAGAGTTTAAATATCAATTGAAGCAATTGCCTGTCATATTAAATGGACACCCGTGGTGAAACTGACAGGTTGTATTAGACAATAGACAATAGGTGCAGGAGTAGGCCATTCGGCCCTTCGAACCAGCACGACAGTGTCTGATTTCTACAGGGTGGTTACATAGAAACAGCTTCCACCAATACCAATCCAAGATAATTTTGTTTCCGCTTGTCAATTTCCAAAGTAAATGTAAGTGATTCTCTAGTTCCCAATCAAAATCACATTACGACCAATTCAGCAATATAATGCAAAGTTGGCATAATACAGAAATAAAAATTAAATGTTCATCTTGCGACAACAGTGCGGGATTTCCTTGTGAGCACATCTGGAATAAACCATAAAGCTTTAATTGTTTTACACCTGCCTAACTGGTGGGGCAGAGGGTACACAAAAGGCTGGAGAAACTCAGCGGGTGCAGCAGCATCTAAGGAGCGAAGGAGAAAGGCAACGTTTCGGGTCGAGACCCTTCTTCAGACGCAGGGGCAGATATGGTTTACGGGAACCTTGTATTGTTAATGATGGAATTAGAGATTAAACATAGCTATCTATTTTCAACCTTACAATTTGCAATAATAAAATGTAATATTAGGACAGAGCCTATTGAATAAGATGAAACACCATCGGAACAAAATGATCTGCAGATTGATCTATCATGGACAGTATGTTTATGGGGAAAGGATACTCTTGTAGGTCAGAACTAAGTTGGCCCGTCCTGTGTGTACTGCTGTGACAATGGAGGTGTCAGAATCCAGTTTAGCAACAGTTGCATTTCCCTCTCCATCAGAGCGCATCTTATCGCTGTGTAACTCCAATCTATACTGTTCAGATGGCATGTTAACCTCTGCAAGAGTAAAGACATTATACACAGGCAAGTTTGAATGTGGGGTAATTCATGAAAACAAGACAAAAAATGTCTCAATGCAGAAATATTAATACTTACATTTGAATTTGGTGCCCCATTAATTCTAAGAAATTATCTGCAATAAATGAACATTCACCATTTTCTACGAATTATTGCCAGGATGTGTGTCATGCTGAAATCATCCACTACCTACCTTTAATTACCCTGGGAAACTATTGAGGGCTGCACCTATATTTGGTGATCCATTTGCATTATAGAATGCTCTATGAAGAGAATCAACCACGTTTAATGTTGCCCAAGCCTCATATGTGCACCATGCTCCCTTCCTGGCAGAGATTAAATGTACATCTTGGGCTTCTAACGGCAAACCAGCATTTCCATGGCCACTTTTTATAACTGCTTGATCAATTGAGACAAAAGCTTGATAGCAGGTACCACCAGATTAAGGGCAGCTTTTTGCCCTCCCCGCTGGTACGCTAGGGATGAATTTGCAGTTTTCCAATCTATCTCATTGTGACTTTTGCACATTGTTTCACTGTACTTTTCCTTTAGCTGTTGACTATTCTGCCCTCTGTTTATTTTCTATTTCGCTAAATCAGGAACTCAAACATATCACCTGCCTGGATAGCACGCAAAACAGATATTTTCACTGTATCTCAGCACACGTGACAATCATAAACCAATACCGCTGCATTTAATAATAACCTATCACTATTTCCACCACTTTCCTTCCACAAGATTCCACAACCAGACAAATCATCCCATCCCATCCCAGCATTCCAAAGGGACCATTCAATTTGCAATTCTGAGGTCCACATCCAGTTCCATCAATCGCTCCCTTTATCGTGGTACTTTCCCATGCAACATCATCTTTTACCTCATCTCATCTCAGCACGGTGGCGCAGCGGTAGAGTTGCTGCCTCGCATGCCAGAGACCAAGATTCAATCCTGAGTATGGGTGGTGTCTGTATGGAGATTGTAGTCTCTATGTGACCTGCATGGGTTTTCTCTGGGAACTCTGGTTTCCTCCCACACCAAAGATGTACAGGTTTGTAGGTTAATTGGTTTGGCATAATTGTAAATCGTCCCTATTGTGTATAAGATGATATTAATGTGCAGGAATTGCTTGTCGGTGCAGACACAGTGGGCCTGCTTCCACACTGTATCTCTAAACTAAACCTTCCTGCCATCTAAGGACCTAAATACTAATTCCAGATGGAACAGAGATTTATTTGTACTTCAGAGAAAATAGGCGAGTTGAACATAGCTTAGTTGAACTAAACACAACTAAACTCAAACTTAACATAGAACAGTACAGCTCAGGAACAGGCCCTTCGGCCCACAATGTTTGTGCCGTACTTGATGCTTAGCTGCACTGATCTCATCTGCCTGCACATGAACATTATTCATCTATTCATCCATGTGCCTATCTACAAGCCTCTTAAATTGCCACTATTGTACCTGCCTCCACCACCACGTCCGGCTGGACATTCCAGGCCCTCACCACCGACCATGTAAACAAACTTGTCTGGCACATCTCTATTAAAGTTCTCCCATTTCACCTTTTAGCTATGTTCTCCAGTGTTGGATGTTTCCACCCTGGGAAAAAAGGTTCTGACTGTCTACCCTAATTATGCCTCTTATAATTTTATGTACTTAAATCAACTCTCCCTTCAACCTCTGACGTCCCAGAGAAAACAATCCAAGTCTATCTAACCTCTCCCTGTAGATGAAACTACAGAATCCAGCATTCTGGTAAACCTCCTCTGTACCTTCTCCAAAGCTTCCACATCCTTCTTGTAATGGGTTTGTAAGAGTCACTGCAGATATGCTGAATTTCCTCTGTTGAAGTTGACCCCCATTACTTCCGCATTGAATGGTCTGCTTTCCCAGTCAATAACCAAGTCATTTTTTCTGTGCTTGCTGACTGCTCTGGTTCCTGGTTATGCAGCGTGTGAATATTCACATTTTAATTATATTCTTCAGAGACATCCTTGGCTTCACCCCCATCCTTATCTTTGCAACCTTTTCTAACTACTTGCATCTTAATTGTTCCACCATTGGTAGAGAGGCCTTCAATTGTAATGGGCCGGTCCCACTTAGGCAATCTTTTTGGCAACTGCCGGCGAATACGACAATGGAATTCACCGAAGTCAGCAACGGCAACAACCTACATCACCAGGCGACAACCTACAACATCCTGGCGACAACCTACGTTAACTTGGCAACAACCTTCGACAGCACCTACGTCAAGCTACGCTCATTGGCGTCAAACCCATGCGTCGCCACTGTCGCTGAAAAATTTCAACATGTTGAAAATCCAGCGGCAACTAGAAAGACGATACGTATGTTTGGGAAACTGAGGAGACTACTCACGACCATACAGGCGACACCCCGGCGACCACATGGTGACAGCCTAGTTCCCCGTAGTCGCCTAAAAAAATCACCTAAGTGAGACAGGACCATAAGTCTATAGGCTATAACTCCCTACTGAACAACATACCTACTAGATTCCTTCTTAGAATGTTCTTTAACACCTATTTCCTTTGACTACACCTTTGGTCATGTAATCTAAAGATTTGTGTGCCTTGGTGTCAAATCTTTGTTGATGTAAATTGAAACACTTGGGACATTTTACCATTAAAGGCGCTACAGAAATACATGCTGTTGCTGATAAACAACAGAATGCTTCCAAAGCATTTGCTTTGTGCTTTTCATAAAAAGGCCCCAGCCTTCAAACTTGCCAGCCACCTGAACTGTCAGGCACCTCTTGCTGCATCTGTGGAAGAGAATGTGGGTTCCACATTAGCCACATCAGTCATCTGTGAATGCACAGAACTGGAGTTGAGGCAAGTCACTCTCAATTCCAAGGGTGTACGAAGAAGATATTTAATAACTTATCAAACGACAATTGATTTATCACTCTTGCTCAGTAATGACAGCACACCTACGTGGAGTGCAGAGATTGGAAATGATGTAATACACCAAGGACACATGGTGAGCAGCTGAATTTCTTTTTCATGATAACCTAACAAGCCTAGTCTCGCCTAGTCCGCTGTTTATATCACTTAAAAATGCCGTGAAATACTTCACAAATAACAACAGAAAATGTTAAAAATACTCAACAGGTTAGGTGCCATCGGTGGGAAAAAAAGAGTTGACATTTCAGGCCAATGACTCTCCATAAGAAAACTCATTAGTTTAATCTGCAGAAAGGACAAATGGTGGATAGGCGAAAGGACAAATCTCTGACAGTGTGGGCCCTGCATTGCTGCAAAGATATATTGTTGAAGCCATCTTGTTGATAGATTCATGGGGGAGGTGACAGATGTGAGAATAAAGGAGTCAGAAAATGCTGTGAAATATAGATCAGCTGGTCAGACGGTGTCAGTGGAGAGAGAATCTTACAGATGAGTTACTTTCAACAAAACTGGACAATTCTGGCCAGTTATATATGTAGCCCAGTCCATCACACAGACCGGACCTCCCACCATGGACACCATAGTAGACTTCAGGCTGCCTCGGAAAAGCAGCCAACATAATCAAAGACTTGTTCCACCCGAATCATTCCTTCTTCTCCCTGCTCCCGCTTGGCATAATGAGAAGCTTGAAAGCGTGCATTACCAAACTCAGTAACAGCTTCTTCCCCTCTGTTACCAGGCTTCTGGACAGTCTTCCCATAAGCTAGGGCACTGTTGAATTCACTTCTACCCCATTGAGGACATTGGACTTTGTCTAAGATACTGATGCGCTACAATGTGCTAGAATGCCAAGAACTATATTCTGTACTGCACTTTGTTCTATCTATCCTACTAGAGTTTGAACTGATTGTATCTATGTCAGTTATATCTGATCTGCCTGGATAGCACTCAAAACAAAGCTTTTCACTATACCTCAGAACACATGCCAATAATAAATCTGAATCTGCTGATTAGTAAAACTGCACTATGATATCACTCTATCAGGATAGGCATTTTACTTCGGAGTCACGTGAGTGACTACGTGAAGAAGAGCCCGCCTCACGCTGGTAACGGCATGACGTCGACGCTGACGGCGGAAGGTGGAGCTGCAGTAAGGAGCAGCTCCTCGCAGCGGTCGGAACGGCCCGCAGGTAAGAACAGTAAAGTTGGGATTTCTTAGCGGGCGCTGGGTAGGTCCAGCAGTATAGGAAATAATTAAATCAGGTCAGAGTCATATTAGTGCTGGATAAGCACAGATGATGAAGTAAACATATATTCGCGGGTTAAATGCTTCCTGGGGTGAAAAATAAATATACGGGAAAGCTAGTACGGAGCCGGTTCCGATACCGGTGGCCGTAGATATACCCGTTAGCGAATTAGTTTACAAAATGATAACCACGGAGAGAAATGCTCCCGAATATGAAAAATGGAAAATAAAATAAAATAAAAAATCTGAGAGGCCCGTGGTTCTGATGACTCTGACATTGAAAAGTCCTCCAGATAAGTAAACTATGTGGAACTGATTATGGAGCATATGGAGAAAGTTCTCCAAATAATTATGAGACTAGGGTCAAAGTACCCTGAAGGTTCCTAAGAATAGCCCTGAGGGGTTTAATTATTCTGAATATGGCCATGGGCCTAATTGGAAGTTGGAACTCCGGACCCAGGATTTGGGCCGGAAGAAGTCTCATGGGATGAAATCCCAATTGATTTAGGGCTGCAGAAGGCAGACCCTGTTGATGGTGATTTGCATTTTGAAAGCACACCACAAAATAAAAAATAAAATAAAATGAAAAAAATATTAAAAGAGGCCAAAGATGCCTGGAATAGCAAAAGGTTTTGCTATATATGAAGGAAGTGGTGAGGCTATGGAAGAAATCCTAGCTGCCAACATATATATATGGTATCTCACCAACTTCATGATTCTGTGATGATTGAAATATTAAAATTGCACAGCACAGGAAATTGTGCCTCATTGGAAGAGCCTACGGTTTATCCGTTAATATGGGCATCCATGACTCCAAATATGAGAGCGTCAAATAGTGAGGTTTAAAAATCCTCACAAATTATTCTGCTGCTATTATGGCTTTTGGGCAGATGAAAGGAAAACATAAAATAAAGACGCTATTGTGCAATTCTTTCTATGAAATTTTGTATAATATAAATGGCTATTTGGCCCATTTTTCACCCAAGGTTGCATACCTGTGTCGAGCAAGTGGTGTTTAAGCTCTTGGTTATCTGTTTGGAGTAATCTGCCTAACTTATTGAAATTGGATGAAAAGCTAAATATTTTAGCTGCATGAAACCTTCGTCTTTGGACGAAAAGGTATTTTCGCCCAGAAGGGGTTTTGATATTGGAAATAGAGGCAGAAATATGTCAAGGAAGTTTTATTGTATTGCACAACCAAATACTTACCCGAATTCAGGGGATAAGGAGACCACCACGCTCATATGCAGAGGAATTAAAGACTTGTTCTCTGCTTAAAGAAACTGCGGATTAATCTCCAGTTAGAGGGAGATTACAAAAAGTTTATTAAGACTGGCTTACTATTATTTTTGATCAGTATATTACGAGCAGTTTCATTAACTACTATTACTTTTTAAAAAAGAGGTTAATCCTCCTGTACAGAATAAACCTGCTTATGTTTTCGTGTTTTCTGCAATTGAAAAAGCAGAGATTTATGTTCACATTGCCTAATTATCTGGAAAAGAGGTAATGGAAAAAGATTTTGAACACGAGCATAAATTTGTCTTTAATGTTAGAAGGCATTACAGATGATGGTTGCAGAAGTATTCTGGACCTTACAGGTCTAAATAAGTTTGTAGAATACAAACATGTTCAAATGGAGACATTGAATACTGCAAAATATTTAATTCAGCAGGTTGTTATATGGCTAAGATTGATGAAAAGACGCCTATTATTCTGTACCTATGCATCAGGTTTCGGTGGTACTTAAATTTTAATTGGTTGTGACAATTATGGCAGTTAAGCTTTGCCAAATGGACTGAGTTCAGCTTTTTACTCTTTACGAAACTGTTGAAACCAGTTTAGCCCAATTAGAGCACAAAATGCACATCATTATGGCTTATCTTAATGACATTCTGGTCATTAGTGATTATCAGGAGTCAGCTGAGGACTCAGTTTCAGTTACTAAAGCTTTGTGGTAAGCTAAGGTTCTTAATTCATCTAATTAAGCCCCAGCTGCAGCCAGCACAAACAATTTACTTTTGGGGTTTGTAATTAACTCAGTGACTATGTTAATACCTTTACCAACAGATAAAGGCGATGATATTTTGGTAACTTGTCATTATCTCATTCAAAACCTTATCCTTCCATCCGAGAAATGGTGACAACCATTGGTGAACTGCTAGCAGCATTTCCTGCAGTAGAATTTGGTTCATTACATTTATTGATATCTTCGAAGGTACAAGATACAAGCTCTCAAAGAGAAGGCAGGCCATTTGACAGGCCTATGTAATTAACAAAAGAAGCTGTATTGGAATTTACAATGGTGGGTTTAAAAAAGGAAAATGTCCCACAAGCTGCTAATAAATATTATGATTAAACAGCCTGAAATGGTTTTACATACAGATGCTAGTGCTCTCGGATGGGGGGCCACAGGTTTATCCTCCAGTTGTGGAGGTAGATGGAAAACTGAAGAACAAGTGTTTCTCCAAGAGTATGGTATTAACTATTTGGAGTTATTGGGGGCCTTTTATGGGCTTAAAGCATATTGTTGTGCTAAACAAGGTCTGCATGTGTTAATACAATTACACAATAAAACAGCTGTGGTTTACATTAATCACATGGGGGAGAGTTGGATCAGTATCATGTGATTGTCTGGTCAATGAGATATGGCAATGGTGTATTGGTCGGCAGATATGGATTTCAGTAAGCTATACTCCAGGTAAAGACAATGTGGTAGCAGATGAAAGGTCCAGGATTTTTAAAGATAATACGGAATGGATGTTTAAGCCAGCAATATTTAAGAATATTGTTAGACGATTTGGGTTGCCAGAAATTGATTTGTTTGCATCCAGGCTTAATCATCACTTGCCTCATTATGTGTCTTGGGAACACGATCCGGACGCAGTTGCAGTAGATGCATTTTCATTACACTGGGGAAAAATGTTCTTTTATGCTTTTCCACCATTTGCTCTGATCCAGAGATGCTTGAAGAAAATAGAGCAAGATTCAGCTTCCAGGTTGTTGGTAGTGCCAAATTGGCCAACTCAACCTTGGTTCCCAGTTATGCTAAATATGATTAAAGAACCATATATGCACATTCCTAACTGTAGTGATATCTTGACTAATCCAGTAACAAATGAAGGTTACCCATTATATGCATATATGAATTTGTTAATCTGCAGGTTTTGACCAGACCACTACAGGAACTGGGATTGTCGGACCAAACTTTGACAGTTATTGGCGCATCATGGCGACATAGCACACAAAAACAATATATGACACATATTAAGAAATGGGAAGAATTTTGCACACAGTCAAATATTTCTGATGATTCTGTGAATGTTACTCATGTTTTGGAATTCCTTGCCAATTTGCACTTTGGGCAACATTTAAGTTACAGTGCCATTAACACTGCACGCAGTGCCTTGTCGTCCTATTTAGGACTTATGATTGGTGAGAAGTCAATTGGGTCGCATCCATTAATATCACGATTCATGAAAGGAATTTTTCACATGAATCCGCCAAAACCTAGATATACAGAGATTTGGGATGTGAGCATAGTACTTGCTCTACTTAGAGAATGGACGCCAATTGAAGGGTTGACATTGGATAGGTTAACATTGAAATTGGTCATGTTAATGTCACTGGTCTCAGCCCAAAGAGTGCAAACTTTACAAATGTTGCGTTTAGACTGTATGCATGTGACTACAGATAACGTTGTATTCTATGTTTACGATCTGATCAAACAAAGTAGACCAGGGAGATCTGGAACAAAGGTAACCTTTCAAGCTTTTCATATTGAGCCTGCTTTGTGTGTGGTTAGACATTTGAACCAATATATTAAAGTTACGGACACTTTTCGAGGAAACGAAAAGACATTGCTGCTTACGCACAAAAAGCCACACACAAAAGCTTCAGTTCAAACTATCTCAAAATGGTTGAAACAGGTGTGGTTTTAGCGGGAGTAGACACTGATGTCTTCAAATCTCACTCCACCAGGGCGGCAGCTACGTCCGCGGCGAAGGGGCGGGACGTACCTCTCGAGCATATTTTAAAAATCGCAGGGTGGAGTAAAGAAGAAACTTTTTCAAAGTTCTACAACAAACCTGTTCACACTATGACAAGCTTTGGACACGCGGTGTTGGGAGCACTATAATCACCTGCTTTGTTTGCTATTAATTGCTATAATCAGTTGTGTAGTCACTGATATCTTTTGTCACTTGTAATCATTTTTCCCTCAAATATAAGGAGGGTATTATATGGTTTTTTCAACCATTAAAAAATTTAATTGTGAAAAGATCTAACTTTTGTCTGCTTTCTCATGTATGTGTTTACTTAGCCGGACTGTCGTACGGATTAATTCTACGACATAAAAAACACAGAAAGCTTTAAAACTCTTCACGTAGTCACTCACGTGACTCCGAAGTAAAATAGTAAGATTAAAACGAGAACTCACCTGTTCGAAGTTTGATCGTTATTTTACGAGGAGTTACGATGAGGGATTACGTGCCCTCCACTCCCACCCTCGTAAAATAAATGATCAAATGGTGGTTCTAAGTCTTTTTATGAGCCTTACTATGTTACTCCGGCTTTGGTGTTCTGTGTTTTTCATGCCGTTGCTTTGAAGTATGCCGTTACCAGCGTGAGGCGGGCTCTTCTTCACGTAATCCCTCATCGTAACTCCTCGTAAAATAACGATCAAACTTCGAACAGGTGAGTTCTCGTTTAATCTTACTATTTTATATACATCATCATTTGGAATTTACTTGTAGGGTGTATTATGCAGAAATATTTAATTGTGATGTTTCAAATGAAATGGACAAATATTTGAAAATAAGTAACAGAGTAAAGTGTAAACAGGGTTAAAGAGGAATAGGATTAGGTAGGTAGAGTCAGAATGGACACAATGGGGCAGCAGCCTCCTCCTGTGCTGTAGGCATGGCTGCTCACTGGCATCCTCAACAAGTGACAGAATGGTCTGGAGAAGGATCTCGACCCGAAACATCACCTATTCTTTTTCTCCAGAGATGCTGCCTGACCCATGGAGTTACTCCAGCATTTTATATCTATCTTCAGTGTCAACCATCATCTGCAGTTCCTTCCTACACTAGTGACAGAATGAGTCCCAGTTGTCAGAATGGAATTTAGATAATTGGAAGGTGTTATTCTGTAGATGTGAAGATGTTGAGAACTGACAAGGAAGCAAATTGTTAAGAGGAATGCCTACTACAGTGGCTTGCAAAAGTTTTCGTACCCCTTGAACTTTTCCACATTTTGTCACGTTACAACCACAAATGTAAATGTATTTTATTGGGATTTTATGTGATAGACCAACACAAAGTGGTGCATAATTGTGAAGTGGAAGGAAAATTATACATGGTTTCCAAATTTTATTACAAATAAAAAACTGAAAAGTGTGGCGTGCAAAAAAAAAACTGAAAAGTGTGGCCCCCCCGAGTCAATACTTTGTAGAACCACCTTTCGCTGCAATTACAGCTGCAAGTCTTTTGGGGTATGTCTCTACCAGCTTTGCACATCTAGAGACTGAAAGTTTTGCCCATTCTTCTCTGCAAAATAGCTCAAGCACAGTCAGATTGGATGGAGAACGTCTGTGAACAGCAATTTTCAAGTCTTGCCAGGGATTCTCAATTGGATTTAGGTCAGGACTTTGACTGGGCCATTCTAACACATGAATATGCTTTAATCTAAACCATTCCATTGTAGCTCTGGCTGTATGTTTAGGGTCGTTGTCCTGCTGGAAGGTGAACCTCCGATGCAGTCTCAAGTCTTTTGCAGACTCTATCAGGTTTTCTTCCAAGATTGCCCTGTATTTGGCTCCATCCATCTTCCCATCAACTCTGACCAGCTTTCCTGTCCCTGCTGAAAAAAAGCATCCCCACAGCATGATGCTGCCACCACCATGTTTCACAGTGGGGATGGTGTGTTCAGGGTGATGTGCAGTGTTAGTTTTCTGCCACACGTAGCATTTTGCATTTAGGCCAAAAACTTTCATTTTGGTCTCATCAGACCAGAGCACCTTCCTCCACGTTTGCTGTGTCCCCCACATGGCTTGTGGCAAACTGCAAACGGAACTTCCTATGGCTTTGTTTCAACAATGGCTTTCTTCTTGCCACTCTTCCATAAAGGCCCAATTTGTGGAGTGCACCACTAATAGTTGTAGCTCCTCCAGAGTTACCATGGGCCTCTTGGCTGCTTCTCTGATCAATGTTCTCCTTGCCCGGCCTGTCAGTTTAGGTGGACGGCCATGTCTTGGTAGGTTTGCAGTTGTGCCAATACGCTTTCCATTTTCGGATGATGGATTGAACAGTGCTCCATGAGATGTTCAAAGCTTGGGATTTTTTTTTATAACCTAACCCTGCTTTAAAGTTCTCCATAACTTTATCCCTGACCTGTCTGGTGTGTTCCTTGGGCTTCATGATGCTGTTTGTTCACTAATGTTCTCTAACAAACCTCTGAGGCCTTCACATAACAGCTGTATTTATACTGAGGGTACACAAAAGGCTGGAGAAACTCAGCGGGTGCAGCAGCATCTAAGGAGCGAAGGAGATAGGCGACGTTTCGGGTCGAGACCCTTCTTCAGACTGGTCAGGGATCAGGGAAACGAGCGATATAGACGGTGATGTGGAGAGACAAAGGACAATGAATGAAAGATATGCAAAAAAGTATCGATGATAAAGGGAACAAGTCATTGTAAGCTGTTTGTGGTGTGAAAATGAGAAGCTAGTGCGACTAGGGTGGGGGAGGGAGATAGAGAGGGAATGCCAGGGCCCGAGGGCTGAGAGAGAGGTGGGAAGGGGAGGAGACAGCAAGGGTTAACAGAATTGAGAAAATTCAATGTTCAAGCCCAGATGCAGACTCTCCAAGCGGAATATGAGGTGCTGTTCCTCCAACTTGCGGTGTTGCTCACTCTGGCCGTGGAGGAGGCCCAGGACCGAGAGGTCGGATACGGAATGGTAGGGGGAGTTGGTTATTGCGGACCGAGCGGAGGTGTTCGACGAAACGATCGCCAAGCCTCCGCTTGGTCTCACCGATTAGATTACACACAAGTGGACTATTTACTAATTAGGTGACTTCTGAAGGCAATTGGTTGCACTGGATTTTATTTAGGGGTATCAGAGTAAAGGGAGCTGAATACTTTTGCACGCCACACTTTTTAGTTTTTTTATTTATAAAAAAATTTGAAAACCATGTATCATTTTCCTTCCACTTCACAATTATGCGCCACTTTGTGTTGGTCTATAGCATAAAATCCCAATAAAATACATTTACGTTTGTGGTTGTAAAGTGACAAAATGTGGAAAAGTTCAAGGGGTATGAAAACTTTTGCAAGCCATTGTATATTCTGTTGTGCTGAAGCAAAGTAAGAATTTCATTGTCCTATCTGGGACACATGACAATAAACTCTCTTGAATCTCTTGAATCTTGAATCTTAATGACATTCTACCTGTCTAGCCAACCCATCACTGATTTTACAACTGTGAAGCTACACCAAATTTAATCCACTCATAGGAAGACTATTTGTTTCTAAAAGTCCTGCGAGGCATTTCTTCTCAATTAATGCATTAAATGACATTGAAAAAAATACAAGGCCACCTATATTAAGTTATTTTGTTCATTTACCCTCTCCATTTCCTTTGTTAGTATTCTCATAAAACAAATAACCATAGTTAAAGATGATGAGGTACAATGTGAGGCAGTGGTATCATGGTGCTAAAAGTAATGAGAGCAGTGTTGCTGTGAAATGCACTACATATGAAGCCTGTATCCTGACCTCCCATGCCTAGTGTGCTGCACAACATTTGAAGCCTGTATCCAGACCTCCCATGTCGTGTGCTGCCAAAGCCCAAATGTAAGCCAGCTGGGGGTTCTTTTAAATCATTGAGTTTATGTAACATCTTATTTTCTTGCAGCATTCTCCTCATGTAAATTAACATTGTTATAAAGATGAACATTATTGAAAGCCTTGTCCTACGTTCCTGTATTGTATTTAAAGTTCAGGTGGTGGGCAATATATTAAATATTACTTGCATCAATATATGTAATATAACTATAAAGGATAGTTTTTATGATACATAATCATAACATTAAAGAAACTTGCACTTTGTTCATTATCTCAATTCATTGCTAAATACACATTAAGATGCATTAGCCCCTTGGGGGAGGCTAGTCAATAGACAATAGACAATAGGTGCAGGAGTAGGCCATTCGGCCCTTCGAGCCAGCACCTCCATTCCATGTGATCATGGCTGATCATCCCCAATCAATACCCCATTCCTGCCTTCTCCCCATATCCCCCGATTCCCCATATCCCCCGCTATTTTTAAGAGCCCTATCGAGCTCTCTCTTGAAAGCATCCAGAGAACCTGCCTCCACCACCCTCTGAGGTAGAGAATTCCACAGACTCACCACTCTCTATGAGAAAAAGTGTTTCCTCCTCTCTGTTCTAAATGGCTTACTCCTTATTCTTGAACTGTGGCCCCTGGTTCTGGACTCCCCCAACATCGGGAACATGTTTCCTGCCTCTAGCGTGTCCAAACCCTTAACAATCTTATATGTTTCAATGAGATTCCCTCTCATCCTTCTAAACTCTAGAGTGTACAAACCCAGCTGCCCTATTTTCTCAGCATATGACAGTCCCGCCATCCCGGGAATTAACCTTGTAAACCTATGCTGCACTCCCTCAATAGCAAGAATGTCCTTCCTCAAATTAGGGGACCAAAGCTGCACACAAAACTCTAGGTGTGGTCTCAATAGGGTTCTGTACAACTGCAGGAAGACCTCTTTGTATCTATATTCAATTCCTCCTGCTTTAAAGGCCAACATGCGATTTGCTTTCTTCACTGCCTGTTGTACCTGCATGCTTACTTTCAAAGACTGATGAACAAGGATCCCGTTGTGCTTCCCCTTTTCCCAACTTGACGCCATTTAGAAAGTAATCTGCCTTCCTGTTTTTGCTACCAAAGTGGATAACCTCACATTTATCCGCATTAAACTTCATCTGCCATGCATCTGCCCACTCCCCCAACCTGTCCAAGTCACCCTGCATTCTCATAGCATCGTCCTCACAGTTCACACTGCCACCCAGCTTTGTGTCATCTGCAAATTTGCTAATGTTACTGAATCCCTTCATCCAAATCATTGATGTATATTGTAATCATATGATCAGCCATATGGTATATGATCAGCCATGATCATATATGATCTGCCATGATCATATTGAATGGCGGTGCAGGCTCGGAGGGCCAAATGGCCTACTCCTGCACCTATTTTCCATGTTTCTATGAAAATAGCTGCGGTCCCAGCACCGAGCCTTGCGGTACCCCACTAGTCACTGCCTGCCATTCTGAAAGGGACCCGTTAATCCCTACTCTTTGTTTCCTGTCTGCCAACCACTTCTCTATCCATGTCAACACTCTACCCCCAATACCATGTGCCCTAATTTTGTCCACTAATCTCCTATGTGGGACCTTATCAAATGTTTTCTGAAAGTGCAGGTACACTACATCCACTGGCTCTCCCTTGTCCATTTTCCTAGTTACATCTTCAAAAAATTCCAGAAGATTTTGTAAATCCATGCTGACTCGGACCGATCCTGTTACTGCTATGCAAATGTTCGGCTATCTCATCTTTTATAATTGATTCCAGCATCTTCCCCACCACCGATGTCAAGCTAAATGGTCTATAATTCCCTGTTTGCTCTCTCCCGCCTTTCTTAAAAAGTGGGATAACATTAACTACCCCCAATCCACAGGAACTGATCCTGAGTCACATTGGAACATTGGAAAATTATCACCAATGCATCCACGATTTCTAGAGCCACGTCTTTAAGTACCCTGGGATACAGACCATCAGGCCCTGGGGATTTATCAGCCTTCCATCCCATCAGTCTATCCAACACCATTTCCTGCCTAATGCGGATTTCCTTTAGTTCCTCCATCACCCCAGATCCTCTGGCCACTACTATATCAGGAAGATTGTGTCCTCCTTAGTGAAGACAGATCCAAAGTACCTGTTCAACTCATCTGCCATTTCCTTGTTCCTAGTCGGGAGCTCCAACGACGCAGAAGGTTCGACCTACCCCGATGTGGGGTTCGATCGCCCGGCGCAGGGGAGCCGGCATGCCCCCAATGCAGGAGCTGATCGCCCCGATGTGGAGGGCCTAAACGCCGCAGGCTACGAGAGTCAAGATCGTCTTGTCAAGAGGGGGATTGAGGCACCCGACTGCGGGAGAACAAGGAAGGGAGGAGATTGAAATTTTTTGCGCCTTCCATCACAGTGAGGAATCTGGACGAGTCACTGTGGTGAATGTTTATGTAAAAATGTATTTTGTGTGTTTTGCTTTTTATTTGTATGACTGACTTAACCATATAACAAACATATAACCATAATTACAGCACGGAAACAGGCCCTCTCGGCCCTTCCAGTCCGTGCCGACCATTTGTTTTCCCCTAGTCCCATCTACCTGCACTCAGACCATACCCCTCCATTCCCTTCACGTCCATATACCTATCCACTTTAGTCTTAAATGTTAAAATCGATCCTGCCTCCAACACTTCTGCTGGAAGCTCATTCCACACAGCCACCACCCTCTGAGTAAAGAAGTTCCCCCTCACGTTACCCTGAAACTTCTGTCCCTTAATTCTCATGTCATGCCCTCTTGTTTGAATCTTCCCTACCCTCAATGGGAAAAACGTATCCACGTCAACTCTGTCTATCCCTTTCATCATTTTAAAGACCTCAATCAAGTCCCCCCTTAACCTTCTGCGCTCCAAAGAATAAAGACCTAACTTGTTCAACCTTTCTCTGTAACATAGTTGCTGGAACCCTGGCAACATTCTAGTAAATCTCCTCTGTACTCTCTCTATTTTGTTGACATCCTTCCTATAACTAGGCGACCAAAATTGTACACCATACTCCAGAATAGGTCTTACCAATGCCTTGTACAATTTTAACATTACTTCCCTACTCCTATATTCAATGCTCTGACTTGGCAAATGAAATTCCTTGTATGTTGCAAAACATACTTGGCTAATAAAGTATTATTGTGATTGTGATTAAATTGGAATATATTTCTTTAATAGCTCAATAGTATCTATTGACACTCTATCTGACAACATTTTAAGTAATTCTATGTCAAACAATCCTAAAATAGAGCTGGGTTTCATAGCAGGACACTGAAGAAATCGTTTGTTCTAATCTATTTTGTTTTCATGCTAATCAGAAAGAACATATTACATTACATGCAAATTCAACAAACTCATTATTGGCAGTTTTCAACTTGGTCATTTAATAGTAATTTACCTGTCATTATCCCATTTACTATTTTAGTAACTCTGTAGTGAATAAAAGCTCCCACCAATAGGTAAATATCATGGGCTGGGCTTAAAATAATGTTTTCCAGAATAATGAGGCGTATTGTTGCAGCAGGAACACGCTAGAGAGAAACAAAAACCCCAAGTTAGAATAACTCAATGTGCCACCACTGTCCAGCTACAATGTGCCATCGTCCAGCTACATCAGAAATACATCCATTAAGGAAGTTCAATTCTCACCCTGCAGAAACATTAATCCAATGTTCTCCATGGCAACAAGATTATAATAGGCGAACATTTGATCAAAGTACAGGATCAAGCAAATGTCACCTAACCCCATGGTAAGTACTCTGATGATCCAAATTAATTAACAAATTAACAAGTTAACTAAATTGAACACAAATTAACAGTGAAACAATCTATCTGGTTTTAGTGTAAATCGGTGATTGGTGCAAACTCGGTGGGCTGAAGGGTGCATTTCTGTGTTGAATCTTGCAATAACAAATTGACTGTAAAACTATGAATCTGATTTTTATATTTGCAGCATGATAATCGACCATAGAAATGTGTTAATAAATTAACTAATCATTTTGATATCAATATGCAGTAGTCACTCAGTTTCTGGTTACATGTTGCATTTTGGGACGTCTAACAAGAGCAGAACCTACACAGAGAATGGTCGGCCTCTGGGGAGTGTTGTAGAGCAGAGGGATCTAGGAGTACAGGTGCATGGTTCCTTGAAGGTCCAGTCGCTGGTAGATAAGGGGGTCAAAAAGGCTTTTGGCACATTGGCCTTCATCAGTCAGAGTATTGAGTATAGAAGTTGGGAGGTCACGTTGCAGTTGTATAAGACGCTGGTGAGACTGCATTTAGAATATTGTGTTCAGTTCTGGGCAACATGTTATAGGAAAGGTATTGTCAAGCTTGAAAGGGTTCAAAGAATATTTACGAGGATGTTGCCAGGACTAGAGGGTGTGAGCTATATAGGGAGATGTTGAGTAGATCTATGAGAGGAATAGATCAGGTAGATGCGCAGAATCTCTTGCCCAGAGTATGGGAATCGAGGACTAGAGAACAGGTGAGGAGAAAAGATTTAATTGGAATCTGAAGGGTAACTATTTCACACAAAGGGTGGTGGGAGTATGAAACAAGCTGCCAGAGGATGTACTTGAGGCTGAGACTATCCCAATGTTTAAGAAACAGTTAGACAGGTACATGGATAGGACAGGTTTGGAGGGATATGGACCAAGTGCAGGCAGGTGGGACTAGTGTAGCTGGGAGATGTTGGCCGGTGTGGGCAAGTTGGGCCAAAGGGACTGTTTCACTCCTTGACTAACTCCTGGGCCAATTCTGTTTCAGAATTAATCAGAAAGTAATGTTATACGATTTAGAACCACAACATACCTCCCCCTTTGACTCCATTCAAGGACCCAAGCAGTCGTTCCAGGTGCCACAGAGGTTCACCTGCATCTCCTCCAACCTCATCTATTGCATCTGCTGCTCTAGATGTCAGCTGATCCACATCGGTGAGATCAAGCGTAGGCTTGGCGATCGCTTCGCTGAACACCTCCGTTCGGTTTGCAATAACCAACCTAATCTCCCGGTGGCTCAGCACTTCAACTCCCCCTCCCATTCCGAATTCAACCTTTCTGTCCTGGGCCTCCTCCATGGCCAGTGAGGACCACCGGAAATTGGAGGAGCAGCACCTCATATTTCGCTTGGGCAGTTTGTACCCCAGCGGTATGAACATTGACTTCTCTAATTTCAGGTAGTCCTCACTGTCTCCTCCCCTTCTCAGCTCTCCCTCAGCCCTCTGGCTCCTCCTCTTCCTTTCTTCTTCCTGCCCCCCCCCCCCCCCCCCACCCTACATCAGTCTGAAGAAGGGTTTTGGCCCGAAACGTTGCCTATTTCCTTCGCTCCATAGATGCTGCTGCACCCGCTGAGTTTCTCCAGCATTTTTGTCTACCATTAATCCAATAGAAATGGCTAATTGAAAATAAGCTGGATGGACATCTCAACTAAGCATATTTAATGATGAGTATAAACAAGTTTAATTACCTCATGAAATTATCTTAGGACCCTTTGCAAATGAACAGACAACAAAAGGCCACCTAAAGCTACAGAAGCCAAAATGCATGTCAGAATAACCAATAATTAACAATGTTCTGCTTAATAACTGCACACTTTTATGTCTATAGAAGTATTTTCAGCCAGGGCTTCTGCAATTTCCTTTTTAATTTCCTGATAAAGTCTGATAAGGCCCGGGTGATTTGTCTAACTTTATTCTCGACAAAACCTTCATCACCTCTCCGACCATAATAATGACTGCTCTCAAGATACTTCCATTGACTGCCCCAAATTCCTCCATCCTCCTGTCTTTCTCCATGGTAAAAACAGAGGAAAAATACTCTGCGTATTACTCATTGCCCATCTCGTGTGCCTCCACACAGAGTTGATCGCTTTGATTCCTCAGCTGTTCCACTCTCTCCAGTTACCCTTTTACCCTTTATGTATTTATAAAATCTCTTGGGATTATCCTTAATACTACCTCCCAGAGCTATCTCCTGTCCGCTTTTTGCCCTTCTGATTTCCTTCTTTAGTTTACTCTTTAGTTCCTGAAACTCCTCCAGGGATACACTTGATCCCAGTTGCCTATACCTGTCCCATGCTTCCTTCTTACCCTTGACCAAAACCTCAATTTCCCTCGTCATCAAAGCCTTACGTTTGCCTGCCTTGCCCTTCACTCTAACACTCTAATATTAAAAAGAGCTAAATAACTTTTTAAATAATTGGTTTTGTGCTAAACTAAAATTAGCAAAATAACCAGTACCTTATATATAGTTTCCTGCAGTTGTGCTTTCAGGTTAGCAGTACCAGTCATTAACCCAGATACGAGAATAATGTCTCCTTGCTTTCCTTCTCTTTCCATTTTTTCTATGTGTGTAGATGGTAAGTAGGGGGATTCCGAAAACTTCAGTATTCTGACAAAAATTGTGAAAATATACAAAATTTATAAGAAGATGAATTTGATATGTATCAAACTAAGAGACCTAAAAACTAGATTATTGGATGTTTTTAAATTTGAATTGAATATACTGCAACAAAGAAATGACAGAGCCATGAGGAAATATTTCCCAACAGAAAACAGTCACCATGAAATCAAACAAAATTATATATATGTGAGACTTCTAAGTATGACAAGTCAGAATTTCGCTTCGACAAACAACAACAGCAAATATGCCCACAGCAACAACCTCTTACTTGATTTTAATCTCTTTATTGTCAATCGATATGAAAGAATTGATTAGTATTTTGGTGAGATTTCCAGCTGCTGCCTACCGAATTTTACGTGGCGACTCAGCGTTATTATCCGAGTTTTCGTTCTTCACAACGCTCCAAACGAAAATAAATCCTTCCAAGCTGCTAAATGTATTTCCTATAAAAAAATTCCACATTATTTCTACATTCATTTTCAGGATGGTAGTGTGGGTGGCAATTCAGCATTTAGTACCCATTCCCAATGACGCCAGGAGGTGATGGCAAGAGGATTGCCTTGCCTCTGGATTGTCAGCCTGTTACTTTAAGCACTACACCATCTGAAGAAGGGTTTCGACCCGAAACGTTGCCTATTTCCTTCGCTCCATAGATGCTGCCTCACCCACTGAATTTCGCCAGCATTTTTGTAAACCACCATTAAGTTTGGTTCAGTTTAGTTTTGAGATACAGAGTGGAAATAGGCTCTTCAGCCCAACGAGTCCACGCCGACCAGCGATCACCCCGTACACTAGCACTATCCTACACACTAGGGACAATTTACAAAAGACAAACAAGCTGCAAACCCGCACATCTTTGGAGTGTTGGAGGAAACTGGAGAACTGGGAGAAAACCGACACGGTCACAGGGAGAACGCACAAACTCCGTACAGACAACCATAGTAAGGATTGAACCTGGGTCCTTGGAGCTGTAAGGCAGCAACTCTACCACTGCGCCAGCCTGAAAAGGTACAATCACCACAAAATTCAATGCAGAAAATACATAAATAAACAAGTGAGTAAAACATAATTCCAGTAAACACTATTACTACATTTGTTCATTAGTTTTGGTGCCACTTTAATTAGGAAATGTATGTAAAAGAATAAGGCAAATCTAAACATATACTTACAGTTAGAACATAGAAAAGTACAGTATAGGAGTTGTGAATATGTGGAATTCTCTGCCTCAGGCAGTGTAGGTCAATTCTGGGAGAAGGCAGGAACAGGTACTGAAAGTGGATGATCAGCCATGATCACAGTGAATGGCTTACTCCTGCACCTATTGTCCATTGAAAGGGCCCTTTGGTCCACAATGTTTGTGCCAAACATGATGCCAAGTTAAACGTATCTCATCTGCATGTAGATGATCCATATCCCACTATTTCCTGCACTTCCATGTGCCTATCTAAACGTCACTATCGTATCTGCCCCCACCACCTCGCCTGGCATTGTGTTCCAGGGCCCCACTCCCCTTGGTGTAAAAACATGCCCTACTCATCTCCATTAAACTTCCCCCCTCTCATCTTATAGCTATTTCCTCTAGTATTGGACATAACCAACCTGGGAAAAATATTCTGACTGTCTACCCTATCTATGCCTCTTATAATTTTACATACTTTGATCAAGTCTCCCCTCAACCTCCAACAATCCAAAGAAAACAATCATTTTATCCAACCTCTCCCTTGTTAAAACCCCCTAAACAAGGCAACATTTGTAGGTATGTTACAATACTTACCTTTAACGGCGCTGCAGTTTTGTCACTGCCCGTGTGCGCGACTTTGGCGCCTTTGAGAGGGGGGCGGGTTTAAAATGCGGTATTTCGGAAGCCCATTCTAATCGATGTTGAACGGGCTATTTAGTTGATGAAGAAAAATCGCTTCGACTGCCATTCTCTGAAGTGATTTTTAAACTGCGCTTGGTAATTAAATTGCTGTAGTAATTTAAAAATCATCTTCTAAAGCCGTCAACGCCGACAACGGGACGGACCTCACGTAAGGGACAAGGATACCTTTAATCCAAATTTCATGTTGCGAGAAGGTGATTTATTCCCCATACGAACCGGCAGTATTTTTCCTGCCGATATGGGGTTTAAATTCATGGCAACCGCAACGTTCCAATCGATCGCGTTCCATAAAATCTCACTCGCAAGATGATTTAAATGGCCATTAATGTATGGGAATTAAACACTAAATTCCTTCCATTTGGCCTATAAATTCATGACAATGAGATTTTAAAATCATGTTATATTGTGAATTCTTGTGTGAATGTTATTTGGATACTTAGGCTATTTAAAAATGTTCATCTTTGCTTAAGAAATTGATAGATCTTTAGATCTAGTAATTGAATTTTGTAATTAGCTAAAATTGGGAAACTAACTAATTATATGCTTTAATTTCAGGTCATCCAAGTAAGATTGTTTCTTATTTGTTTCAGAATAATTCAATCTATAATAACTGAAAATTTCTTTCAGTTCTCTTAATTTTTAAGAAAGTTATGGGCTTTTGACTGTCCTCGATCACAGCTTTTGTGTTACGTCAATGGAAAAGCAATAGGGAACAAGATGCTAATTTCCGAGTATGTAAATGGCCATAACTTGTTTAATACTGAAGATATAAAAGTGAATTAGGTGTCAAATTAAACTTCTTTTTATGCTTTATCTGATGGGATAAATTGAAGGCTTGATCTCAAAATTTTGTAACATTGCTAACATTTGGTAAACCTCCTTTGGCGTTTGCATAACATTTTGCCATAATAGCTGGTGAGCCTGGGGTTACCCTTGGTTACTGGGTAACATTGTTTACCATTGGGGTAATTGATTGGTTACCAAAGCAATTCAGAGTGGAGATGGCCACTTATGGTCTAAAAGGCCCCGCCTTGTTGATCAGCTGGGTGCTGATCGCCCACTGCATATTGAGCCCTGGATACACAGCCCAAGATGATTTGCTTGTTATTAAAAAATCTAGCCGAATAAAGATAAGCTGGATAAGGAGATTGGGAATAGACGATTATATTTACATCCTTTCATGAGGTAGGATGGGATAGAAGATTGTATACGATAGCAGAGTCTCCATCTTAAATCCCTTCATGATCTCGCACCATTCTATGCCTGTTACTTCCTTGCTTCTTCCTAATTCCCTCCATTGCTGGCCTCTTGAGCACCTGAAGTTACTTGCTCGACCACTGGTATTGTGGCTTCTGCTACCAAAAAAACAAACTCTGTAATTCCCTTCCTTACATCTTTTATCTCTCTTCTAGGTTGATGATTGAGTAAAAACTCTTTCTTTGACCAACCTTTTGGTGATCTTCCCTAATATTTCAGTATTGCTTCCAAATTTATCTTCAATAATACAACAAAGAAGTGCATTGGAACATTTCTGCTATGTTAAAAGAATACAAATGGATTCTCCTGCTGAAAGATTGTGCCTTTTTGTAATGGTCACATAAGTACAATGGACCAGGAAAGTACTTGGTCCAATCCTGAGCCTCTCTGAAATTAACTGTTCTCTTCCAGAGGGGCTGTAGCACTCCAATTGGCCTCAATAGTTTCACACTACAGGAATGGAGACAAAAATCCAACAGATATCCCACTTCTGTGATACAGCAACCTCTGATACCTACAGTTACATTTCCAGCAGAAAAACGTGGGCCTGACTTCAGTTGCGATGTCCATTGTAGAGTGTCTCCCTCAGGAGCTCCATTCCCGAGAACTGTGTTATAAGCAAAACTGTTTATGAATTGTAAATGAATAAAATGTGTGAGAGTGGATAACAGAAAGATGTAAACAGAGAGCAAGTAGGTACAGGAAGGGTGATTGCCAGTGGCCTCATTAACAGTAAGTGAGTAAGTGATTATGCTCCGTCTTCCCAGCTCTGCGCGACTCAGAACAGTCGATTGTTGCGACTCAGGTGGGGAGAAGACTCATAGAAATGCCCCATTCCCACACAGCAGAAGGTCCTTGCAACCTGGCAGCATCCTGTCAGTCTCTCAAATGGTTGCTCATGTGTACAGGGTGTCCATAAGTCAGGCATTCATAACAAGGACATATTTGCAGATGATGAATGACTACTGAAAAATAATGATTGGTACAGAGTGTTAGATAAATCAGAAGAAATCTTCCTGGGAAATGAGTTTAGGAGAAAATTACATTCTGCAATCAGTAGATCAGGCATGGGAAATTATAAACAAGACAATAGTAAATAAATAAGATAGGTATATCTCTATGAGAAAGCAACCATACCTTCTTCATCCAAGGCTCTAACTGTTAATTTTAACAGTGAGTCATCCACGTACAACTCCCGAGTGGTTGATAAAATTTCAATTTGATTTATTTTGTCCACCATTACATCACAGCGCAACACCTGTCCTGTCACTGAAATAAAAACAGATTACTGCTTTACACATCATTTTCAATTGTTTATCCAAGATTCTTTCATTATATTGAAAATATTGCGAGGTTCATTTTTTTTTTTAAATCACCAATCCATTAGAGATAAGCTTTATGTCCCTAAATTCTTCTAACCACAAAATAGAAATGTGATTATTTATTTTCCTTTGCCCCTAAGAACCACACAGCATCTGTAAGTAAGAAGGTATGAAGTCTAGTCAAGTGAGTCAAGAGAGTGTATTGTCATGTGTCCCAGATAGGCAGGGCTCGGATTTACGTATAAGCTTGACAAGCTTAAGCTTAGGGCCTCAAGATCTAGGGGGGCCTCGCAGAGCCGGATTCACCATTAGGCTTCATAGGTTGAAGCCTAGGGCCTCGAAATCTAGGTGGCCTCCGGCCAAGGCAGGACACCTGCCATTCAACTCTGGGTGGGCCCCCCTCTCTATCTGTCACTCTCTGTCTCCACCCGACATCCATATCCGGGCCGGCGGGTCTCCACTCTCCACTCGCTCCTCATCCGCTGGCACGGCAGGCCGCCTTGCACATGCGCACTGTTACGCCAGCACCTCCCCCCCCTGCACATGCGCGAAACCACGGCCAGCACATCATCAGCCGCCCTGCGCATGCGCACTTCCACGGCAACTGGTCGGCGCTGGGCACTTTCTCCCTCGCTTTGAATAGTGGGAGATCTGGCCGCCATTCCTGTCCGGTCGCCACCTCGTCGCGACCACTGAAAACCAACGCAGAATCACTCCCTGACCCTGGATCTGGAGTACTCCCTGGATAAACTCTTGCTTCTGGTTTCCTGGTGCTGCTTAAATATTCTAAATAGAATTTAAACTGGAGGTGGTGGAGGGCTGAACAATAATAGCCTATTGCATTTTATCTGTTTATTTATTGTGTATATATATGGTCTATGGTATATAAACACACTGAACATTTATTTCCTGTTCTGTATTATGTTTGCATATTCTGTTGTGTTGCAGCAAGCAAGAATTTCATTCTCCTATCTGGGACACATGACAATAAAACTCTCTTGACTTGGACTTAAGCAAAAAAGGGTTCTTGGGGAAAAAAGAGGTACCTTAAATTTAGTTGCATCTGGTTGGGTATGGTAGGGTGAAGACTATTCCATGCTTTAATTGTGCGGGGGAACTCCATGGAGCAGCCAGCAACTCTGGATAGAAAAAATTGGGTGACGTTTCGGGTAGAGACCCTTCTTTATACTCCCTCTGGTTTTAGTGTTTTTAGTTTAATTAAAGATACAGCGTGGAAACAGCCCCTTCGGCCCACCGAGTCCATGCCAACCACCGATCACCCGTACACTAGTTCTATCCCACACATTAGCGGAGTAAGTCAAGAGTCAAGATTGTTTTATTCTCTCACGTCACAGTTAGAACAATGAAATCCTCACTTGCAGCCGCACAACTGAATATGTAAACATAACACTCGGTAAACAATGTCATAAACGAGAAAACAAAACGGTGTATATTTATATATGAATAAATAACTATATAAATATATATGTGTGTGTGTATAATATATATACACACACACACAATTTCCCCCCTGGGTTAATAAAGTTCTATCATATAGTATCGTGTGTGTAGGAAGGAACTTCAGATGATGGTTTAAATTGAAGATAGACACAAAAAGCTGGAGTAACTCAACAGGTCAGACAGAATCTCTGGACAAAAGGAAACTATTACGTTTTGGGTTGGGTCTGAAATAGGTTCCTGCACACCTCTGGAATGTGGAAGGAAACAAGGGCAGCCGGAGAAAACCCATGCGATCCACGGGAAAAGGAGCAAACTATACAGACAGCACCCATATTCAGGATCAGTTCCAGGTCTCTGACACTTTTAGGCAGCATCTTTATGGCCAATATACTGCCCGATAGTCTTGAACTTAATTAAAACATACAGCAGCTGTAAAGGGGGAAATAGCGTCATTTGGAGATTTAAAACTGTAAATGGATATTTTCCTTTTTTTAGTAACCAAAGTTATTAATGTATAATTTTTTGTGTGTTGGAAAACAAAATATAGTGGGACAGCTGGTAGACTTGTTCCTCACATGCCAGAGATCTGTGTTCGATCCTGTCCTCGGGCACTGTCTGTGTTGAATTTGCATATTCTCCCTGCAAGCGTGTGGGTTTCCTCCCACATCCCAAAGACGCATTGGCTTTGTAGGTTAACTTGTCTCTGTAAAATTGCCCGTAATGTGTTGGGAGTGGGTGAGGAAAGTGGGATAACAGAACTTGTGTGAATGGGTAGACAAAAATGCTGGAGAAACTCAGCTGGGAGGCAGCATCTATGGAGCAAAGGAAATAGGCGACGTTTCGGTTCGAGACCCTTCTTCAGACTGAGTGAGGGTGGGGGGGCGGGAAGAAGAAAGGAAGAGGCGGAGACAGTGGGCTGAGGGAGAGCTGGGAAGGGGAGGAGAAAGCAGGGTCATTGAAGTCAATGTTCATACTGCTGGGGTGTAAACTGCCCAAACGAAATATGAGGTGCTGCTCCTCCAATTTACGGTGGGCCTCACTCTGGCCATGGAAGAGGCCCAGGACAGAAAGGTCGGATTCGGAATGGGAGGGGGAGTTGAAGTGCTGAGCCACTGGGAGATCAGGTTGGTTATTGCAGACCGAGCGGAGTTGTTGGGCGAAGCGATCGCCAAGCCTACGCTTGGTCTCACTGATGTAGAGCAGCTGACACCTAGAGCAATGGATGCAATAGATGAGGTTGGAGGAGGTGCAGGTAAATCTCCGCTGCACCTGGAGAGACTGCTTGGGTCCTTGAATGGAGTCATGGGGGAAGGTAAAGCGACAAGTGTAGCATTTCCTGTGGTTGCAAGGGAAAGTGCTAGGAGAGGGGGTGATTTGGGTGGGAAGGGACGAATTGACCAGGGAGTTACAGAGCGAGCGGTCTCTGTGGAAAACCAACAGGGAGATGGGAAGATGTGGCCAGTGGTGGGATCCCATTGGTAGTCAAAAAAGCTGGAGAAAATCAGCGGGTAAGGCAGCATCTATGGAGAAAAGGAATAGACGACGTTTCGGGTCGAGACCCTTCTTCAGATTGATGCCGGGGGGGGGGGGGGGGGGGGGGGGGGGGGAAACGGGGACACACGAAAAAGAAAGGAAGAGGCGGAGACAGTAGGCCGTGGGAGAGCTGGGAATGGGTGGGGAAGGAGGGAGAAAGCAAGGACTACCTGAAATTGGGGAATCCAATGTTCATACCGCTGGGGTGTAAACTACCCAAGCAAATGTGAGGTGCTGCTCCTCCAATATGTGGTGGGCCTCACTCTGATCACGGAGGAGGCCCAGGACAGAAAGGTCGGAATTGGAATGGGAAGGAGAGTGTTGAGCCACAGGGAGATCAGGTTGCTGATTGCGAACTGAGTGGAGGTGTTGTGCGAAGCGATCGCCAAGCCTGCGCTTGGTCTCACCGAGGTTGACATACGCTGAATAATCCAACCACATTTTTGTTTGGAAGTGGAAAGAAATAATAGAAATTGCATTCATTGCAATGTGTAAAAAGAGTTGAGATTCTTTTTATAATTTTGCTGCATGTCATTGTGGTATATATCATGTCTTGATTGGTGAATATGTTTAGTTTGTGACTTTATTTGAAGCAGAAATAATATGTGAATGCTTCATTGAGCATAATTCCAACTGGTAACTATGCACTTCGTCCGAGCACATTATCGCACGCGTCATGCAAGCTGTCTTAAAATGAGCACCTAAACTGTCATTTGGCAACTTAAAAAGCTGCCAAGTTGCCCGGCTGACAACAGAGACAAAAAATAGTAAGATTAAACAAGAACTTACAGTTCGAAGTTTGATCTTTATTTTATGAGGAGTAACGATGAGGGATTACGTGAAGAAGGCCCGCCTGGCGCTGGAACGGCATACTTCAAAGCAGCGGCATGAAAAACACAGAACACAATAGCCGGAGTAAGATAGTAAGGCTCATCATAGATTTAGAACTACCAGATGATCATTTATTTTATGAGGGTGTGGAGTGGAGGGCACGTAATCCCTCATCGTTACTCCTCATAAAATAAAGATCAAACTTCGAACTGGTAAGTTCTCGTTTAATCTTACTATTTTACTTCGGAGTCACGTGAGTGACTACGTGAAGAGTTTGAAGCTTTCTGTGTTTTTCATGTCGTAGAATTTATTCCATACGACAGTCCGGCTCATTTAACACAGTAACGAGCAAATAACACATTTTTCCCCAAACATTGCCTCAAGTTATGTGATAAATAATTTCATATTATAAAGAATAAAAGTAATGCCCTTTCCATTGAAAGGCAAGTTTATCACAAAATACCAATTGATATATATATATTTTGATGGCATGACAAAGCAACAATTATAGAGAACCCAACACTGCGTGTCCAAACCTGACACCATGACTGGTTCCTTTTTACTTTAACATTAATTTACACCCTCCTGCGGCCTTGCATCTTTGCTCGAGTGGCTCATCCCGTGCCATTCCTGTGAATGTATCTACCTCATTAACAGAGTGATTTTCCATCTTTCAGTGTCTAGTTCCACTGAGTGTATCCAATTTCTAACCATCTAGAATACATTCCTCTAGAACCATCAGTTTTTACTGAACCTAACGTGGTTTTTGTGTGTAATAAGCAGTCTCATTACCACAGAGACTCTTACCTACTTCAACATATTTCATCAGTGTTCACACACACACACACAAACTTAAGGCCGACAGGATATGCTTATAGGTTTACCTTGGTTTCAGCTCCTCTTGGTGTGCTTTGTTTGGTAAATTCATAAACATATACGATAATGCAATCTGTATCCACATGCAATTATAACGTAACATTTGCAATGTTTGCACTCTTATATTGATACTAAAGTCATCAGCATTATTATTTTCAATGTTTAACTTTTTTGAATCATAGATAGAGTTAGAGTCCATTGCCTAAGGCAATTCAGGATTATTTATCTCCCGACTTATATTTTTTACAATTTTGGACAAATTATATATATATATATATATATATATATATATATATATATACACACACACACACACACACACACATATATATGTATTTATATTAATATCTACATATATATCCCTTTCCATATCGGGATATTATGAATGCACCTGATAACTTCTTGGTTAATATATTGTCCGTTAATAGGACGGTAACACTCTGAGCCCTATTATTGGCTCTATCAATTAGATCCTCAGAAAAATGCAATCCACAAGGAACTCACATATATCTAATATGATAAAATAACTTTACTGTATACACAGACTTCCAATTTCTTATAACAAAATATTGTTTTTTTAGACTTATTTCTGCAAATTGCAGGTATAACACTTCTTTTATACATAATTATTTTATTGTTATGTTGTTATATTAGTTAAACATTCATAGACTTCTTTGACCATCAGCTGTTGTAATGGTCTGGTCAACCTGCAGATAGTCAAATTCATATTTTCATGTCATGGATGCTTTTGTACAACAATAAATTACTGCAGGGTTACACAAACCTGGAGATCCCAGCGGGTGCAGCAGCATCCAAAGAGCAAAAGGAGACAGGCAACGCCTCGGGTCGAGACCCTTCCTCAGACTTCAATAAATTACTGCAACTATGAATCATCACAAGTAGTTCAACATCACTCAATATTTACGAAACTATGAAGGATCCGTATTAGGCCACCAAAAATGCCTCTGGCAGTGTCCTGCTACATTTTCATCAGACACTGCCCTATCAAACAAAATGAGGAACACAAAAGAACATCTTTTCCTCATGTAATTGGGAGAAAAGCATCCACCTTCCCTGTTCTTGGTTTACCCACAAGAAACATTCGAAAGATCAGTGATTTAATCTGTATGCAACCAGATTAATCGTAAGTAATCCATATTAATGACAATATGTTTTTCTCCCAAATTTGTTGTCTCCGATACCATTGTCTCTTCCTTAGAGATAAACAGCTGGACTAAACTTTAAAATATGCCACATCTGTTTACTCAAATAATCCCATGATTGTTATTTGACTTATCTTGTGTGTTTTAACATATGCCACAGCCGTGGTATTGTTCATCTTGATACGACATGGACACTTCCATAATAAAACAATCGATATTTAATCCATAACTCCTTATACTTCAATAATTAATACAAATGTTTGGAAAATTTCTTAGGACAATCCATTTATGCTCACCTGGTATTATTGTCCGCAGTCCCAACATGAGACGTATCAATTATTCTTATAAGAATAGATAATATTCTTATCTTTACCCAAACATTCACAGAAGCTGTACGTCATCTGTAACACTTGCTTCAGTTTGCAACAGCTGTTAATCTTATAGTTGAAGCAGCTTGTGAACCTTTTTTACATTACTTTAATAATGATAACGTATCATTTGATATTTGTATAAGCCTCTCACAAAGGCATACATATTCTTATAAGCTTCTGTATTCCTTCTTTTGGAACTTTATTTATTCTTTACCTAACCTAATGGAGGGACAAAGCATGTCAACAACAATGAGACATATTTGTATCATGGAACAATTTTCCCCTCTTATGGTGCTGAATTACTTCTAAATTCAGAATAGTAATTTATGAATATTTTATTAATGCCTAAGCATACGCTTTATGTAATGGGTCAGGTCCTTGCCTTCCACCAGGTTTATAATTGCAGCACTAATTTGCAGCTGACTCTTATAACCTTCCAATTTAAATGTAATCAAGATAACCCATGACCATGACCTCATTAGTGCAAGTGCTGATCTTTTATCAGCATAATTGTTCCTTCAGTATTCTGTTTAACAGCCTTGAACTGGCTTAATCCTTTGGACAATGTTTTAACTTGCACAGCTTGACCCACTTTAATTAATTTCAAGCACCTGTAATATTGATTAACACTTTGTTAATAGCAACTGTATTTCCATGTTCTAGATGTTTCCATTTTAATAAATGTTCTTACACTGTGAAAGTGTATATAAAATGATGTTTTGTATGGTTTATACCATCAAATCTTTACACTGAGGTAATTTTATAATATACATGTACGTACCCCTTCTTTATTGGAGTTACTTTTGAGTGCAAACCTAAAATCAATTTTTAAGGTTTTCTTATACAGGTGAACCAATCCTTCCTTAGTTATATTAAATTAATGATCATAATACACCTGTAATCCCCCACAATTGGAGATTTCATGAACTTATTTTGTAACCAGATGTTTGCACCTCTTCAACGTACTTCAAGCCTTCTTTTCCCAATTATATGGGTTTGGATAAGGCTATGTTGGATTATACCACTTCTGTCTTTGTTTTGATCCATTATCAAATCTTTCATTGGATCATAGTTTTTCCCCCAAGTTTAAAGATCTTTGTCTTTGTTTTGATCCATTATCAAATCTTTCATTGGATCATAGTTTTTTTTTTTTTTTTTTTCCCCCCCAAAGTTTAAAGATCAGTAGTCCGTTCTTTTGTAATCAATATCTTTGATTTATCATAAGGCAGGTTTATTCCATAATAATCAGGAGTTTAACATAACCTGATTTGTATTGATCTGCGAATCTATAGTGCAGATTTGGTAAATTATATATATTTCTTCCCATTGAGCTCCACAAACGGATGGCAATTTATTTTATTTTAAAAGTATTAGTTATTTGCACAACGTTTTATTTTATTTTATTTTTCTTTTTGAATAGTAATGCCATGCACCAGTTTGAAATACTTTAAAATTGTATTTCTTTATATCTCATATAATTTGAGACATGGATATCATAAACGGATTCACCGTTGATATCTTTATAAAACATAAAAGTTTTATCATATTCTGCTGTTTCAATCATTACAGCTTTGGTGAGGTTTCTTCCATGTTTATTTTTCATGGCCTCACTCATCATTAGTTCTGCTGTTTTAACCATAACAGCTTTTAGTGAGACCAACTAATTTTTGGTTTCCATGGTAATTTTCCATTGCCTCACTTCTTATTCAGGTGTTGTGCATACACCTGTGTGTGTATATATATATATATTTATATATATATATATATATATATATATATATATATATGTTGGTGCTGTGGTAGGTACTTCATGACCAGCCACCACTATCAGTGCATTTTTAGGGTCAGTTTTTGCATTTTATTTTCCACTGCCCTTGTTTCTCCTGAGTTTTTTCCCCCTCAAGGAGACTACCTTCAGAAAAATCTGAGGTAGATATTCCCACCATATTTCATCATATTTTTTCCCTTTTTATATGTGAAACCCCCTTAGGGTAGGTTAGGGAATATTTCCATTATTTTCCATCTGAAGGCCTTTATTAACTTTTTAAATTACGGCCTTTCTGACATTTAAAATTTCCCCCCCCTGCCAAAAGTTTGTGGAGCATCTTAAATTCCCTAACGTATTTTTAACGGTCACCAGTATCGGAACCGGCCCCGTAATTTATCTCCCGTCCCGATCGCTGGGTATTCCCCCGGGACGTTCTTTTTCAAACTCCGTTGTTTTAACAGAGTATTTCTGTTCTATTTTAATCTTTTATTTTACTTTTGTTTTTAAATTCATTTTAAATCCTGGTTCAATACACCAGGCACGGAGTTTTCCAGACCCTAAAAGTTTTTCAACTGCACTTACCTGCCGGTTCCGTACCTACCGCTGTTGACGAGCTAGCCTCTGCAGCTCTTGCTTCTGCCGTCAGCGTCGACGTAATGCCGTTCCAGCGCCAGGCGGGCCTTCTTCACGTAGTCACTCACGTGACTCCGAAGTAAAATTAAGTGAGAGCCCTGCAAGATGTATAATATTTTTGACACTGTCATAGGCCTTTCTTACATATGCTGTCACAACACACTGTAGTCTCTAAACAACCCTTCAGTAATTTTCCTTGCCCTCCCTCAGAATAATAGTGTTTTAAGCCAATAACTCGACACTAGCACTGGCAATAAATAAATAAATAAATAAATAAATAAGCGCAGCTTTCCAGCCCCTTATCTCACTGGCCACGCTCGGCTGCAAATCGGTTTCAATCTGGTGGACCATCTTCCTCTAGTCGTGGGGGTGGGGGATTGGGAGGGGCCTCACAAGTGGAACAGCTTAGGGCCTCTCTTCATCTAAATCCAGCCCTGCAGATAGGACAATGAAATTCTTACTTTTGCTTCAGCACAACAGAATATAGTAGGCATGAATATAGAACAGATCAGTGTGTCCATATACCATTATATAAATATATACATACACACATGAATAAATAAAAAGATAAAGTGCAAATAAACTATTTGGGCTATTAATGTTCAGTGTTTTGTTTCATTTGAGTTTAATAGCCTGATGGCTGTGGGGAAGTAGCTATTCCTGAATCTGGACGTTGCAGTCTTCAGGCTCCTTTACCTTCTACCTGGGGAGATGAGTGTGTGGCCAGGATGGTGTGGGTCCTTGATGATGCTGCCAGCCTTTTTGAGGCAGTGGCTGCGATAGATCTCCTCGATGGTAGGGAGGTCAGAGCCAATGATGGAGTGGGCAGTGTTTACTACTTTTTGTAGTATTTTCCGCTCCTGGGAGCTCAAGTTGCCGAACCAAGCCATGATGCAACTGGTCAGCATGTTCTCTACCGTGCACCTATAGAAGTTAGATACAGTCCTCCTTGACATACCGACTCTCCGTAATCTTCTCAGGAAGTAGAAGCGCTGATGTGCTTTCTTTATCATTGCATCAGTGTTCTCGGACCAGGAGAGATCTTCAGAGATGTGCACGTCCAGGAATTTGAAGCTCTTGACCCTCTCCACCATCGACCCGTTGATATAAACGGGACTGTGGGTCCCCATCCTACTCCTTCAAAAGTCCACAATCAGTTCCTTGGTTTTTTTTGTGTTGAGGGCCAGGTTATTGTGCTGGCACCATTTGGTCAGTCGGTCGATCTCTCTTCTATAATCTGACTCGTCCCCATCAGTGATACGTCCCACAACAATGGTGTCGTTGGCGAACTTCATGATGGAGTTCGCACTATGACTGGCTACGCATAGTATAGTGTGAGTACACCAGGGGGCTGAGCACACAGTCTTGAGGTGCTCCTGTGCTGATTGTTATCGAGGCTGACACATTTCCACCAATACGAACAGTCTGTGGTCTGTGAATGAGGAAATCGAGAATCCAATTGCAGTGGGATGTGCAGAGACCCAGATCTGAGAGCTTGGTGACCAGCTTGGAGGGGATGATTGTGTTAAATGCCGAGCTGTAATCGATGAATAACAGCCTGATATATGAGTTTTTGTTGTCCAAGTGGTCCAGAGCGCAGTGGAGAGCCAGCGAGATCGCATCCACCGTTGATCTGTTGTGATCTGTAAGCGAACTGCAGTGGGTCTAGGTTCTTGTCGAGGTAGGTGTTGATATGCGCCATAATCAACCTCTCAAAGCACTTCATCACCACCGACGTTAGTGCCACTGGTCGACAGTCGTTGAGGAACGTCACCTTGCTCTTCTTGGACAAGGTATAATTGATGCCCTTTTAAAGTAGGTGGGATCCTCAGACCTTAGAAGTGAGAGGATGGAAATGTCCGTAAAAACTCCAGCCAGTTGGTCCGCACAGGTTTTTAGAACACGACCGGGTATACCATCAGGTCCAGGCGCCTTTCAAGGGTTCACCCTTCTAAAGGATTTTCTGACGTCGGCCTCTGTGACGGAGACTGAAATACCATCCCAATGATGCCCTTTTAAAGAAGCGATAATTTTCGGAAGGTTGCGGAAGGGATGCGGTCCTCCACACATTTCTTTATGAAGTCTGTAACGACTGTGGTGTATTCATTCAGGTCCGTTGCCGAGTCCCTGAACATTGCCCAGTCTACAGACTCCAAACAGTCCTGGAGTTGTTCCTCTACCCCCCCCACCCCCCCCCCCCCCCGCCCCGCCCAACTCTGTACAATCCTCACCTCTGGGGGTGCGCTCTTCAATTGCTGCCTATAGGCAGGAAGAAGCAGCACTGCGGAATGGTTGGATTTACCAAAGTGAGGGTGAGGGATAGACGCATTGCTCTATAAAGGCAATCTCCATGATCAACAACAGGGAAACCAACCCTCATTAAATGTGCTAACTTTATTTATCCCAATAATCTTCACAAAGTGGGAAGCATCCGCCCAATAATGTTGCAACTGTGATGCATAATTTCCTCCAGATGTTTTACCAAGGTGTATATAGGTATGAATGTAGATGTAATAATGTAAGAAATCACCAATCTATTCTGAGGAATAGGAATACTTTATTGCTATATGTGACTAGGCACAGTGAGATTCTTGCTTGCATACACAATGTATACAAATAGCAGCCACCTACGGCGCTGACAAAGTTACAAAGTACGCCAGCTCCCCCTTTTGTCCCCCCTTCCCCCCCCAACAGTTCCCCCACGCCTCCTCGGATTGACCTTGAGCGCCCCTACGGAGCGTGGACTTATCATCGGAGTCGATCCCTTGCCTGGGATCGCTCCAACAGCGGCCTGCGGACTTTACCATCAAGCTCGCAGTCTCGGAAGAGGCTAGCTTGGAGCTCCAAGTAATGCAGACCAGCCCTGACACGGGGTTCGATCGCGGGTGCGGGGGAGCTGACATCACCCCAATGCAGGAGCTGATTCCCCGACGCGGAGGGCCTGTCGACGACTACGGAAGGCAAGATCGTCCCGTCAACGGAGGGCCCGAGGCCCCCGACTACAGGAGAGCAAACAAGGGAAGAGATTGAACTTTTTTTTTGCCTTCCATCACAGTGAGGAATGTGGAGCAGTCACTGTGGTGGATGTTTATGTTAAAATGTGTTTTGTGTGTTCTGTTGCTTTTTATTCATATGACTGACTTGGCAAATGAAATTCCTCGTATGTTGCAAAGCATACTTGGCTAATAAAGTATCATAGTGATCGCAACAGACAAATTAAGAGTACAATTAGTAATACAATCAATCCATAGTGGACAATAATTTCCCAAGTCCTTCCAAACATAATAAATGGCCACCAACCGCCCCCGGAGCTATAATCATGGAATTCAGCTCCTACCTTCTTTATTTTAGCCACTTCCATTCTGATGTGGGTGGCCAAGTCGGTAATGTTGGAGGAAACATCGGGAATAAAAGTACAACATTCCCGACCTACTATGGCGCTCACCCCTCCTTATCCTGCTAGGATACAATCTGGGGCCATTCTGTTTTGTAATACTACAGTTCTCATAGCTATTATTTCAGTTGTTGCCCCTTCTATCTCCACCTGCGTTGTACTCAAGGAGGCGGAAGTGGTATTGGCACTATCATACTACCATTGCTCAGCCTTCGTTAGGCTACGCTTGGAAATCCCCGTGTGCTGGTGTAACTGGTTCATGCTTCTCATGTGTGTCACCACATATGCAACACCCTGTACAGTGATGGGGTCCTTTTAGTCGTTGCCAAGTTGCCCCGTCTGCCGGCAGCATTCCTGGTAATCATGGGTAGGCCCAAGATCCACATATGAAATGTGCCATTAATCGGTCAGGGTGGGCCGGCAATGGTGGTTGACTGGGTTGTCATACACCAGTGTCTTGGTTGTGGCAAAAACAGGTAGTTTTAACTGGCCTGTTCGAATCTCTTACTATCTGCAGTCGGGGTATATCTGCTGAGCTTGTCATGTTTAATTTCCAATCTTGTTTAAAGGGAGGGGTGTACCATCCTTTAAATATGGGTCAGTCCTCAAGTTTGTCATTCTGAAGGCACCCATTAGTTGCTGCCCTATTTCGAAAACAGTTCCTTCTACATCATTACATGGGATGAGCGTACACACCCAGCATACACTTATATTATCACGAAGGGCAAATTAAAAAACTCATAGAAACAAATTATTTCCCGAAGTCCAGTCCATCTGGGCCAACCCCAGAATAAAAGGAGGGTCAATAGCCCCATTGTCCTTTCTTGCTTCTCCGAACTGTTTAGTCAATCAGATGTATTCAACGGGGGTGATCTTCAATCTTCCGGCGGTTTATGTTGTTGGTAGCACTTGATACAGTTCCTTTCAACATAGTCTCAATTTCTTCCGATCCCAGTAACTTATCAGTATGTAATCTTTATGGACTCGGCCCTGTGCTCAACTGGTAGTGGCTTCTGTGCTTCTCGTACCTGGGAATGCAGACCTGGCAAGGCATGGGTTAATTGCTGTGCATACATAATTAGTTAATTGCTGAGGGCCTGGAGGTGTAACTTCCACTCTCTAGTCGCGCTCCAGAGGGTACATAGCCTGGGGTCATCATCATTTCAAGGACGCCCATCTTCTGGTAGGTGCACAGCATGTCCTGTTATGAATTCAAAAAGTCATTTCATTTCAGAGTCACATGAGCACGCATGCACGACATATCGTCGCTCGCAGTTGCAGTCGATAGCTCGAGGGGGGAGTGTGCTCCTCCACCAGCCCTTCAAAAAGGAACGCTCATGTAAGAGGAACTAACCTTGAGTTGGTTAGTTCCTGTAAATCGAATTTTTGTTCACAGGGACGATGGAAAGGAGTTTGAAAACTACCTCCAGCCACAGGACTTCCGACAGGAGTCAGCGACTGCATTCCCCGGAGCTGCCCGCTACAACGGCAGCACCCGCTCGTCGGGCCGGGAAAAGGACGCGGAAGTCGGGGAACTCTACTCTACCTGGACCCGACTCTCCACCACGGCTATCCATGGAGCCGCACAGTGGTAGGAGCACGGTGCGGGAGCAGGGTAGGGAAGACCCCGACTCCCTACCACTGTCACCTAAGCATAGGGACAGTGGGAAAAAGGTGCGTAAACGTGTTACCCGCTCTGCGGCACGTTCTGTCTCCCCTAATATACAGGTCACCAGAGGGCGGCCCAGGGGAAGGACAGCACGAAAGTCGGAGAGCCCCGCTGCAGCGGCCGGCATCGACTTGCCACCGGAGCAGTCCGCCAGATCGCGGACCGGCGAGGGATCGAGGCCCGAGTCTGGGAGCCCCGCAGGTGCGGCCGGCGCAGACTCGCCACCGGAGGAGCCTGCCAGATCGCGGGCCGGTGGCATATCTTCTCGGTCACCGCACCCCGCGTTAGCAGCTGGACGTGACCGAACATCGCCTTTGTCCCGGGAGAGGACAGGCGGCAAGCCTGCGTGGACGTCGGTGCACCCCGCTTCGGCGGCTGGAACCGACTCCTCACCGCTCATGTCTTTCCAGACAGGCGGGCCACCACCGTCCGGTAGACTGCGGACCAGCGGCACGTCCGCGCGGGTGTCGCTAAGCCCCGCTGGAGCGGCAGGCAGCGACATCCTGCCTAGGCACCCTAGTCATCACCTCGACGAGGTGCGGGCCGATGGCAGAAGCCTCAGTGGTTCAGGAGAACCTGAGGAAGTCGACCTGTTGTCCGCAGATAGCGGTGGCGGTCGCATTGCCCGTATGGAGCGCATGATGGAGCGTCTCCTAGAGCAGAATCTCCAGCAGCAGGACCAGATGTCCTCCAACTCCAGGAGACATGCTACTGGGCCACCTAGCATGTCCCCGTCATCGGTGGGGAGTGCCAGGGGTCAGCAGCTGGGTGACATGGAAGACGGTTTGGCGGAGGGACCTGCAGCACCAGAGAAACCCCAAATCAAACTGCTGGATGTGGTCTCCAAATTCACCCAGCCCAAGCCCTGAGGACAGCCATTGCAGCCCAAGCTAGCGGCTAGCATTGACTTCCTTACTACACACCAGCTGCAGGATCAGGTCCTAACCGAGGCTATTAACAAGTACGAGGCCCCGAACAACTATATATCATTGAATGTACCGACAGTCAACATGCCCATCTGGGGCAACATCAGTCCAGGAATAAGGGCACAGGAACTTAAATTACAGAATATCCTGAAACTACTAACGTCGGGGATTACTGCCTTTGCCAGATCGGTTGACGGTACGGAGATGACGGAGGAGCAGGAAGATGCTCTGGCGTTATTGTGTAACACACAATACGAAATCAAAGTTTTCCGGAAAATCGCCATCAAGCCGACTCTTAACCCCAAATTCGCGGGGTTGTGCAAGGCATCTGCGACGCCACCACCGAGACAGTTGTTCGGTGAGGACCTGCCTAAACAGGTCAAAGACCTGGACGAGGAGGTGAAGGCAGTCAGTTTGATGAAACCACCTCCCTCCAGCAGGCCGGCAGCGTGCAGACAAACGCCATATGTAAGACCTCGGGGGCCACCTGAAACACCAGCAAGGACCTACACGCCGGCCGCACCCCAACAACAAAAGCCTTTTTTAGGGCAGGGCCAACAGCGACCGGCATGGAAGATGCACCAACCCCACAATCCAGCAACACAACGGAACAGAACGTCAGGCCCCGCCGGTAACCATGGAGGTAAGGGGGTCTGGTTCTCATGCAAATGCTGCATGTTTAACCTCACAGGTTGGTGGGAGGTTACGTCTATTCTGGGATGCATGGAGCTCTATGGCTTCAGACCCGTTTATTTTACATTATTCAGTAGTATTCAGGGGAATGAAATTGAATTCATAAATGATCAACTTCCCCCGCCTCAACGTGTACCAGACTGGAAATTTGCGCTTTCCCCATAAGGAAGTAGCGGAAGGACATGAGAAAATTAGGAGGCTACATGCAAAAGGGGTGAAAGAGAAAACGATCCACGAACCTCGAGTTCGTATCTAACATCTTTACCAAAACTAAAAATGATGGTGGATGTTGGATTATTATTGATTTAACCCATTTGAATACTTTTGTAACATATACCCATTTTAAAATGGACACGTTTGAAACAGCTAAATCACTGATTTCCATAGGGTGCTTTATGGCATGCATCGATTTAAAAGATGCATACTATTCAGTATCCATACGGAAACATCACCGAAAGTTCTTGAAGTTTGTTTGGATGGATCAGCTATGGCAGTATAGAGCCCTACCTAATGGACTTACTACAGCCCCTAGGTTATTTACAAAAATGTTGAAACCAATATTGGCATCCCTGAGGAAACAAAACCATATTGTCATGGCATATTTAGACAACATCTTGATTGTGGGAAAGACCATGGAGTCAACAAATTTAGCAGTAACAGCTACTAAGACATTGTTTCAAAAATTAGGGTTTGTCATCCATCCAGATAAATCTAAGATCTGCCCTTCACAGGTCATGGACTATCTGGGGTTCACAATTAACACCAATCAAATGATTGTTACCATCTCAGATAATAAGGTAATAGATGTTATTGAAGCATGTAACAACCTTGTTTGCGCCAGGAAACCAACAATCAGCCATGCTGCTAAGGTAATTGGGAAATTAGTAGCTACATTTCCAGCTACACGAATCTACCCTTTTATTATCACAAGGGATAAACTATTTGGAGATGCTAGGAGCATTTTACGGATTACGAGCCTATTGCATGAATTTACGTCATACGCATGTCCGTCTTCAAATAGATAACACCACTGTGGTGGCATACTTAAATCATATGGGTGGTATCAAGTCAATATCTTGTGATGAATTGGCAAATTCAATCTGGCTCTGGTGCATAGAAAGAAATATTTGGATATCAGCTACCTACCTTCCAGGTAAGCTCAATATAGTGGCGGACACCAGGTCACGAGTGTTCAACGATAACATTGAGTGGATGTTGAATCCCCAAATATTTGCTAAAATTATCGCCAAATTTGGGACACCAGATATCGACCTTTTTGCATCGAGATTGAACCATCAGATACCAACATATGTATCTTGGGAACCAGATCCTGGGGCAGTAGCAATGGACGCTTTCTCGCTGCACTGGGGGAAATATTAACATCACGTATGACTCTGCCACGATTCCCCATGTGCTGGAACTCCTCGCGGGGTTGCACCATGATGAGGGTCTGAGCTAAGCGCCATCAACAGTGCCAGGAGCGCACTGTCATCCTACCTTTGCATAGGAGTAGGATCTCACCAGCTTGTGTCTAAATTGATGAGGGGTATCTTCAATTCGAACCCTCCCCGACCACAATACAACATCACTTGGGACATAAGGGTAGTATTGACCCTACTCAGGAGTTGGTCGCCAATGATTGGACTACCGTTGGATAAACTCACCCTGAAGATGGTGATGTTAATGGCGCTAACTTCGGCTCAGCAGGTTCAGACATTGCAAAAGATAAAATTGGATAACATGGTGTCAACCCCTGAGAGAGTAACCTTCTTTATTGATGAGTTACTCAAGCAGCATAGACCTGGGACTACAGGGCTGCAATTAATATTTCCAGCATACCCCGTTGATGTGAGGCACTGCATGGCCACTTACATTGGTCACTATATAAAAGTGACGCATGCCATCAGGAAAATCGAGAAAGGAGTGCTGATCAGCCATAAGAAACCCCATCACAGAGTGACGGTGCAGATGATCTCCAGGTGGCTCAGGGTGGTATTGGATGCAGCAGGTATTGATACTAATATCTTTAAATCCAATTCTACCAGGGCTGCATCCACATCAGTGGCGAGGACCATGGAGGTTCCCATGGACCATATCCTCGCTACAGCGGGCTGGGCCAGCGAAGCTACGTTCCAGCGGTTTCATAATAAACCTGTGGCCGCTCCTGCTACGTTTGCGGAGACAGTGTTAAGTACTGGTCACCCAGCAACGTTTATCCCCGAGTGAGGAGTTTTTGATTTATGTTAATAAATACTACTTTATTTTTTCAGCTTGTCAAGTCTGAAATACGTTAACATACTCCTTCCATCAGAATTGCGGCAGTGTGTGAGCATGGACGTGATCCAGGGCATGTAATCACAGAGCTTTGAAATCTTCACGAAGTCACTCACGTGACTCCGAAATGAAATAGTAAGATTAAACTAGAACTTATCAGTTTGAAGTTTGATCTTTATTTTATGAGGAGTTGTGATGAGGGATTTTGTGCCCTTCGCTCCCAATCCTCTACCATAAGGTCAACTGGTAATTACAGTCTCTTCAATCTTACTATATTTGTCATTGTTGTTTAATTCTGTGATTCCACACCGCTGCATTGAACAATGTCGCGCATGCGTGCTGGCGGGGTCTTTACGAAATCCCTCATCGCAACTCCTCATAAAATAAAGTTCAAACTTCAAACTGGTAAGTTCTCATTTAATCTTACTATTAATCCTGTCTCTCTAGCTGGGGTTGTTCTGAATCCTCAGAATGACTGGGAATACCTTAACCCATTCCTGTCCAGTCTCAGTCAAGACTTTACTTAAACTCTTTAGTGTCTTATTCATTCCCTCCACTGAAACTCTGCGGGTGGTTTGGAAATGTGAAATCAGTCTTTAGAAGCCTCCTTCATCACCTTCCCTGTGAACTTGTTCTTTGATCCGAGTCTATCTGAAGAGGGACCCCCACCTAAATATTATCTCCTCAATTGTCCAAATATGTTTCTCCTGCCCAATCTACTTTATCTCTCACTTTTTACCCCTCAGTGTGAGTTCCCTTTTGTAAGTACGGTCTGATGTGATCAACTAATACAATAATGCATGAACCTTCATTTGTCCCTTACACAGCACATGCTTCAACGCATTTGTTTGTCTGGAGACAGGAACATAGCTGTTCATTTGCATTCTAAAATACAACACTATAATCACATTAAAACAATTGAGACAGGAAATCAGGCTGCTCATTTGCATTTTAATAGACAAACACTATTTTCACATCATAGAAACAGAAAATAGGTGCAGGAGAAGGCCATTCAGCCAGTCGAGCCAGCACCGCCATTCATTGTGATCGTGGCTGATTGTCCCCAATCAATAACCCGTGCCTGCCTTCTCCCCGTGTCCCTTGATTCCAAAATCAATCTAGCCCCTAGAGCTCTATCTAACTCTCTCTTAAATCCATCCAGTGATTTGGCCTCCACTGTCCTCTGTGGCAGGGAATTCCACAAATTCACAACTCTCTGGGTGAAGACGTTTTTTCTCACCTCAGTCTTAAATGACCTCCCCTTTATTCTAAGACTGTGGCCCTTGGTTCGCCCAACATTGGGAACATTTTTCCTGCAACTAGCTTGTCCAGTCCTTTTATAATTTTATATGTTTCTATAAGATTCCCCCTCATCCTTCTAAACTCCAGTGAATACAAGCCTAGTCTTTTCAATCTTTCCTCATATGACAGTCCCGCATCCCAGGGATCAATCTCGTGAACCTACGCTGCACTGCCTCAATCACAAGGATGTCTTTCCTCAAATTAGGAGACCAAAACTGTACACAATACTACAGATGTGATCTTACCAGAGCCCTATACAACTGCAGAAGAACCTCTTTACTCCTATACTGAAATCCTCTTGTTATGAAGGCCAACATTCCATTAGCTTTCTTCACTGCCTGCTGTACCTGCACGCCAACTTTCAGTAACTGGTGTAATAGGACACCCAGGTCTCGCTGCACCTCCCTCTTACCTAACCTAACCCCATTGAGATGATAATCTGCCCCCTTGTTTTTGCCACCAAAGTGGATAACCTCACATTTATCTATATTATACTGCATCTGCCACGCATCTGCCCACTCACTCGACCTGTCCAGGTCACCCTGCAACCTCCTAACATCCTGCCACCTAACTTTGTGTCTTCCGCAAACTTGCTACTGTTGCTCCTAATTTCCTCTTCCAAATCATTAATATATATGGTAAACAGTTGCAGCCCCAACACCGAGCCTTGTGGCACTCCACTCGCCACTGCCTGCCATTCTGAAAGGACCTGTTCACTCCTACTCTTTGCTTCCTATCTGCCAACCAATTTTCTATCCATGTTAACACCCTACCCCCAATACCGCGTGCTCTAGTTTTAGTCACCAGTCTCCCGTGCGGGACCTTATCAAAGGCTTTCTGAAAGTCTAGATACACTACCTCCACTGGCTCCCCTTCGTCCATTTTACTTGTCACATCCTCAAAAAATTCCAGAAGATTAGTCAAGCATGATTTCCCTTTCATAAATCCATGTTGACTTGGACTAATCCTTTTACTGCTATCCAAATGCCCCATTATTACCTCTTTAATAATTGATTCCAGCATCTTTCTCACCACCGAAATCAGGCTAACTGGTCTGTAATTCCCCTTTTTCTCTCTCGCTCCTTTCTTGAAAAGTGGGATAAAATTAGTTATCCTCCAATCCACAGGAACTGATCCTGAATCCATTGAACATTGGAAAATGATCACCAATGCGTCCACTATTTCTAGAGCCACCTCTCTGAGGACTCTGGGATGCAGACCATCCGGCCCATGGGATTTATCATCCTTCAGTCCCATTAGCCTACCTAATACTATTTCTCGCCTAATGAAATTTCTTTCAGTTCCTCTACCCCCTTAGATCCTCTGTCCTCCTCATCAAAACAGCTTTCCCAAAAGAACTCAAACTCAAAATCAGTAATCCATAACGGCCAATATCCTTAAACTCTTTAAACAAATACATCATTATTAGGAAAAAAACAAATTAAAAATCATTTCCAACTGTTCCAATGTCTCTCCCCAAATTCAGTCCTCACTGACATCCCCTGTGCACCCCTCCCCATCTACCCCCCCAATCTATTCATCACCCTACCCAACTTGCATTGGTTCTCCTGCCATCCCCCATCCATCCTACACTGGTCCCCCAATTCATCCTGTACTGACCCCCCTTCCCACCCATCCTGCACTTCTCCCCCCATTCATACTGCACTGAACCGCCCATCCATCCTGTGCTGATCCCTCCCCCCCCCTTCCATCCTGTATAGCTTTGTAGATTGCCAAATGACAGTTTAGGTGGTCATTTAAGACTGTTTGCATGACGCGAGCGATAATGTGCTCGGACGAAGTGCGTAGTTACCAGTCAGAATTATACTCAATAAAGCATTCCCATATTATGTTCAAGAAGGAACTGCAGATGCTGGAAAATCGAAGGTAGACAAAAGTGCTGGAGAAACTCAGCGGGTGCAGCAGCATCTGTGGAGCGAAGGAAATAGGCAACGTTGCTGGCCGAAACCCATCAGTCCGAAGAAGGGTTTCGGCCCGAAATGTTGCCTTTTTCCTTTGCTCCATAGATGCTGCCGCATCCACTGAGTTTCTCCAGCACTTTTGTCTACGTTCAGATATTATTTATGCTTCAAATAACTCACAAACTAAACATATTCACCAATCAAGACAGGATATATACCACAATGACATGCAGCAAAATTATAATACAATATCTCAACTCTTTTTACATATTGCAATTAATGCAATTTCTATTAGTTCTTTCCACTTCCAAACAAAAAAGTGGTTGGATTATTCAGCAAATGATCAACCTGTGTCAATAAATCCTGGACCATACACTCTACAGATTGATGCAAGCATGTTTGCTGTGAAGGACCGAAAATTACCATGACATGGCCATAGTATGGGTCGTTATTGCTATTGGCACAGAAACACTCTGGCTTCCCACATAATTTATCCATAACAAAATATACAGGTTGCACGGAAATTTCTAAAGGCATTTTATGATAATGGCTGTTAAAACCGACTATACCCATCTGACAGGGTAAACATTACACTAACTGACAAGAGATGGCCAAAGGACATAACTGCAGCAAATGTTCTTTTGGTAATATGTTTAAAGTGTCATAACAAATAACATTGGGAATTAAATCACATTTGATTGCATTCCGTTATCAAACATAGTCAATGGTCGCTCTGAAGACCATGAATCACAATAGGGTCAGGGGTTGTGTGAATCAGTGCAGGGTGGATAGATGGCGGGGGGGGGGGGGGGGGGGGGGGGGGGGTTGAGAAGGCAATCGATACAGAATGGATGGATTGAGGCAGGTGAATTAGTACGTGTTGGTTGGAGTATATAGAATTGTGAGGGGGAGAGCACGGGGGATTTCAGTGGTGTTGAATGGGGGATCACTACGGGATGGATGGGGGGGGATCAGTACAGATGAGAGAGAGAGCGAGAGAGAGAGCGAGAGAGAGAGCGAGAGAGAGAGCGAGAGAGAGAGCGAGAGAGAGAGCGAGAGAGAGAGCGAGAGAGAGAGAGCGAGAGAGAGAGAGCGAGAGAGAGAGAGAGCGAGAGAGAGAGAGCGAGAGAGAGAGAGCGAGAGAGAGAGAGCGAGAGAGAGAGAGCGAGAGAGAGAGCGAGAGCGAGGTGGGGAGGGAGGAAGGTCAGCGCTCCTCGAACAACATCGCCCGCTGCCTTGGCCGTCCCTGCCCAATGCCAAAGTGCCGCCGCCAAAGGGGGAGGTGGTTGGGAATTCGTCGCCACCACCTCCCCTTCTCCGCCAGCCGACAGGTAGGTGCGGGGCCGAGCGGTGCAGCTCAAAGATCCTATAGCTATAGGATCTTTGGTGCAGCTGCTTCAGTCGGCGGAAGGAGGCCTCTGCCTCCCTCTCTCCCCCTCCCTCTCTCCTCTCGAACTCGGCGTGCGAGAGGGGTTGTATTGAACGCGCCGTTAACGGGTTTGCAGGCAGCGGCCATTATCAGCGCGATAGCGGCAGCTGTCTGCAAATCAAAAGTTACAGCTGCAAATCTACCAACTGCGCTTTCACAACAACCCCTCGCATGCCGAGGCCGGGAGGAGCGAGGGAGGCGGAGAGGGAGAGGGAGGCGGTAGAGCCGCTGTCGTGGCCGCTGCTGCTGCTGTTTGGGGCCCGTCATTCGCTCCGACCATTCGTCACCACGCACCTAGTATCTTTGCCCTGCAATCAAAGATACTAGAGGAATACAGCCGCCGTAGTCGACACGAAACGTCACGCTCCTATTCTCCAGAGATGCTGCCTGGACCGCGGAGTTACTCCAGTTTTTTGTGTCTATCGGTATAAACCAGTATTTGCTTGCCAAGTCGGGCAAAATGAGTCGCGTTTAGGTTGCCCGACAGCACTTTGGGTGGTCATTGGCACCCGGGCAACCACTAAATTCGAGCCCTGAAACCACCCACTCACTCTCTTATCAAACACCTCGGCCCCATGCATGCCATAGTGTACAAATCTTACATTTCAGCTACCTCAGAATCTATCGAGTTGTAATGAAAGCAAGACATCTTTCATCCTAAGGAATAGTCTACAAAGGATTTGAAATATCTATTTTAGATTATTAATGTCAAATGTCCATTTCCACAATGACTACATCCCAGATTTGTCTTCCAAGTTATATTCTCAATTCATGTCAGCCCAATAAAGTGTTTATAATAATAATTCGATATTTACCAGTTTCCTCTGCTATGATTATGCTGGTGAGGCGGGTACACTGAGTAGAGCGAGCAGATATCACCGCTGAATTGGAACAGTCAGTATTATTCTGATATACAGGTTCAATGGTTGCTATATCTGGTCGGGTTGAAAACCTGTCATGAAAAAGAACTATTCAGTTCTCTGACTTTTACTCACACATTTTGCTTAAGATATTCAATTTACTATGTGGGTTTAGCTCAAAATGTGTTAACTGAAATAATTTTTTTTATACATACAATGTGAGTTTCTACCAAATGTATAATTTATCATCTTAAATACAATAGCTTAAAATATGAGTTGCATGAATTTACTCTTAATAAGCATTGCAACTCTAATTAATTCAAAGACAATATATATCAGGACGTCCTTTTCAATAGAATTTTACACCGTCTTTCAAAGTAAGAACAGTTGAACTACTTAAAGTCAAGAGTGTTTATTGTCATAGGTCCCGAAACAGAACAATTAAGTTGTTACTTGCAGCAGCACAAGATATGTAAACTTCTGAAAAAACAAATAAATTACAAAAAACGTTCAGTATATATAGTTAAAAAAAAGACAAATAAATATAAAATAATATCTTTAAGTCTATATAGTTTGGTGCCTATTTGGAGGTTGTAGTGTTTAATAGTCTGATGGTTGTAGGAATGAAGCTGCTCCTGAACCTGGAGGTAAGGCTTCAGGCTCCTATACCTTCTTCCCGACGGCAGGAGTGAAATTATATTGTGGCCAGGGTGGTGAGGGTCACTGATGATGCTGCTACTCTTTTGAGAGAGCGACTCTTGTAGATCCCTTCGATGGTGGGGAGGACACTACCCATGATGGACTGGACAGTGTGCACCACTTTTTGCGATCTTTATTCCTGGGAGTTCGAGTTGCCGAAGCAGGCTGTGATACAACCAGTCATAAACTCTCTACTGTACACCTGTAGAAGTTTAAGAGAGTATTCATCGACATACCAAATCTCCTAAATGCGTTACAGCTTGGTGAGCTATTCAGTTCAGGGCAACTATGGATGGTGATGACAGCCTTATAAAAAAGACCTGTCATGTTATTACACTTTTAGCTTGTATTAGGGATGAAACAAGAAGGTGTAAAGGGATAAGACATAGCCTGCCAGCTTGCCTTGGGGTCCACATGGCAGAGTGCTGGAAAGGTCAGATTTACAAACAAAACCACTACCAAGGATAAACAAACCTTATTTTGCCCAACCTATTGAGCAAAATACATGATAGCCATGCGCTTTAAAAAAAATGGCTGTTTATTTTTTTCTTTCGGAAGATATGTATATGTATTTTTTCTTTCGGAAGAAAGCAGACCTGTCTAGTTTGTACATAGTTTGTGCACGTGGAATAATTAGCAAACTGGCGAATGGCAAGGTAGGATAGAAGTGCCCCATGTGGGACTGAGGTGGTAGAAACTATTCACAGGTTTAGCAGATCAGTCATCAGATCAATCAATCCTGCAGGGTGGACATGGTCCCGAGACTGTTTGTTGTGTGTTATGGTTGTAACAGCAGATCAGGAAGATGGAAAGACATTTGGAATATAATTATTGCGAGTTGTAATTCTGAAAAGGTCAGAACGTTCCCTGCATATGAATAAACTAAAACAAGTTCCCGGTCTCAAGGCAAAATAGTGTTGGGCAGTTACTGAATCTATGGCAGAGTGATGTTAAGTATCCCACAACTCAAGCAGTAATTCAGCTAGGTGGCATTGCATTTGACCTCTGGCAATGACCTCTAATTTGGACAGGCATACATTTGAAAGCACAACATCGCCAACATGTGAAATTGGTGTTGAAACACAGAAACATAGAAAATAGGTGCAGGAGTAGGCCATTCGGCCCTTCGAGCCTGCACCGCCATTCAATATGATCATGACTGATCATTTCAACTCAGTATCCTGTACCTGCTTTCTCCCCATACCCCCAGATCCCTTTAGCCACAAGGGCCACATCTAACTCCCTCTTAAATATAGCCAATGAACTGGCCTCAACTACCTTCTGTGGCAGAGAATTCCAGAAACTCACCAGTCTCTGTGAAAAATGTTTTCCTCATCTCGGTCCTAAAGGAATTCCCCCTTATCCTTAAACTGTGACCCCTTGTTCTGGACCTCCCCAACATCGGGAACAATCTTCCTGCATCTAGCCAGTCCAACCCTTTAAGAATTTTGTAAGTTTCTATAAGATGCCCCCTCAATCTTCTAAATTCTAGCGAATACAAGCCAAATCTATCCAGTCGTTCCTCATATGAAAGTCCTGACATCCCAGGAATCAGTCTGGTGAACCTTCTCTGTGCCCTCTATTGCAAGAATGTCTTTCCTCAGATTTGGAGACAAAAACTGTACGCAATACTCCAGGTGTGGTCTCACCAAAATCCTGTACAACTGCAGTAGAACCTCCCTGCTCCTATACTCAAATCCTTTTGCTATGAATGCTAACAATGAAGTAGGCCATAGGGTTGCTTGAGCCTGCTCTAAAATTCAATAATACCACAGATGATCCAATCTTGGTCTCAACACTACTTTCCCACAATCTCCAAATATCTCTCATCTTTCTTGGAGATCAATTAAATGCCAATCTTCTCCTAGAATATGGCTCTCTACTGAATATAATACATTCAGGACTATCTGAAAGAATAAATCCCTGCTCACGTCTATCTGAAATAGGTGGGCCCTTGTTGTGGAACTACATTTCCAGCTCGGAATACCCCAGTCAGGGCAACATTATATCAGCATCCACCCTGCCAATCCCTCTCAAAATCTTCCATTCAAATAAGATTACCTATCATTCTTCTAGTTTCCCATGAGTGCAAACCAACCTGGTCAAGCTTCCTTCCAATTCATGCACAGATTCTTAGGCCCCCTTCGGTATTTGCTGACCATGGGTGTCTCCAGGGTGCTATTCCCTATATGGAGGTCGCCTGCGCATTACTTTGTTTAACGTAGGGAGACTGGTGCACAGACAGCCACCCCACAGTCCTTGACAGATCTGGGTCAGGATCCAGTGGCATGGAGTCCAAGACGACCAGAGACCCTTTTCTGCTGCAACCTTCATCCGCCTTCCCAGCCATTGTAACACTCCACTAAGGTTAGCCATTGTCCTCCACCTGTTCCACCGTTGAGGTCTTGGTTGGATTACTCTTTGTCAGAGACGTCCCCCTCGACCTTACCGCCATGAATTTTACCAGAGCCCTGGAAAAGCTGCATCAAAATTTCCCTCTTTTTATACACCAATAACCCTTGTAACGGGGTCAAGAAAAGAACGTTCCCATCGCGGCGCAGTTTTCACCAATCTTTCCACCACCATGCACAAGAAGCACAAGACAGATACCATTGTATGCAGATGCCATGAAGTGTGTTCAGCTCTGGCTGAACAACTTCTAATCTTGTGTGTGGACTCGATAAGAAGACCCTTGTAACAATGGATAACATTCTACTAACCTTCATAATTATTTACCTTGCACACTCGCTATCTTTATGTGTTTCATGGACTTCCAAATCCCTTAGCATTAACAATTTGTGGTCTTGTTCCATTTACTTAACTATTTAATTTTTTTACTTTTTTCAAAAGAGGATAATCTCAGATTTTTTTCACTTGACAATCTCTTACCCACTCCAATTAATTTATGTTTAGTGACTCTTTATGTCCTATCTAGGATTTTTTGTCACCCATATTAATGATTTGGTCGATGATGTAATTTGCATGGCTAGTTAGTTTACAGATGATGCCAAAATTGGTGGAATAGTGGACAGTGACGGTTATCTATGATTAAAAAGAGATCTTGATCAACTGGAAAGGTAGGCCACGGAATGGCAGATAAGTCCACAGTATTGCTCTTTGGGAAGTGAAACCACGGCAGGTCGTACACAGTGAATGACAGGGTCTTGGAGAGTGTTGTAGAACAGAGAGACGGAGGGGTACAATTCCCTAAAAGTGGCAACACAGGTAGACAAAGTGGTGAAGAGGATGACTGGCACAATTGCTTTCAACAATCAGGTCAAATAATTGGGATGTCTACTACAGCTGTGGAAGGCATTTGGCAGGCACATGGATGTGAATGGTTTAGAGCGATATGGGCCAGCTGATGTAGACAACTAAGTCAACATGGATAAATTGGACCGACAAGCCTCTTTCCATGCTGTATAATCCTAAAACTTGCCAGTTATCTTTGCATTATCAGCACAATTGGCTACAGCATTCAGCCCCTTAATCTAAGTCAGCAATATGTATTACAAATACAAAGCACCAGTGCTGATCCATGTAGCCTCTTTGGACAAGGTGCAGAAGAGGTGTACCAGGAAACTGCCTGGATTAGAGGGCATTCGATATAAGGAGCGAGTGGACAAACCTATTGCTTTATCTGTAGTGCCACAGGCTGAAAGAAGTTTAGAAAATTTAAGCTTTTATAAATTAAGAGGTCATTTAAGACTTAGGTGAGAAAAAACGTTTTTACCCAGAGAGTTGTGAAGTTATGGAATTCCCTGCCACAGAGGGCAGTGGAGGACAAATCACTGGATGGATTTAAGAGAGAGTTGGATAGAGCTCTAGGGGCTAGTGGAGTCAAAGGATATGGGGAGAAGGCAGGGACGGGTTATTGATAGCAGATGATCAGCCATGATCACAATGAATGGCGGTGCTGGCTTGAAGGGCCGAATGACCTCCTCCTGCACCTATTTTCTATGTTTCTACGTAAAATTATGAGAGGCATAGATAAGGTAGACAGTCAAAACCTTTCATGGACATAGAAATGTCAAATTCTAGAGAGCATAGCTTTATGGTCAATGCAGAAAGGTTTTTTTTTTATTTTTTTATTTTTTTTTAAAATATTTTTATTATAGAAACAAAATAATAACAAAGTACATTATTTTACAATGATGAAAATACATGATATTAATGATATATTCGTACTATTAATATTATTTGTATTATTATTGATTATAAATTTTAAGATTATATATTTTATATAATTGAGAATACATGGTACTAGTAATACATTCATAATATTAGTAATATACTCATACTGTTGATAATATTTGTATCGTCTCTGATTTTGAAATGTTGGACCAAATTTTATGTAATTAAAAATACGTAATACTAGTAAAACTTTTATGATATTCATTATATTTTCATACTGTTAATAATATTTGTATTATCATTGATTTTAAATTTAAAATTATATATTTTATATAATTGAAAATACATGATACTAATAATACTTTCATAAAGTTAGTGATATTTATATTCGTACTGATATTAAAAATTTAAGATTATGTGTTTCTATACTTTTTTCTAATTTTTTATATAAGTATGAAAAGATAGAGAGAAAGAGTGTGAAAAGTTTGATGGAGAATGGAATATTACTCATTAATCCGTCCTTGGAGATATATTCATGATTTATTATATATATTTCTTCATCTATTCAAATATTCAGGTCTCAGTCAAGTCCTCGCGCCGAACCATTATGACCCTGTAAATATTTAATATATGGAGACCAAATCCCTCTGAAGAGATCTAACCTGTCCATTAGGACAAGCCTCAATCTCTCCAGATGAAGTGTCTCCGACATTTCTATGTTCCACATTTTGATTGTTGGGGATGTAGGGCCTTTCCAAAATTTTAATATTAATTTTTTTCCAATTATTAAACAATAGTCGATAAAAGTTCTTTGGTTCATTGTTATTAGTTGGTCAGTTTCAAGTATTCCAAGTATTATTAACTTTGGATCAGGAGTCAAAGTTATATTGACAACATTCGAAATTATCTTAAATATTTCATTCCAGTATTTTACAATTTTTATACAGTTAGTGAATGAGTGTGACAAATTTGCTTCTGAGATTTGACATTTATCACATATAGAGGATATTTTTGGGAAAATATTATGTAATTTAGATTTGGAATAATGTAATCTATGTAGTATTTTAAACTGTATAAGGGAATGTTTAGCATTTAACGAACAATGATGTATATGTTGTAAAACTTTCATCCCATATTTCTGGTCTTATAATTTGGCCTAATTCATTTTCCCAAGACTGTCTATGTATTTCTGTTGATGGGACATCGCTTTCCAATAAAATATTGTATATATATGATATCATTTTTTCCGTATTTGGGTGTTTATTCAAGCATTCATCTAAAATTTCTGTCTTTCTATTTCTAAGTTCTTGTGTATTTGCAGAAACATAATTTCTGATTTGTAAATATCTAAAATATTCTTTATTGTGTAGTCCATAAGTTTGTTGTAACTCTTGAAATGAGAGAAAAGAGTTTTCCTTATAAAGATCACCCATCTTAGAAATTCCTTTATTTTTCCATTGTAAAAAAAAGCCTTATCCATCATTGAAGGTTTGAACGTAAGATTATTGGCGATGGTAAGACCTAATGGTATAAATTTTAGTTTTAATGTTTTCTTTATTTGTTTCCAGATGCGGATTCCGTTTTCTATTATCGGATTTTCACTATAAATTTTCTTAGCTACGTTAGTGTTAGCAAATATTATAGAGCTAATTTCAAATGGAGAACAATCTTCTTTTTCCATATTTAACCAATTTGGTTTATTATCTATTTCTTCTAGCCAAAAATTCATATTTTTAATATTGACTGCCCAGTAATAAAACATAAGATTTGGTAATGCTAATCCTCCATTTATTTTAGGTTTACATAAATGTTTTTTATTTATTCTATGGCTCTTGTAATCCCAGATAAAGTTAGTAATTAGAGAATCTGCAGAAAGGTTTTTAAAAGAGATGTGTGGGACAAGTTTTTTTTTGCACAAAGACTTATGGTGTCTGGAACACGTTACATAGATATAATAGTGGCGTTTAAGAGGTTATTAGATAGGCACATGGATATGCAGGGAATGGAGGGATTATGGATTGTGTGCAAGGAGTAGTTTAATTTGGTACCATTGATATCATAGTCACGGGAGAAATTTATTCTACTCCACTTACTTTGATAAATATTTATGCTCCTAACTTTGACAACCCACAATTCTTTAGTAAAATTTTGGATATAATTTCAGAACTTAACCATCAAAATGTGATAATAGGGGGAGATTTGAATTGTGTTTTAGATCCATATTTGGATAAATCAGCAAAACAAAAAAGGACTAACATAAAATCTAAAACTAGTGAACTCCTAAATACATACATGAAAAATACTAATATAACAGATGTATGGAGGATCGCTAACCCAGTAGGTAGGGAATATTCATTTTATTCAACAGTACATAAAACATATTCACGTATAGATTATTTTTAGTGGACACAAAACTAATTCCATATACATATAATTCTAAATATCAAAATAGTATTATTTCTGATCATTCCCCGTTAACTTTTTCTTTAAAATTAGAAGAAATACCTGATAAAAATTCATTTTGGAGGCTTAACCCCCAAATCTTAAACAACTCACAAGGTTGCACATATTTAAAAGAGCAGATGGCATTCTTCTTTGAGACAAATGATACACCAGATATTTCACCCTCTTTATTATGGGAAACTTTTAAGGCATTTATTAGAGGAACTATAATCTCATATCAAGCTTTCCAAAATAAAAATAATAATACTGAACAATTGCAGTTAGAACAAGAAATTAGACAATTAGATTTAGAAAATGCCAAAGAACCAACTACAGATAAACATAATAAGATAACAATTCTAAAATATAAATTAAATAAAATTTTATCAGCCAGAATAATAAGATTATTTCAAATTACAAAACAAGAAATTTTTGAATTTGGTGATAAACCTCATAAACTCCTAGCACGCCAACTGAAAAAACGGGAAACAGAAAATACAATTACTAAAATTAAATCAGACAAAATGGAATTACTACCACTACCTAAAGATATTAATAAAAGATTTGCTCAATTTTATCAAAACTTATATACATCGAAAACCTCTGCAAATAATACTCAAATTTCAAATTTCTTAGACAATTGTAATCTTCCGAAATTAAATATGGTGGAACAAGAGGGATTAGGAGCTCAGATTACACTACAGGAAATAGAAGAAACAATACGTTCATTGAAGAATGGCAAAACGCCAGGACCAGATGGTTTTAGTATTGAATTCTATAAAAGATTCTACGAGATAATTTCTCCACGGTTGCAAGATTTATATACGCTTTTAAAGAAAATAAACTACCAGAAACACTAACTGAGTCAACTATTACACTTATACCAAAAAAGGATAAAGATCTAGAAGACCCAGGCTCATATAGAGCTATTGCACTCCTACATACAGACCAAAAAATATTAGCAAAGACCCTAGCGAGAAGATTGAGTAAATATATTAGTAAACTAATAAATCCGGACCAAACAGGGTTTATACCAAAGAGATACTCATTTAACAATTTGAGACGGCTGTCTAATATAATGTACTCACATAATACTGAAGAAGAACTAGCAATTATTTCATTGGATGCAGAAAAAGCTTTCGATCAAGTAGATTGGCCATATTTATTCAAAGTATTGGAAAAATTTAACACAGGAGATCATTTTATTTCATGGCTAAAATTATTATATGATAAGCCGACGGCTAGAATACTGACTAATAATATATTATCCCCGAAATTCCAATTAGCAAGGGGCAATAGGCAGGGGTGCGTGTTATCGCCCCTGATATTTGCACTAGTGATAGAGCCTTTAGCTGAAAGTATAAGAAGTCATCCGAATATTCATGGATATAATACCAAACACTCAAATAATAAAATTTCATTATATGCAGACGACATATTATTATATATTACAAATTCGCAAATTAGCATACCAAATATACTAAATTTAATAGAGGAATTTGGTTATTTTTCAGGATATAGAATAAATTGGAACAAAAGCGAAATTATGACGATAAAACCTCAAGAGTCGACACATTTGTTGAAATTCCCTTTTAGAATTACAACAGAAAAAATTAAGTATTTGGGCATTCAAATTACTAGGAACTATAAATCATTACTTAACGCAAACTATATGCCTTTATTAACTAAATTAAATGGGTTGATTAAATTTTGGAAAACACTGCCGATGTCTTTAATAGGCAGAATAAATGCGATAAAAATGATCTTCTTACCACAAATATTGTACCTATTTCAATCAATACCAATATACTTACCTAAAAAATTCTTTAAAAAACTAGATTCTGATATTATAAATTTCATATGGGATTATAAATCACACAGAATTAAAAACAAAACACTTGTGTAAATCTAAAGTATCAGGGGGACTGACACTAACTTATTGTATTATTATTGGGCAGTGAATATTAAAAATATAATCTACTGGTTGGACAGTTCTGCCCAACAGGTAGATTGGATAAGAATGGAGAAAGAGGATTGTTCGCCTTATAATATAGGAGCGATCCTTCTTTCCCCGATAAAACTGAACAATATAATATATAAGAAGAATCCAATCATTCATAGTATAATACGAATTTGGAAACAAATAAAACTAACTTTAAAATTAAGAAAATTATCACTTCTTTCTCCAATAGCTGATAATCCTTCATTCAAACCATGCATTATTGATAAAACGTTTATCCATTGGGAAAGAATAGGAATCAAAACTATGGGAGATATGTATGAAATCATTCCAACAATTACAACTAAAATATAATTTGAAAAGTAATCAATATTTCAAATACCTTCAAATTCAAGATTATTTGAAAAAGTATATACAAAGATATCAAACTTCAACCCCGGGTTTATTGGAGGAAGGAATGAATAGAAAGGCAGAATCAAGCAATTTAATATCTTACTTATATCATATAATTCTAAATATAGAAACACCAACGACACAGGCAATTAAAAGGGACTGGGTACAAGAGTTATTGATAAAAATTCCAAACGATAGATGGGATGAAAATGTATTAAATGTAAACAAATGCTCAATGAATGTAAGACACAACCTAATTCAATTTAAAATTTTACATAGATTATATTATTCGAAAACTAGACTGAATAAAATATTTTCAAATGTTTCCCCCATCTGCGACAAATGTCTAACTCAAAATGCCACTATAGCACATTTCTTTGTCTCTTGTACAAAACTGTATAAATTTGGAATGATATTTTTGGAATTTTTACAAAACTATTTAACACAAAATTGAACCCCAATACAGAACTGATTATCTTTGGATCAATGGAAGAGGGAAGTAAACTAACTATATTCCAAGAAGCTTTTCTTAATTACGGTCTAATAACAGCAAAAAAACATATACTCAAATTTTGGAAAAACACACCTATGCCAACATTCAAAATGTGGATTTCAAGTATGTCTGAAACACTTTATCTTGAAGAAATTAGATTCCTACTACTAGGCAAAGTAGACCTATTCTTAAAGATTTGGTCTCCGTTTATCAACTTTTTACAAGCATATGGTGCAACATAACATAACCTTAGAAATTAAATGGTTTAGAACCGGATGACGGATGGGCAAAAAAAAACCGAGATAGATCTCTCCTAATCTTTCTTTTCTTTACATTCTCATTTTCTTTCAATCTTTTAACTTCACACCTCTATCCTTTATTTCTTTTGCTTTCTGTTTCTACTCGCTTGACTATCTATTCCGACACTCTTTATTTCTTTTTTCTCTCACTGTTCTTTTATTATTAAATCAAAAGTATGAAGTTGTACAAGAATGGAAATACGTATGTATGTATTAGGTACTCAAGCACCACACTATTGTACTTACTTCTAACAAAAATAAACAACAACAAAAAAATTGGTACCATGGTCGGCCGGTTCCTGTGTTGTGCTGTACTGTTCTACACTACATTTCTTGTTTGTCTTATAATTTGTTTGTCTACTTTTGCCTGATGTTGTCTACCCAAAATTGCACTAATTATTTCCCCAATGACAGGCGTTTGGGAATTGGACTATAGTTTGCTACTTTCTCTCCCCCTCTTTTTTTTTTAAAGAGTGGATTCATATTGGGTGTTGGAAGGAACTGCAGCAGGTGCTGGTTAAAACGAAAGATAGAAATAAAGTTCTGGAGTAACTCAACGGGACAGGCAGCATCTATGGAGAGAAGAAATGGGTGACATTTCGGGTCGAGACCCTTCTTCAGATTGATGTTGGGGGCAGTTTTTCATTCCTCTGGTTGCTCCGGATCAGTGACAGCTGTCAGGCAGTGATGTTCGCTCCGGAGCACTGCGCCTCCCTCTGCCCGGTGCCCACTCGCAGTCCCCGGCCCGCGGCGTCGGCCTGAAGCGCAACTCACCATCCATAGCACCCGTCGTCCGCCTGCAGGGTGAAGTTGACCTTCACGGTGCTGGAGTAGGGCAGTAACACCTTTGGGACATTGAGTTTGGCTCCGGACAAGTGACGGGGAAGCAGCGCCAGGAGTAGCAGCAGGGCCCAGCCCGTCGCCATGGCAACGCCGCCTCGCAGCGTCGAGTGGAGCCGCCAAACGGGCGGGGAAGGGAGGGATGATTGCAGCTCTACTCGAGGCCGGCCCGAGATCTCCTCCCCGATCACCGCCTGGGTGTGGCAGGGAAGCGGGCTGGGGACTGAGGGAGAGCGAGTGATGATAGGGGAGGGAGCTGTACTCGGGCCGGGGTCACCACGATGGCGCCGCCATGTGCAGCACGTGATGCTGGAGCCGACCCGCCCGGTGGGTCACGTGCTCGGGCGGCCGCGCCCCCTGGCCGGCGCCTGCGCGTTGGCGGGATGGAGGAGGCGGGAGATCGTCCCCTCGAGGGGAGGGGGGCGGGGCCGGACTAACGGCGCCTGTTCATGTCTCTGGTGCCGGACTGACCATGTCCCCAGACATCGACACAAAGCTGGAACTCAGCGGGGCAGGCAGCATCTCTGGAGAGAAGGAATGGGTGACGTTTCGGGTCGAGACCCTTCTTCAGACTGCTCGGGTTTAAACATAGAAAATAGGTGCAGGAGTAGGCCATTCGGCCCTTCGAGCCTGCACCGCCATTCAATGTGATCATGGCTGATCATCCAACTCGGTATCCTGGACATGTTTAGACCTTGAATATAGTTGTAAGTGTGTTTATTACGGGATATCTTGTAAATATAATGAATGACTATCTTAACAATGTAGTAACCTCATCGTTGTTATGGATTGGCATTATACCAGTACATGATGTAGCAATGTTACAAAATTTTGAAATTTTAAAAATCAAGTCTGCAATTTATCCCATCAGAGAAAGCATAAAAAGTTTAACGTGACACCTAATTCACTTTCATATCTTCAGTATTAAAAAAGTTATGGCCATTTTCATACTCGGAAATTAGCAACTCCTATTGCTTTTCTATTGACTTAACACAAAAGTTGTGATCAAGGACCGTCAAAAGCCCATAGCTTTCTTAAAAATTAAGAGAACTGAAAGACATTTTCAGTTATTATAGATTGAAGCATTCTGAAACAAATATGAAACAATCTTACTTGGATGACCTTGTGAGGGATAAAGTGCTTAAACCCTATTAAAGAAAGGAGTTTTAAAGAGAATTCAAACAGAGAGGGGCTGGAGAGAGGATGCTGACACGGCAGTGTCTGAAGGTTGCCAGACCCATCCTTGAGTCCTTGAGTAAGAAGTGATAGCATTGTATAGCAGTGGAAGGGAGTGATGTAGAGAGATCCCTATCAGTGGAAGGGAGTGATAGATGGGACCCTTGTCACTATAGCTTAGCTTTAGTACTGATATAGGAAAACTGAGAGGGTTCACTAGGAGGTGAGTAAAACTGGGCCAGGTCATGGGCAACTGAGCATGCTTAATAGAATAAATGAATAATACAACACACCCCTGGTCAAGAAATTGCTCATTACCATGAACATGTTTGAACATGCAATGTATGATATGGGAGGTGCGAGGGGATGTACGGTGGGATGTACCTACAGATTGTGCACCTCCGACCCTGATTGGAGAAGGGTCCGGAGGGGAGGTTGAATGTAAGATTCTGTGTATAAAGGGGGATGATTTCTCTGGCTTCGGTGTGTCTTGAATTGGAGAGGCACCCGGTCTGCAGACTCGTAAAATAAAGAAATCTCTTGCTTCCAAGATTTAGTCTTTGAGTATTAATTGTGAGCATAAAGGGTATCTCACAACCTGAAATTAAAGCATATAATTAGTTAGTTACCCAATTGTAGCTAATTACAAAATTCAATTACTAGAGCTAAAAATCTATCCATTTCTTAAGAAAAAATTAACATTTTTTTTAAAGCCTAAGTGTCCAAATAACATTCACACAAAAATTCACAATATAACATGATTTTAAAATCTAACTGTCATTAATTTATAGGCATTAGGAGCTAATTTTACTGCAGCGCTGAAATAGTCGGGTGATTTAAAAAATAAAATAAAATAACTTATCGGCAGTTGGAACGAATCTTTAGAAAAATCTTGCACTCCGAGAAAATAAAGCTCCGGATGGCAAGGGAGAAAACGCATTTTAACCCCGCCCCCCCCCCCCTCAAAGGCGCCAAAGTCGCGCACACGGCCAGTGACAGACCTGCAGCACCGCTAAAGGTAAATTTTGTAACATACCTACATGATGGAACCAGATTAATCATATCCCCAGAGATAATCGAGCCAAACTATCGGCCTGTCCATATCTCCAGAGATGCTGCTCGGTCAGCTGTGTCTTTCAGACACCAGCATGTTCCAAGGAGGAACATCTGACTGCAATGGGTGTAAGATTGAGAACCTTGCTTAGCTTGCAAATGTTCACCTAAAATACTTTTAAAAATGTAAAATAGCTATGAGAAGACAATTTGGAGAACAAAAGGATTGATTTCACTATAAACATACAATACGACTCACTAACATCTTTTTTTTAAATGACCGGCTGCAAACTGTCATATGAACTCAGACATCACAGGATTTTTTAAACCAGCATAAAGTCATCAGGAATCACTGCAGCAATAATCAAGAAGATAGTCTGTTCAACTGTCATAATTTTCTATTCATGGAAACGTGAAATTATTTATTTCACTTTGGAAAACATAAGGCATACATTTTACATCAAAGCTCGACATGGAAATCAGAGCTTTATAAAATTATTGCACCCAGTTGAATTCTCTGATCACTGTATTTTGCTCTTGTGCAAACAGATTGTACTTACTGTGTAGCGGGGACTCGCAGGAGTCCAGCCAGAAACTAGTTGGACACGAGTTGTGTGTACTAGACTTGTTTATTCTCTCCAATACAGCTCCCTACTCCTCGCAGGACAAGGACGTTGCCCAGCCTTAAATACCAACTCGGGTACCGACCCCGTGACTAGCGCCTCCCACACCAAGACGCCACCCTCTAGAGCTGATGGTTCGTTGTGCCCTTGGGTTGCCACCAGGTGCCGCCACATGACCCCCCAGAACCAGAGGCACCGGACGGGACGCCGCAGGAGGCGGCCTGAACGCGTAGAAACAATCCCACGCCCCGGGGGCTTGCTGGGTTCGGAAGAATGTCTGGGAGCCCAGGACGGCGGACGCCTGCGACGGAGCGGTTGAGCCACATGGACTGGCTCGCTCAGATCCAAGTGGGCTGGATTCAAACGAGCCACAGACACAGTTTCACGCTGGTCACCCACGTCCAAATCAACTGTAGCAGGCCTGTGACGCAGCATGCAAAAGGGACCTTCATATGGGCGCTGCAAGGGCGACCTGTGGGAGTCACGGTGAAGAAAAACGTACGGGCAGCCCATCAGCGGCAGTGGCACATGGGAAGGGGCCACTCCATGAAGCGATGTTGGGATGGGAGACAGGGCACCGGCTCTCTCCCTCAAAGTGGATCAGCACTGATGATGGGGGTTCCTGGGACTCAGCAGCAGGGACAAACTTCCCAGGGACAGTGAGCAGAGCACCATTTACCAACTCCGCGGAGGATGATGACAGATCCTCCTTGGGGGCCGTCCAAATCCCTAACAGGTCCCATGGCAACTCGTCCATCCACCCAGGGCCTCTGAGACGAGCCTTCAGGACGGCCTTCAGACAGCAGTGGAACTGCTCCACCAACCCATTTGATTGGGGATGGTACGCTGTCGAGTGGTGGAGCTGTGTCCCCAACAGGCGGGCCAGTTGTGAACAACAGTTCAGACGTGAACTGGGCGCCCCGGTCGGACATGATGTGAAGTGGAACCCCAAAGCGGGCAATCCAAGTTGCCACGAGGGCACAAGCGCACGACTGAGTTGAAGTGTCCGTGAGCGGGATGGCCTCCGGCCACCGCGTTAAACCGTCAACGGTTAAACAGTGAAACACCCTGGGACGGAGGCAGTGGCCCCACGATGTCCACATGTACGTGATCTAACCGCTGGCGTGGCACTGCGAAGTCTTGAATGGGCGCCCGGATGTGTCGGTGAATCTTTGATGTCTGGCACGGGATGCATGCCCGGGCCCAGCGAGCGACCTGCTTCCGAAATCCGTGTCACATAAACCTTGGGCCACCATAGAGACCATGGCCCAGATGGGTGGGTGGGCCAGCCCATGGATCACCTTAAAGACGCGACGGCGCCAGGCCTCCGGAAAGATAGGCCTCGGTTGACCCGTGGATACATCACAGAGGATGGAACCCGAGGGACCCAACGGCACGTCCTCAATCACCAAGCCAGAGATCACAGTGCAGTACGCCGGCATCTCATCATCCGGCAGCTGGGCATCCGCCAAGGCAACGTAATCTACTCCTGAGGCCGGGTTAAGCATGGCTGCAATTGCTGGACGGGACAAAGTATCCATCACTAGGTTGCATTTCCCTGCGATGTGTCACAAGTCCGTTGTATACTCCGAAAATAGCCGCTAGCTGGCGCTGCTGACGGGCGGCCCAAGGTTCCGAAACCTTCGCGAAAACAAACGTGAGGGGCTTGTGGTACGTGAAGGCTACGAAGGAATGGCCCTCGAGGAAGTACCAGACGTGCCGCACTGCGAGGTGTAAGGCGAGCAACTCCCGGTCGATGGCGCTGTAGCTCAGGTGACGGCGAAAGTAGGTGAGAGGCCGCCAACGGCTATTAACTGACTGTTCCATAACGCCGCCAACCGCAGAGTCCGAGGCATCCACGGTAAGGGCTGTGGGGGCATCGGCCGACGGATGCACGAGCATAGTCACCCGAGCCAAGGCCTCCTTCGCTCCTTCAAACGCTGCCGTGGCGGCAGCGTCCCACTGTAAGACGTCGCCCTCTAGAGCTAATGGTTCATTGTGCCGTTAGGTTGCCACCAGGTGCCGCCACAACTGAACCATTTCACTAGATGGTGATAGGTAGTAGGTTTAGGTCTTAAAGAAAACAAAGTTTTACTGAATTCACAGCCCACTACATACATTGCTTGAAAAAAATATCTTGTCTAGAGTGGTGATATTTTATCTGTAGTTTGTGTTTTATTTACATTATTGAGGGAAGAAAGATAATTGTATAGTAAGGAGGGAGTCGATGCCCCTTCAAACACTTTTAGTCTTCCAATGTTTCTACTACCCTGCAGTTCCCTGGCTTGAATTCATCAACCAGTCTGTTTAAAACCCAGCAATTTCCACTCATCCTTGTATCTTCACATTTCTATCAACCTTGCACAAGTTTATAAAACTTTCATTAGACATTTTTAAATCCTTTGACCCAGTTCAAATGATGTGCATTTAATAAATTACCTTCATCTAATCTCTCTGTTTCTATTGTTAGCACAGTAGTCCAGCGTGCTAAATACACACAAAGCATAGAATGGAAACTGGCGCAGTCTGCAGGCCAGCTTCCATCCCTGGTCTGTGCTTGGTTAACCGTTTTCTCACACGTCGAGGCCAGGTCAATGTAGATGAGTTTGTTACATCTGAACTAGAGAGGGCAAGTGTCACATCTGCTTCTTGTGAAGGCCGTGTGGAAAGGATGTTTCTAAAGCCATTCCACAAATGCCCTGTATGGTTCCATCCTCAAGCCTTGCATGTGCATCCTTTTTAATTTTGACCAAATTTATAATCTCTTTGGTCATCCAATTGCCATCCTTATCCCTCCTCATTATTAGAACACACTGCTTCTGAACTTGGATCAACGGGCCTTTAAACAACCCCTAAGTCAGATGTAGACTCACCTGATAACAACTGCTCCAGAGCTGCCAAGTTTTGTCAGAGCATTTCTGTATTCTAGTACCTGAAAATAGTAAGATTAAATGAGAACTTACCAGTTTGAAGTTTGATCTATATTTTATGATGAGCGATTACGTGAAGACGGCCGTCAGCCCGTATGCGCATCAAGTCAAGTTTATTCGTCACACACACATCCGGGATGTGCAGTGAAATGAAAAGTGGCAGTGCTCGCGGACCTTGTGCAAAAAACAAACAACCAACCAACAAACTACAAACAGAATGGATCAATCTGCGTCAATCTTCAAAGCAGTGGTGTGAAATCACAGATATACAGTTGTTGAACTAACATAGTAAGATTAGCGATGACTAGAACTACCAGATGATCTTTATGATACAAGGGTTGGGAGCGAAGGGCACGTAATCGCTCATCGTAACTCATAAAATAAAGATCAAAATTCAAACTGGTAAATTCTCGTTTAATCTTACTATTTTACTTCGGAGTCACGTGAGTGACTACGTGAAAATTTTGAAGCTCTGTGATTTCATGCCATGGAAAAACAAGTCCACACAAGCACGACTGCATCAGTTGACCACAGATAAGGGAAACATTCATAATGCATACAGACATGACATAGATTTAAAACATGCTGATGCTGATAAATGAACAAATAATAATAACAGTAACCCTTCTCATCTGAGTGGAAACTATAAAATAGAATCTAAAATAGAGTTGGCAAATACCCCTGGTCTGGCAATGGGTTAAAATAAAATGTTGTTTACCTTGTTCGTTAGACCATCCTGCAGTTGACAGGATGTGGTCCAGAGGATCGCACACAACCCTTGCTGCTGATGTCGTAGCAGCCCTGGGTGGAGTGAGATTAGAAATTAGTATCTACTCCTGCATAAGCCAAAACCCCGTATAACCACCTGGAGATGGTCTGAACTGACACCTTCTTATGAGGTTTTTGTTTTTTTGTAACTAACAAACAGCTAGTATCAGAGCCTCTAAGGCTCTAGATGACCTTGACGTAATGTTGTAAATGTGTGACCACACGTAACCAAAGGTGCATGGGGTATGTAAACATGAAATATTATATAGCAGGTGTAACCATCCTGTCCAGTTGCAATTTTTGTAATGACTGGACCCATGCGCTGAGGGCAGCGTCAGGGAATTAACTACCTATGAGAGCCGAAAGAAAGATAGAGATATAGCTGGAGCCCCATGGTGAATAAATGTTAACACAATGTCAATATCCCATACTTTCGTGTACTTGGGTCTGGGAGAACTTGCGTTAATGATATCCTTAATAACTGGACATCAGAAGGTGAGACCCGAGAAAGCGTGTCCCACTTGCTGCAGCAACTATGATGAGAAGCACGTTGGGCACAGTTAATTGGACTATAACTTATTTTATTATCAAAGACCCATAGAAAATGAACTCTTAAGACGTCAGTGTCCATGCCGTATAATATGTAACATAACATTTAACAGAAACTGCTTCCCATCTCCTGAAGAGGCAAAGTACTGCTTTTTTGGTGCTATCCCTGCACTCTGCAATGAGCACATACATGGATCAGTCTGACAGCCCGAGCTGCAGGAGCGGCCTTCTCAGATTCTGTAAATAAATTAATTGATTAATCATGTAGAGGCGTGTTCCCCGAATCCCAGGCTGAGCCAGCAAAGTTTTATGTTTAGAACCCCATATAAGGTTCTATTATTATTCCCAACATTTGTGGGAAATGGCTGCGTAGGCCAGTCAGACAACCCTGAAGCGGGATCTGCTGAATTATTGCAAAACCCGACTGATGAGGCAAAAATGGAGAAACCACATAAAAGAACATTTCTCCCCCGTGTAGCGAGAATATCTCTTGCCACTGTTATGCCACATGTTTGTACAACTGGTGAATGAGCCTGTATGCAAACATATCAATATTGGGTGTCATCGAGCCATAGATCCTAAAATACTTTGTGATCCAACATCCATACTGTGTTGTCATTGATTTTGCATGATGATACACCAGCAGCAAAAAAGGTTGGGAAAATTATGACAGGATACTTTGACATTATTGCATCCGTGCGACTAACATATGCCACCACCACAGTGTATCAACTTGGAACTGAGCATGCAGATTTTGCATATTCGCACAATAACCCATTAACCTATAGTATGCACCTAGTGTCTATAGGTAGTTGATACCAATAACTGAAGAATTGGTGATTCATGCAAATCCCATCCGCCTTCGTTACTAGAGATGGCATTCGTAATTTTCCATCTTTGAGCACTAGCTTCTATTATAACTGAAGATTATTTGACCAAAACTACTGCTGAATATAGTTTGACCACCATTGTCACTTTGGCAGCTTCAACTGGTAATTGTCTGTTAACAATGACCTTTATGGCACTTGAGAGGTTACTACTTGCACGTTGAAAATTCTGATAATGCAAGGCCCAATTGCACAGCTGAAACACAGATGCTATATTGCTACTTGATGAATAGAAGACTGCTTGATAACAAGGTTGTTACAGGCTTCTATTGATTCCAATCTGTTGCCCCAGGGCGGAGTCACAGATAACTTAATAGTTAAAGGTAAATCTGATAAACAATAACTTCCAGGTGGCATCAACTTAAATTTGACTGGATGGCTGAGGAACCTCAATTCCTCAAATATAGTTGCAGCTGAAACAGTTGATTTAAGCAAAAAACACAGCGTAAGAAATATCCTCCAGATCAATTTCAAATGTCTCCGGTGATCCCTGTGAATGGGACCTGAATAGCATGCATCTTTGAGATTGATGCATGCCATAAAGATCCTAAGGAAATCAGTAGTTGGACAGTAGAGAAATTCCATATACTGAAAAGCTATGTTGCACATGGGAGTTAAATCAATTATGAACCGACATCTCCATCTTTCACAATGAACAGGCCACGCCTGCCATAATTCCGTGCCTGCCTTGAATGCAACTCTGGCCATATTACTGGGCCTGTCTTAAAACTGCTCCGGCCGTAATTCTGAGCCTGCCTCGAAAGATAACTCTGGCCATATTACCGAGCTTGTCGCGGAAGGCAATCCTGGCTGTAATCCTGAGCCTGCCTCGAAAGACAACTCTGGCCCCAATTCCAAGCCATGCTTGGTACCCTCGTATACTGTGTAATAATAACCCATCACGTGTCATCATTTTCATTTGTACAAAACAAGTGTAAATATTACCAACTTGTAAATGGTTCACTTACCCCATGTTTTGGAAGAACCAGACCCACCTACCTTCATGGTTACCGGTGGTCTTATGGTAAGCCCAAAGGCCCCTGATGTGGGTTCTATTCCCATCCTTGATTGGAGTGTAGGAATGGTAGTGTATGTGAATTCCATATTCCTGAGACCAGCTTGGCTTGGCCTAAATGACCTGTGCCCAACTTTCAAGCGGCCATCAACTTCAGTGAACTGCTTACTGCCGATAAGGCGTGTGGGTGTCATTGCCGATACGATGAAGCTTGCTTTCTCATCCAGGTATACCTGTTCTGTTCACTGCCGGCACTTGTAGTGTGAGGGAAATCTGGCCCCTTCCTGGTTTTCTGCCTCTTCCCTTGCGAGTATATCCTCGCACTCCCCTCTACAGAGAGGGAGACTCGTAGACAGCCCTGAGACAGGTGCTGCCGCAGGCCCCTGAGGATACCTGTGTTAACATGGCCCTTTGGACCTATATCAGGATATGGCTCTGGGCCAGACTGAAACTGACCCTGGATGCTCCCCTCCTCAGAGAGGAAGACATTATGCAGCCTTGAAACAGGTGCCGCTGCCAGCGGGTTCTCCATAATACCCGGGCTCCGATAGCTCTCTTCTGGAGCATATCTCTTTGGAGCAACGTCTCCATCAGGTGCTCCTGGTGGGTTTTAGGCATTCGCAGACGCTACCCATAGAAGGAGGGGGAAACTTCCTGGCCCAACTCGACCGAGTCCCAAGGCCTGACCGCCTTCCTCGTGGTTTAACCCCTTTCCTGGCAGAACCATAGCGGTCTGGGAGCTGCTGACCGCATTGTCAGCGACTGGTGTAGCGTGACCAGCTTACTGCCAGTCTAACCGCTTTATCTGGGAAGACCTAAACGGTCTGGGGGCTGCTGACCCCATTGTCCGCGACTGGGGTAGCGAGACAGGCTTACTTCCAGTATAACCCCTATTTCTGGGGGAACCATTGTGGTGTGGGAGCAGCGGACCCCATAGTGAGTGACTGGAGTAGCTAGACCGGCTAACTGCCAGTCTAACCCCTTTTTCTGGGGGGACCATTGCAGTCTGGGAGCCCATACTGGGAGAAACCCCCACTCGCACTCCTCTCCTGGGTGTCGCTGACCTCCTTGTTAGCGACTTGGGAGCGAACCCGACGGCCGACGGCTACCCGCGCTTCCGTGGTCCGGACCGGGATCTCCCCACGGTCCATAACCAGTTTCCCACGGCCCGTCCAACTTCGCCCCAAATTCAGCAGGCAGACTCTATGAGGAGCTTCCTGCAATACAAAAAAACAACCCTAGAAATAAGTTTAAACTTGCCTTCCAGGTTTAAACTTACCGCTGGCAGGAGCAGCGCGCCTGCCAGTCAGCCGTTGCGCAATGCGCTAGACATAATGACGCGCATGCGGGCTGACGGCCTTCTTCACGTATTCACTCACATGACCCGAAGTAAAATCAGTATTTTGCTGAGGAAATCAGTATTTTTACACGGTGCAATTTTGCTGAAAAAAGTGTTATTTTTTATGTGGTCATACCCATATAAGAGTACAAGAATGCTAATTTTGCTACCAATTGACATGTCTTCCAATTTGCTACCAATTGACATACCTTACTTGACAGTGCATGCATTGTCATCTCTTTGCATACTGCTGTTTGAACGGCTGCTTCCTGCTTTTAGCACCAGATGATGATGTCAAAGCCATTTTTCCCTCCCTCTCGCTCCCTCCCACCCTCCCTCTCTCCCTCCCTCTCTCTCTCTCTTCCTCCCCCTTTCCTTCCCATCCTCTCTCTCTCTCCCTTTCCCCTTCCTTCTTTTCTTGCTCCCTCTCTTATTCCCTCCCTCCCTCCCACTCCCTCTCTCCCTCCTTCGCCCCCTCTCCCTCCCCGAACAGTCTGTGACCCATAACGCTGTGGCCATAGCAATATGTGTAAAGGCAATAGCGCTCCAGCTGGAAGCGCTATTTTTAGAACCCATAGCGCTGTTAGTTTAAATTCTCACGCGTAAAACTGACAGCACTGTTTAAAGCTGAAGCGGGACAGGTAGATCAAAGCTTACAAAAATAATCATCTAGATCGTGAAATTTAAAATACTTGCATTTTTTAAGCAGCAAGATGAAACGGGAAGTTGGGCCGATTTAAAAAAAATCCGTATTTTACAAAGCAAAACCGTACATCCATATTCTTATCGCTATTCTGTACAAAATACGGAAAATCCGGACTACTTGGCAGCTCTGCTGCTCCCATGTACCCTCCCAAGCTCCATATATACCTGGCTCCAGTTTAGTACCTACCCGCAAGTTCCAGCATTCTCCCTATTCAAAACAATCTTAAAACTTATGAACTTGTGATCCCAAAATGCTCTTCCATTGTAGCACCAGTCACGTGTCCAGGCTTATTTCCCAACATAAGGTCCAGTATGTTCCCTTCTAGGGTTAGACTATCCACATACTGTTTCAAGAAACCCTCTTGGGTACACTTCACAAATTCTGCGCCTTTGGCACTGAGTAATACCTGAAATATTTACAGTTCCTGTGAACAATGCTCATTTCAGAAGGTCATGTATGAAATAATTATGTATTGAAGTTAATAGAATGCAATTTTATTTGTCAAAGATTGTGAAAAACATAGAAAATTTTACATTTTGTCTCTTTTTACACAAGGCAACAAATCCTGTTGGTTGCACCAAAGAATTTAATGAAGGTCGACTCCTCCTGTACAGCTATATCCGTAATATTCCAGCACTCGCTCAGCACACAGATTAATTAAAAAGGTAAAATTTGTTCATCACTTGCAAACTAGATTGAAGTGTAACAGTGATTCTCATCAGATGGACGATATCCAGTTGATGGGATCATTCATTGATAATCTCATCTGACTGATGGCTTTCGTCTATTTAACCTTTAGTTTTTTTAATGTAGTGAATGCAGTTTCTTTAAAATGAGATTTTCCATGATTTACCATGAAGTGAAATCCCAAACAATTACAGATTATAATTAAATGCAATGTTTTATCATAAATCGTGAATTTTGTCCAGCTATCATGATGTGCCGTGATTTGCAGCAATCATTTAACATCAATAGGTTATATATGGTCTCAGGGAGAACAGAGCCTGACCACTTTTATCCATTGGATAACACTGCCTGTCGCATGATAACTAAAAACTATCTTGTTTTCAACCAAGAGGATTAGGTGCTGGGCAATCAAAGAGTGAAGTAAACATTGATATGTACACACATGTACACATACAAAGGTAGAAACTGAAACACGCCTAAAAAGATATTTTCATTTCAAAACCTTTGAATTTACAAATAGTTATGCTGACAAATCAGACGACACATATAAAATTAGTGTTTCAGGGTTAGAAGGGAGTTTGTGGCTTAGTACACCGTTAAGAGTTTAGCTGCATTTCATTCAACAAGGCTTGTAGATTTCACACAAAGATAGTTCATAAAATGTTTGATTTGCTATTGCAAAGGTATCAACAGCAGCCCCATAGAGCGGCAATGGCAGGTCCCGTGGAGGAGCTGGGTATAAATCTCGGCAACATCCCATTACTATACTTCATTCATGCACATGTGGTAGCATCACTTTCATGGCATAAGTGGCAAACTGACACTAGCATCATCCAACCACTAAATCCTGCAGTGTTTGATATAGTTTTAGATTTAGCTTTAGAGATAAAGCGTAGAAACAGGACCTTCTGCTCAGTCAACAAGCACCCACACACTAGGGACAATTTACATAAGTTAATGAACTACAAACCTGAGTGTCTTTGGAATGTGGGAGGAAACGAGAGCTCCGGGAGAAAACCCACGTGGTCACAGGTGGAATGTACACATTCCATACAGACAGCACCTGTAGTCAGGATTGAACACGAGTCTTTGTTGCTGTAAGGCAGCAATTCAACCGCTGTGCCACCAACATATAAAGTGAGGATGTGACATAAAAATAGTGGTTCTCATTATTATTGAGATTTTTTCTTTGCCATTTGGAGAGAGTGGTTTGGTAACAGATGTTAGATTTAATGTTAACAAAATGGAAGATGTGTGTGTGGGAGCAATTCACCAGAGACCTGAAACACATTTATAAAAAAACAGCCAGAGGCTACAGGCAATAATGGAGGGCTGTTCCCCCAGGACAAAGCCCCCAGGGTACCACCACCAGAATTGTTCCAAGAGCAGTACAAATCCTGCAGCAAACAGTTAACTCAGATTCCCTTCCCAGTTCTTCTTGCTTTATCCAGCTGACTCTTATTGGCAGCCACGTGTCTTCAGGAATGTTTGGCTGCTGATGCAGAAATTTACTGTTTAAAAAATTTTGGAACAACAAGAGAGTGCTGATGAAATCCAATCCTGCTGACACTGAGAACACATTTGTCTGCAAATTTGGAAACTGCAAAATATAAATTCTGTCCATCTGTTTTATTTCTCCATGATTTAATTGTGAAACAATAACATTGTGTTTCTGCTGTGATATATGATATCAGTAGGGCTGCCTCAATAACAAACAAGAAATGACCAACCATGCAGCACCTTCTCAATCAACTTGCAACATACTAGAAATGGCTTTAAACTACGGGCTGGAGAATTGCACACACTCCTGCTTCCATTCTCAACACACATTGGACTGTAGCCGTTTGCCAAATTAGTACACAAACTGATTGAATTTTCTGGTGCTCTCCATTGAAATGTCTCTTAATGCAAGTAATATAAATGTTATCAATTTTAAATCGTAATTATAATAGTGCCATTAACACCAAAAGCACTTAATATAATATGATGTTATGAGGTCCTCTGCAGAAGGACAAGCAACCACTGAATGAATTTTCATTGGTGAACAAACCACAAGTTGACAACAGTTGACATAGACTTTTTTTCTTAAGTTGTGTTTGGTGTTTTATCAAAGTTTATAAAATGAGTTAGAAGCCACTGCTAATTTATGAGTAGCACTCCTAACCATCCCTTGCTGGAAGACGCACTTGGGCTTTGAACATTGGCAAATTTATTATTATTGCCATAAATAGGTATGAATAAATTGCTCAGTGGATTTCCCATAATTTATATTGCTCACAATCCTGGAATGTATCGATGTTTTAGTTAATCCAACCAGCATTACAACGGATAGCTAGCAGTGATTTTAATGCTAAAGAATAAGGACTGTCTAGCCAATGGCAAATCAGTTATGTGCACAAAGACACTTCTCAAAGCCAATTTTTAACCTTAATTTTTAAAATTCAAAGTCAGTTGCTGACTACACGAGAACAATCTTCCATTTCCATTCTCAACATCCTTTCCGGGCAGAGTCTGACCAAAGTTCTGCTGAATACCCAACTCTGAAAATTGACAAGTGTCATTGGAGCTGTGATGAGCTCCTCCCTTGCCAAAGCCTTGCTATCCAGGGTCCACACCTGCAGTCATACGGAGGGGCCACAGTGTGGGCATATTCATTGCTGCCAGCTGCCCCAAACCTGCTGTACATTTGACACACATTACTGGATAGCTACCATCAGTGTTACTTTGCTGCCTTAAACCAGGAATGCAATGAGTCCCCAACATCACAGTAGTGATTGGTCCACAGACTGGGTACCAGATCAAAATTCCTTATTGATTTACCAGATAAAAGGTGTTTTAACTTTCAGAGGAACACCATGAGACCTCTTTAAATGTATTATTGCACTCTTTCACTTCCCATGTTCCTGTGAATTATATGAAAACATTCACGTAACGTTTAACCTAACAATTACAGCACAAAGTTTTTTTTTTCGTTAAAGTTCCTACCCAATCTAGCCATATTGGCTAACAAAAAATAATACATAGTCAGTAGTCACCCTGGCTGTGTTACGTTCTCCTTTTCTGGAGTAGCCATAAGTCATGCCCTTTACATACATCACATTAGAATGCAACCTTGTACAAACACCAATGTTAACATGTAAGTAATTTTACTCCAGTACTTATCATTTATTTATTTGCCTCTGTACTCCACAATTTGAGATTTGTAATTGAAATAATCACATGTTGTTAAAGTGCACATTGTCAGATTTTATCAAAGGGTATTTTTATACATTTTGGTTTCACCATGTAAAAATTACTGCTGTGTTTATACATAGTCCCCCCATTTCAGGGCATCATAATGTTTGGGCCACATGGCTTCACAGGTGTTTTTAATTGCTCAGGTGTGTTTAATTGCCACCGTAATGCAGGTATAAGGGAGCTCTCAGCACCTAGTCTTTCCTCAGTCTTTCCATCACCTTTGGAAACTTTTATTGCTGTTTATCAACATGAGGCTAAAGTTGTGCCAATGAAAGTCAAAGAAGCCATTATGAAACCGAGAAACAAGAATAAAACTTAGAAACGTCAGCCAACCCTTATGCTTACAAAATCAACTGTTTGGAACATCATTAAGAAGAAAGAGTGCACTAGTGAGCTTACTAATCGCAAAGGGACTGGCAGGCCAAGGAAAACCTCCAAAGCTGATGACAGAAGAATTCTCTCTTTAATAAAGAAAAATCTCCAAACACCTGTCTGACAGATCAGAAACACTCTTCAGGAGTCAGGTGTGGATTTGTCAATGAGCACTGCCCACAGAAGACTTCATGAACAGAAATACAGAGGCTACACTGCAAGATGCAAACCACTGGTTAGCTGCAAAAATAGGATGGCCAGGTTACAGTTTGCCAAGAAGTATTCAAAAGAGCAACCACAGTTCTGGAAAAAGGTCTTGTGGACAGATGAGACGAAGATTAACATATCAGAGTGATGGCAAGAGCAATGTATGGAGGAGAGAAGGAACTGCCCAAGATCCAAAGCGTACCACCTCACCTGTAAAACACGGTGGTGGAGGTGTTATGGCCTGGGCATGTATGGTTGATGAAGGTACTGGCTCACTTATCTTCATTGATGATACAACTACTGATGGTAGTAGCATAATGAATTCTGAAGTGTATAGATACATCCTCTCTGCTCAATTCAAACAAATGTCTCAAAACTCATTGGCTGGCAGTTCATTCTACAGCAAGACAATGATCCCAAACATACTGCTAAAGCACCAAAGGAGTTTTTCAAAGCTAAAAAAATGTCATTTCTTGAGTGGCCAAGTCAATCACCCAATCTGAATCCAATTGAGCATGCCTTTTATATGCTGAAGAGAAAACTGAAAGGGACTAGCCCGCAAAACAAGCATAGCATAAACTACAGATGGCTGCAATGCAGGCCTGGCAGAGCATCACCTGAGAAGACACCCAGCAACTGGTGATGTCCATGAATCGCAGACTTCAAGCAGTCATTGCATGCAAAGGATGCGCAATACTGATCATGACTACTTTAATTTACATGACATTGCTGTGTCCCAAACATTATGGTGCCTGAAATGGGGGGACTATGTATAAACACTGCTGTCATTTCTACATGGTGAAACCAAAATGAATAAAAATACCCTTTATTAAAATCTGACAATGTGCACTTTAACCACATGTGATTTTTTTTCCATTACAAATCTCAAATTGTGGAGTACAGAGGCAAATAAATAAATGATAGGTCTTTGTTCCAAACATTATGGAGGGCACTGTAGTTCACACAGATTAATTCAACAATTTTGTTTTTGTTGCAAATCATAGGTTTCAAAAGCTGTGGTCTTTTAATCATCCACAAACTTTGTGTTATTGTTTCCATTCTGTAAGCAGTGTTTCGGCTTACTGAAGAAATCTGTACGGATCAGGCGATAGAAGTAAACCAGGATCATGATGTTGACCGAATTCAAGGACAGATTGATGTAGCCAGCATGCGGGAGGACTCCGAGACTCTTCATCATAAACCAAGTGAGGTAAAACTGGGGTGACAGTCGAAAAACAATGTAGGTGAAAACATTGATATACTTATTGTAGTGGTAGAGCAGAGAGCCCTGTGCATTTGCCAGTTTCAGGAGCAGTCGGGCATGGAGGAAGATATTGTTTACTTCAACAAACAAGGCAATGGCAGCTCCAGCCACATAGCGGTGGGTCAGGACTATATACAGGAAGGTGGAAATCACCTGGGGAGCAAAGAAAAACCATCGTTAGATGCCAGCTGATGTATTTTTGCATATTTCAGGTAATCAGCTTCAAAGAATTTCCATCAATTCAACAACTTGGAACATTAACAGCCTTCCTCTGCACAAAACGACTCGGAATGTGTTTCTGTAGTTAGAATCTATACTATTTATACTATATATACTATTTATACTACTATACACCTGTACCAATCCGGACTATTTTATTACAATTTTTGAGTAGAGGTCAAATAAATAGCGATATCTTCACAAATTATATACCAAGGATTATAATTTACATTTCACACAAATCACATCCTGTTGCATTGAAGAGCCTGACATATAATTGTAAGCAGGAAGAAAAATTATACACACATTTAGTTTGTTATTTACATTTAAAAGATTTATTGTCAGTAATAGGCTTCAGAGGCAACTGAATTTATACTAATAATATTTTTGATATTCCTCTTCAGCACCTCAGATTTGCTTCATCGGTAACAAGTCCTCTGTAGGATTCAATATAAAATACTCAAAACTGTAAAGTCAAAATTACTTAATCAAAATGATCCAACCTTTTATTACGATTTCAAATTGCAATTCTGTTACATCATTTGCATTTTCAAAAATTAACCCGAGGTATTTAAATTTGTAGCCACAAAATACAAATCGTCAGTTATCTTTCCACAACACAAATTTGAAAAGATCGTTCGAGTATAAAAATATTAATTACATTGCTGTCTGCCTTCACAGTTCAAATGCACACACACATGAATTTCACCCTCCCACCAAATGTAATTTATAACATAATTTATGTGAAATCTTTCACTGAGCTGGAAGTCTGTTATTTTGCTCGGCAGGAATATCACAATCGTGCAGTCCTTTTAACCCACGAACAATATCCTTTCCGTGAGTTAACTCTACATTGTGAGCACATACTCTCCATCTTCTCACATTCTTCCCTTCCCTCCATTGATGAACTGTACACTGCAAGGGACAGGAAGCGAGCGGGCAAGATCATCTCCGACCCCTCTCACCCTGGCCACAAACTCTTTGAATCACTTCCCTCTGGAAGGCGACTCCGGACTTTCAAAGCTACCCCAGTCAGACATAACAACAGCTTTTATCCACGAGTAGTTGCTCTACTCAACAGCCAAAAATCTGTAGCCTCCCTTTGATCTGGTATTTTGTTGGTTCAAATGCTTGATCAATGGCATTTTATCATAATGCTTTATTATTATTAATGTTTATTGTTTTCTGAGTCATTCGTAACTGTCACTGTATGTCATGTTGTCACAGAGTCTCACAGAGTCACAGAATGCTCACAGAGGCACAGAAGTACCCGGTGCTCAAGGTCAATCAGACCAGGTGGATAGAGTTGTGAGGCAGCAGTATAAACTGCTGTGCCACCATGCCAACCATACACATTCAATTATGCTCAGAGTTCTGCATAACTCTGCGTATAATTCTGTGTTAAAAGCTCTCTTGAAACGTTAAGATAACGTTCATAATGAGATGAAAAATTCCAATGCTCCAGCCTTTCAACAGTAAAGTCTCTCGAGATTGTTGGAAAATATTTCACTAGATTGTTTACACAGCACCATGGGTCTGATCTGCAGCAAATTTTGATTACATCAGCGGCAACTTGTGTTTGATATTTACTGCTGCCCGTCAGTCTGAAGAAGGGTCTCAATCCGAAATGTCTCCTATTCCTTTCCTCCAGAGATGCTGTCTGACTCGCTGAGTTCTTCCAACTTTTTGTGTCTATCTTTGATGAGAGCTGGAGCTGGGTTTGAACTGGGGCGTCACCACCTGGTGTGGCTGGAGGAGTGCTCAACTGGCCTCTCTGGAAGAAGCATTTATTATTCCCACCTGTGACACTGATCATGATCAGGTGCTTATATCTGGAGCCAAGACCAAGCCCTGCATGTTGCAAGATGAACCTCAAAGCTCTGTGGCAGAGTTACAGACAAGAAACACAAAATTGCGAAAGTAATGCTGAATTACTACTTAATGCATAACTTGCAAACATTAATGGCACAGGAGTCTCATGGTATGAGGGTAACTTTTTAAATGACACAAACTCATGTCACAAAACATTTTGTATCTGCTGATATTTTTATCAAATAAACATCTATCCTGAAGCAACTGGAACAGAAGGTTTTAGCTGATTGACACAGAGCACTGACATGGAAAAAAAACCTAGGGACAGCACAGGTGTGGGTGCACACAGGTACACAAATATCGAGTCTTTGTTCCCCTGGGGTGCGGCAAGGCAGTTCCTGCAGCAATAAGTATTTTGCTTCCTCTGAGAAAATCTTGCCACCAGCAGATGAGGGAGGAATGACACAGGGGTTGGGTTTGATCTGGAGGAAACAAGGATGCCACTGGTGGCACCGTGGCTTTTCCTGACAGAGCAACAATTCCAGTTGTCCACCAGGTGATTTCTGCTTACATCAGTCTGAAGAAGGGTCTCAACGTTACCTATTCCTTCGCTCCAAAAATACTGCCTCACCCGCTCAGTTTCTCCAGCATTTTTATCTACCTTCTACTTACATCAGGACATTTCTCATGCCTTCATCATTTTGATCTTAGAAATGCGTGATCCCAACAGGATCATCTTTACTTTTTTTATCTTTGTCTACATACCTCCATCTCCCATTCTTGAATGAAGACCTAACCAGTTCTCAACTAACATTCCCTTCGCTGACAGAACTTGCTATTATCATCAACAACTTCTCATTCCTCACACTTTTGCAGATCAAAGATGTCACCAATATCCACCCTGCCCTTAAATTCATCTGGACCACCTTTGTCATTTCTCTAGTTTCTCTGGATTTCTCTGTTGATTAGATTAGATTAGATTGCTTTATTGTCATTCAGACCTTTCGGTCAGAACAAAATTGTTACCATGTAGTCATAACATATATAAAAAAACACACACAATAAACACATATTTAACATCAGCTCAGTTGTCAGCTCAGGACGCAGACTTGCAATTGAAACCAACTCCCACAGCTGCTGCGAATCTACCTTCCCACCTGGCTGCCTGTAAGGATGCCATCCCCTTTTCTTAATTTCTAGGTTTTGCACTTTTCTATCTGCATTTTCTCTATAGTTGTGCACTCTTTGTACTACCTGTTATACTTGTCTATGGTGTGATCTGACTGAATAGCACACAAACAAGTTCCAACACTGCATGGAAGACATGACAATAATAAACCAATGCCAGAGTTGGTGATTAGCAATAAATGTAGGTCCACAAACAACAGCCACATCTAATAAACTAAAAAAGTCTCTTGCAGATTTTGTACCATTTTACTTCGTGCTTTCTTCATTGACATCAGTCATTTCTTTCATTGTCAAGATGTCTTCAATCAAAAGGTTGCACCGTAGAAAATTATTAGGTATGTAAAAAGGAAAAGATTAGTGAAGACGAATGTTCACCCTTACAGGTGAATTTATAATGGGAAACAAAGAAATGGCAGAACAGTTAAACTAGTACTTTAGTTCTGTCTTCACTAAGGAAGATACAAACAATCTCCCGGAAATACTAGGGGACTGAGGATCTAGTGGGAGGGAGGAACTGAAAGGAATCCAGATTTGTCAGAAAATGGTGTTAAGTAAACTGTTGGAACTGAAGGCAGATAAATCCACAGGGCCAGGTGGTCTGCATCACAGAGTACTCAAGGAGGTGGCCCTAGAAATCATGGATGCACTGGTGATCATTTACCAATGTTCTCTTGACTGGATCAGTTCCTGTGGACTGGAGGGTAGCTAATGTAACCCCACGTTTTAAGAAAGGAGGGAGAGAGAAAATAGGGAATCATAGACCAGTTAGCCTTACATCCTGAGGGGGTAAGATGCTTGTCGATTATTAAACATGTTATAGCAGCACATTGGATGTGGTGTATCTGGACTTTGAAAAAGCCTTTGACAAGGTCCGACACAAGAGATTAGTGTGCAAACACAGCTGTAATTTCTACATGGTGAAACCAAAATGTATAAAAATACCCTTTAATAAAATCTGGCAATGTGCACTTTAACCACATGTGATTTTTTTCTATTACAAATCTCAAATTATGGAGTACAGAGGCAAATAAATAAATGATGGGTCATTGTTCCAAGCATTAGGGAGGGCACTGTATATTAACGATTTAGACGAGGGAATTAAATGTAGCATCTCTAAGTTTGCGGATGACAAAGCTGGGTGGCAGTGTGAGCTGTGAGGAGGATGCTATGAGGCTGCAGGGTGACTTGGATAGGTTGGGTGAGTGGGCAGAAGCATGGCAGATGCAGTATAGTGTGGATAAATGTGAGGTTATCCATTTTTGTGGCAAGAACAGGAAGGCAGATTATTGGAATGGAGTCAGATTAGGAGAAGTGGGTGTGCTAGCACATCATCCACTGAAAGTAAGCATGCAGGTACAGCAGACAGTGAAGAATAGGATGTGGGCTGAGCTTTCTCGGTCAGGTTCGTGACCCAACTCACGGAACTATCTAAATTCTTAACATATTGTGTAAAGATATATAAATCATACCTGAAACTCGTCAAGACCAAAACCTCCACATTGAGAAAACCATCAAATTTTCTGAGTAGTAATTGCCCAATCAATGCATGTTTGACATTGAGGTCGGACACAAATTGACCAATCCCGCGCTAGGCAGCGAGGACCCTGGGATCATGGCTGCCTCCTCATTACATCAAAACAATAGCAAGGTTTCCAAGGATAAAGGTAATGCTAACCTTGCTCATCATTTTGTTTTTCAATTGATTTATCTTTATAAAGTTATGATGTGAACTGTTAAATAAAAATGATAAATAACAAATGTACAGCTAGGGTTAAGATTAGGGTCAGTCGGTCGGTCAATCGGTCAGTCTGTCAGTCGGGCTTGTCGGTAGGCCAATGGATGCTGTGGAGCCGTCGGTGGGTGGTGAGTGTTGGGCCGGGCCTCCGGTGGGTGGTGAGCATTGGGCCGGGCCTCCGGTGGGTGGTGAGCATTGGGCCGGGCCTCCAGCGGGTGGTGAGAGCGGTCGGTCGGGCCGTGCCTCCGACAGGTCGTCAGCGTTGGGCCAGGCCGGGCCGGCCTCCGGTGGGTGGTGAGCGTTGGGCTGGGCCTCCGCGGGTTGTGAGCGTTGGGCCGGGCCAGGCTGGGCCTCCACGGGTTGTGAGCATTGGGCTGGGCCTCCGCGGGTTGTGAGCGTTGAGCCGGGCCTCCAGTGGTTGGTGAGCATTGGGCCGGGCTTCCGGCGGGTGCTGCGAGGGGTCGGTCGGGCTGTCAAGCTGCCGGTGTTGCAGCAAGCAAGTGGGTGGTCTGACGGAGCCGGCGCTATTATGGGGGTGCCCGGGCAGTGCTGCTCCCCACCATCATCACCACCAGAACAGCATGCTAGCTAGCCTAGGTGGACGTGCTGCGGGGGCAAACGTACGGAGCCGCAGCCTGTCCCAAAGCGGCTCCAGCTCCAGCCTTGGGCAGCTCTGGAAGGGGGGGGGCGAGATATGGTTAGGCATTTTCCTATCAGTGGAAGATGCCTTGGCCTCACCCAGCCTGGCACTGCCCCAGTCCCACTTTAGCCGTGACCCCCACTCTGCACGGCAGTCTCATTCAAAAAAAACCTCACAATTATATTCATTATATATTTTTATATAATATAATTATGCATAATTATATATGATTACAGTCATATTCATGAGTTGAGACTGCAACACGGAAATAGGCTCCCCATGGTGTAATATGGGCAGTGGACACTAGATGGCGCTTACTTTTTTGATCTAATTTTCTAATTAGTTTAATTAATGTGGAACTTTTGGTACTGATGAGTTATGACTTCCTTCTGGAGTATTGTGTGCAGTTTTGGTCCCCTAATTTGAGGAAGGACATTCTTGCTATTGAGGGAATACAGCGTAGGTTTACAAGGTTAATTTCCGGGATGGCGGGACCGTAATCTGCGGAGAGAATGGAACAGCTGTGCTTGTACACTCTGGAGTTTAGAAGGATGAGAGGGGATCTCATTGAAACATATAAAATTGTTAAGGGCTTGGACACACTAGAGGCAGGAAACATGTTCACGATGTTGGGGGAGTCCAGAACCAGGGGCCACAGTTTAAGAATAAGGAGCGGAGATAAGGAAACACTTTTTCTCACAGAGAGTGGTGAGTCTGTGGAATTCTCTGCCTCAGAGGGCGGTGGAGGCAGGTTCTCTGGATGCTTTCAAGAGAGAGCTAGATAGGGCTCTTAAAAATAGCAGTCAGGGGATATGGGGAGGCCTGAACGGGGTACTGATTGGGGATGATCAGTCATGATCACATTGAATGGCGGTGCTGGCTCGAAGGGCCAAATGGCCTACTCCTGCACTTATTGTCTATTGTCTATTCTCAATTATATTCTATCTAAATCTGCAAAATTTCATATAGTTCCAAAACATGGGTCACGAAAGTTGATTTCTAGACACATTTTTGATGCTCGGCCCACAGCCTAGAAATCTAATGGCATGTTGTCCTTCATTGTGAGAGGATTTGAGATTAGGAGCAAGGAGGTCCCACTGCTGTTGTACAGGGCCCTGGTGACACCACATCTGGAGTATGGTGTGCAATTTTGGTCTCCTAATTTAAGGAAGGACATTCATGCTTTTGAGTGCAGCGTAGGTTCACCAGGTTAATTCCCAGGATGGCGGGACTGACATATGATGAATGAATGGGTCGACTGGGCTTGTATTCACTGGAAGTTAGAAGGATGTAAAGGGATCTTATGGAAACATATAAAATTCTTAGAGGATTGGACAGGGTGGATGCAGGAAAAATGTTCCCGCTGTTGGGGGAGTCCAGAACAGGGGTCACAGTTTAAGAATAAGGGGTAGGCCATTTAGCACTGAGATGAGGAAAAACTTTTTCACCCAGAGAGTTGTGAATCTGAAATTCTCTGCCACAGAAGGCAGTAGAGGCCAATTCACTGGATGTTTTCAAGAGAGTTAGATTTAGCTCTTAGGGCTAACAGAATCAAGGGATAGGGGGAAAAAGCCACAACGGGGTATCATTTTGGATGATCAGCCATGATCATATTGAATGGCTGTGCTGGCTCAAAGGGGCGAATACTTCTCCACCCATTCTCTATGTTTCTATTCAAATGAACAGGCGACATCTGTAAAATGTCATGCAAGACAGACTGAATAGAGTTGCCTTTTAAGCACATTTACCGATTTACCGACTGCCGAGCAGCAAGAGGTTGCTGTGTGAGGTGGTCTGAGAAAAGAGTAACTCCGGTTCATTGGAGGCTGAACAATGGAGTCAGTGTGAAAGTACCGAGAACAATTTAAAGCTGCAGTACCAAGGACGGTGCAATTCTGTACCAGCGAGCTATTCATTTGTGCAGCCTTGGGTAAGTCACGCAGCTGGGTCCACAGGAACACAATTCACTTAAATTAAATGCTGTGGGCGGAAACACCCTGCTGTTTATTTTTTCCACTTTAACTCTACCTCCTTCAGTACATTCTCATTAGTAAATTTAGCGGGTACTTAGATTTGCAGTATGTGTCTGGGAATCATCTTTGCCCTTACAAATATTTATCACATGCTTTGGTTTGGTCCAAATTATTCTAAATCGTATGGAGAAACATGTATTAACATTTCTAGCAATTTGCAATCCTTGATTTTGTTTGTTAGTGTGGAAGGTTTGGGTGAAGTTCTTACATTATATGAATGTGAATATATATATTTTTCAAAGCAACAATTCCCCAATTAAGTACTGAAAAGTTATAGTTTTTTTTTTAAATTGGGAATATTCATTTTGTAGATGTTCCTTTCTGAACGCCGATTACCATGTACATTATTCTGAGGATCTAAATACATCTTATGATTGGTGCTAGCTTCATACGTAATTCACGCAAGCCTCCACAGCCTGGAACACTAACCTCCTTCGCATCTGCACAATCATAGAACCCAATATATTTTACACTTTGTGACTGGCACTCAAACTTGTCTAGAAATTCACCACTTGGTGGTTGCACTGGGATAGAAGTGGAATGTGTTTGACAGATTCCAAGAGGGAACACCACCACTAGAAGTGGAATGTGTTTGACATGCAAGGTCCAAGTGTCAACACCACCATAGAACATATTTAGCACCACTGAGTGAATTACCAGGCAACCTCAATCTAAAAATACCCAATGAATCTTAGAAACAAACATATGAATGGTGGGGGTTCTTCAAACGTACATGGCTGTAATAACATTCAATTAAGCAAAATGAATGGATGGATGAGTGTAATTGGCATTTCTATAGAGGGATGCAATGTGGAAACAGGCCCTTATGCCCAATTTGCCCACACCGGCCAACATGTCTCAGCTACACTAATCCCACCCGCCTGTGTTTGGCCCATATCCCTCCAAATCTGTCCTTTTCATGTACCTGTCTAACTGTTTCTTAAAACATTGGGATAGACCCAGCCTCAACTACCTCCTCTAGCAGCTTGTTCCATACACCCACCATCTTTTGTGTGAAAAAGTTACCCCTTCAGATTCCTATTCAATCATTCCCCTTCACATTAAACCTATGTCCCCTGGTCCTCAATTCACCTACTTGGGCAAGAGACTATATGCATCTACCCAATCTATTCCTCTCATGATTTTATATACCTCTATAAATCACCCCTCATCCTCCTGCATTCCAGGGAATAGTGTCCCAGCCTACTCAACCTCTCCCTATAGCTCACATCCTCTCGTCCTGACAACACTCTCGTAAATATTCTTTGTATCCTTTACAAATTGCCAACATGTTTCCTATAACATCGTGCCCAGAACTGGACACAGTAGTCTGGTTGCGATCTCACCAAGGTCTTATACAACTGCAACATGACCTCCCAACCTTCATCCTCAACATTCTGACTGACGAGAGCCAATGTAGCAATGACACCTTTGGGAACTTTTATTGCTGTTTATCAACATGAGGACCAAAGTTGTGCCAATAAAATTCAAAGAAGCCATTATGAGACTGAGAAACAAGAATAAAACTGTTAGAGACATCAGCCAAACCTTAGCCTAACCCAAATCATTAGAACATCATTAAGATTTTATATACCTCTATAAATCAGAACATCATTAAGAAGAAAGAGATCACTGGTGAGCTTACTAATCGCAAAGGGACTGGCATGTCAAAGAAGACCTCCACAGCTGATGACAGAAGAATTGATGATACTACTGATGGTAGTAGCATAATAAATTCTGAAGTGTAAAGACACATCCTATATGTTTAAGTTCAAACAAATGCCTCAAAACTCATTGGCTGGCGGTTCATTCTACAACAAGGCAATGATCCCAAACATACTGCTAAAGCAACGACGGAGTTTTTCAAAGCTAAAAAATGGTCAATTCTTGAGTGACCAAGTCAATCACCCGATCTGAACCTAATTGAGCATGTCTTTTACATGCTGAAAAGGCACCTGAAGGGGACTAGCCTCCAAAACAAGCATAATCTAAAGATGGTTGCAATACAGGCCTGGCAGAGCATCACCAGAGAAGACACCCAGCAACTAGTGATGTCCATGAATCACAGACTTCAAGCAGTTATTGCATGCAAAGGATATGCAACAAAATACTAAACATGGCTACTTTCATTTACATGACATTGTTGTGTCCCAAACATTATGGTGTCCTGAAATGGGGGGACTATGTATAAACACTGCTGTAATTTCTACATGGTGAAACTAAAATGTATAAAAATGGCCTTTATTAAAATCTGACAATGTGCACTTTAACCACGTGTGATTTTTTCTATCACAAATCTCAAATTGTGGAGTACAGAGGCAAATAAATAAATGATGGGTCTATGTCCCAAACATTGTATGTTTTCATCCAAATCATTGATGTAGATGACAAACAATAACAGGCCCAGCACCAAACCCTGAAGCACACCACTTGTCACAGGCCTCCAGTCCGAGAAGCAGCCTTCCACCATCACCCTCTGCTTCCTTCCAAAAAGCCAATTTTCTATCCATTCAGCTATCCTCCTTGGATCCCATACGATCTAACCTTCCAGAACAGCCTACCATGTGGAACCTTGCGATTAGAAAATTGCAAATATCACCCCACTGTACAAGAAGGGAGCAAAGCAGAAGAGCAGAAAATATAGGATGGTTAGCCTGACTTCGGTGGTTGGTAAAAATTTAGAGTCAATTATAAAGGATGAGGTTACGCAGTACTTTGGAAATTCACGATAAAATAGGCCGAAGTCCTGCCTGACGTTCTCTGAGGAAGTTAAGAGCAGAACAGGCAGAGGGGAGGCTGTAGATGTTGTTTACCTAGATTTTCAGAAGACCTTCGATAAGGTGCCGCACGCCAGGCTGCTAGGGAAGATGAGAGCCCATGGTATTAAAGAGAAGATACTAGCATGGATAGCGGGTTGGCAGAATGGCAGAAGGGAAAGAGTTGCAATAAAAGATATTTTTTTAGGATGGCTGCCAGTGACTAGTGGAGTTCCGCAAGGGCTGGTGTTGGAGCCGCTTCTCTTCACATTGAATATTAATGATTTGGATAAGGGGATTGCAGGCTGTGGCCAAGTTTGTAGATGATGCTCAGATAGGCGGTGGGGCAGGCAATGTAGAGGCAGCAAGAACTGCAGAAGGATGTGGACAGGTTAGGACTATGAGCAGAGAAGTGGCAGATGAAATTCAGCATAGCAAAGTGCGGAGACAAGCTTTTTGGTAATAAGAATAAAGACGTAGATTCCTGGTCCGAGAACACTGATGCAATTATAAAGAGAGCACATCAGCGCCTCTACTTCCTGAGAAGATTACGGAGAGTCGGTATGGTCAAGGAGGACCAGCAAAACCAAGGAACTGATTGTGGACTTTGGAAGGGGTAGGATGGGGACCCACAGTCCCGTTTATATCAACGGGTCGATGGTAGAGAGGGTCAAGAGCTTCACATTCCTGGGCGTGCACATCTCTGAAGGTCTTTCCTGGTCCGAGAACACTGATGCAATTATAAAGAAAGCACATCAGCATCTGTACTTCCTGAGAAGATTACGGAGAGTCGGTTTGTCAAGGAGGACTCTCTCTAACTTCTACAGGTGCACAGTAGAGAGCATGCTAACCGGTTGCATCGTGGCTTGGTTTGGCAACTTGAGTGCCCAGAAGCGGAAAAGACTACAAAAAGTAGTAAACATTGCCCAGTCCATCTTCGGCTCTGACCTCCCTTCCATCGAGGGGATCTCTCGCAGTCGCTGCCTCAAACAGGCTGGCAGCATCATCAAGGACCCACACCATCCTGGCCACACACTCATCTCCCCGCTACCTTCACATAGAGTAAAGGAGCCTGAAGACTGCAATGACCAGGTTTAGGAATAGCTACTTCCCCACAGCCATCAGGCTATTAAACTCAAATGAAACAAAACTCTGAACATTAAAAGCCCATTATCTGTTTATTTGCACGTTATCAGTTTATTTATTCATGCGTGTATATATAGAATGGTATATGGACACACTGATCTGTTCTGTATTCATGCCTACTATGTTCTGTTGTGCTGAAGCAAAGCAAGAATTTCATTGTCCTATCAGGGACACATGACAACTCTTGACTTGACTTGATCCTTTTCTAAATGGAGAGAGAATCCATAAATTGGAGGTGCAAAGGGACTTGGGAGCACTGGTGCAGGACTCTCAAAAAGTTAATTTGCAAGTTGAATCGGCAATAAGGAAGGCAAATTCAATGTTAGCATTTATATCAAGAGGAATGGAACACAAAAACAGATGTAATGCTGAAACCTTAAGGTGCTGGACGGGCCTCATTTGGAGTACTATGAGCTAATTTGGGTTCCATATCTGAGGAGGGATGTGCTGGCTCTGGAGAGGGTCCAGAGGAGGTTTACAAGAAAAATTCAAGGAATGAGTTGGTTAGCATGATGAGTATTGACAGCACTGGGCCTCTAATCACTGGTGTTTAGTAGGTTGAAGGGGGAACCTCATTGAAACTTACAGAATAATGAAAGGCATAGATAGCGTGGATGTGGAAAGGATGTTTCCACTGGCGGGAGTGTCTAGAACCAGAAGTCACAGCCTCAGAATTAAAGGGAGCACATTTAGAAAGGAGGTGAGGAAGAACTTCTTTAGTGAGAGGGTAGTTAGTCTGTGGAACTCATTGCCACAGAGGGCTGTGGAGGCCAAGTCAGTGGATATTTCTAAGGCAGAGATAGACAAATTCTTGATTAGAACGGGTGTCAAGGGTTATGGGGAGAAGGCAGGAAAATGGAATTAGAAGAGAGAGATCAGCCATGATTGATTGGCGGAGTGGACTCGATGGGTCGAATGGCCTAATTCTACTCCTATAACTTGTGAACCTTGTCGAATGTCTCACTGAAATCCATGTATATAACATCTACAGTTCCGCCCTTATGGACATTTTTGATCACGTCTTCAAAAAACAATCAGATTTGTGAGACATGGCCTCCCAAGTACAAAACCATACTGACTATCCCTAATCAGCCCTTGTCCATCCAAATGCCTGTATAACCTATCCCTCAGAATACTTTCTAGTAAGTTTCCAACTACAGATATTAAGCACACTGGCCTGTAGTTCCCAGCATTCCCCTGCAGCCCTATTTAAAGACGACGTGTATATTTCAACCAGGACTTCCACAATTTTCTCTCTAGTTTCCCGCAATGTCCTCGGATATATCTAATTAGGCCCTGGAGATTTGTCTACCTTCATACACGATAGTACCTTCAACACCTATATGATCTAATGCTTGAAACCATCATTCACAGCTCCCTATCAATGGTGTAATCGGTCCTGCTGAAATGACCTCTGCATTTCAGAGTGAAACTCAGGGCACAGGATCAGAGTCGGTCATTTAGCTCTTCATCCCCATTCTAACATTTAATGCAATCATGGCTGACTCATTTCCTGACTCCATACACATACTGGCTTCAATTTGAAAATTAGGACAAAAAGGAGAAGATAAAGTCCTTTAATATTTGTGAGGGATAAAGTGATTAAACCCTATTAAAGAAAGGAGTTTTAAAGAGAATTCAAACAGAGAGGGGCTGGAGAGGAGATTCTGACAGCAGTGTCTGAAAATTGCCAGACCCATCCTTGAGGCCTTGAGTAAGAAGAGATAGCTTTGTCTCGCTAGAGAAGGGGGTGATGTAGAGAAATCCCTATCAGTGGAAAGGAGTGATGGATGGGACCCTTGTCACTATAGCTTAGCTTTAGTACTGATATAGGAAAACTGAAAGGGTTCACTAGGAGGTGAGTGAAACTAGGGTAGGTCATGAGCAACTGAGCATGCTTAATAGAATAAATGAATATTACAACACACCCCTGGTCAAGAAATTGCTCATTACCATGAACATGTTTGAACATGCAATGTATGATGTGGGAGGTGCGAGGGGATGTACGGTGGGTTGTACCTACAGATTGTGCACCTCCGACCCTGATTGGAGAGAGGTCCGGAGGAGAAATTGAATGTAAGATTTTGTGTATAAAGGGGGATGATCTCCCTGGCTTCAGTGTGTCTCGAGTTGGAGAGGCACCCAGTCTGCAGACTCGTAAAATAAAGAAATCTCTTGCTTCCAGGATTTAGTCTTTGAGTATTTATTGTGAGCATAAAGGGTATCTCACAATATTAAAATGCAATTTTAGTAGCTTTGAAGAACAACAGCCTTTAACATCTTTATTACCCTGCAAAACATCCTCCTAAATGATTGCAGTTAATTACATCAGGCCCAGCTGCATGCAACAAGCAAAGCAAACAGTCCATGATCTCCGTCCCTCACCCGTAGCCAGCCAGGCACGTAGGCCAAACCTGCCCTAGTGCTAAAGTGCAAAAATAATGTAGAAAACATTCAGCAAAGGCCCTGGATCATTGAAGACTAGCTAATGCTTAATGCACAACAATAGATGTGTCTCGAGCTTTGATGATTGCCATCTGCTTGAATTTGTTGGCCTCCTGTCCTCAGGGCCAGATTTAGGTGAAGAGAGGCCCTAGGCTATTCCACTTGTGAGGCCCCTCCCAATCCACCACCCCCACGACCAGAGGAAGATGGAAAAGTCCACCAGATTGACACCAAGGTGTAGCCGAGCGTGGCCAATGAGATAAGGGCTGGAAAGCTGCGCTTTTTATTTATTGCTATTGCTAGTGTCAAGTTATCAGCTTAAAACACTATTATTCTGAAATAGAAGGCAAGGAAAATTACTTAAGCGTTGTTTAGAGACTACTGTGCATTGTGACAGCATATGTAAGAAAGGCCTATGACAGTGTCAAAAATATTATACACCAGGCCCGTATGAAGCTTTTCAAAAAGGGGGATGGCATGGCAGGATTACAAATTTTTTATGTGAAATACGTGCACGCAGCGCATATCACAAGCGCGAAGCTGAAAGGGCCTTGCCGGGGTCCAGGGCCTGCTTAAGGGCCCGACTCCGCGCCGCAGACACCATAGCCCCCCCTCCCGGCCCGGAGAAACGGGCACTCCCGCAATGCAATATTCCACTACTTACCTGGAGTAGGCACGAGGCATGGAGGTGATTGTGCGGAGTGCAAATGGAGATCTGAACCCGCCCGGGCCCACTGCGCACTCGCGGAGAGACAGCGTCATTTTGCGTCGCTACTGCGTCACCGGCTTCCCCCAACTGCGCAGGCGCGGATGGTCACAATTCTTTCCACAAAAGTAGCCACAGAAATAATGGATGCATTAGTGATAATTTTTCAAAACTCCTTAGATTCTGGAGTAGTTCCTGAGGATTGGAGGGTAGCTAATGTAACCCCACTTTTTAAAAAGGGAGGGAGAGAGAAAACGGGGAATTACAGACCAGTTAGTCTAACATCGGTAGTGGGGAAACTGCTAGAGTCAGTTATTAAGGATGGGATAGCAGCACATTTGGAAAGCGGTGAAATCATTAGACAAGGTCAGCATGGATTTACGAAAGATAAATCATGTCAGATGAATCTTATAGAATTTTTCGAGGATGTAACTAGTAGAGTGGATAAGGGAGAACCAGTGGATGTGTTATATCTAAACTTTCACAAGGCTTTTGACAAGGTCCCACATAAGAGATTAGTATACAAACGTAAAGCACACGGTATTGGGGGTTCAGTATTGATGTGGATAGACAACTGGCTGGCAGACAGGAAGCAAAGGGTAGGAGTAAACGGGTCCTTTTCAGAATGGCAGGCAGTGACTAGTGGGGTACGCAAGGCTTAGTGCTGGGACCCCAGCTATTTACAATATATATTAATGATTTGGACGAGGGAATTGAATGCAACATCTCTAAGTTTGCGGATGACACTAAGCTGGGGGGTAGTGTTAGGTATGAGGAGGATGCTAGGAGGCTGCAAGGTGACTTGGATAGGCTGGGTGAGTGGGCAACTGCATGGCAGATGCAGTATAATGTGGATAAATGTGAGGTTATCCACTTTGGTGTCAAAAACAGGAGGGTAGACTATTATCTGAATGATGGCAGATTAGGAAAAAGGGAGATGCAACGAGACCTGGGTGTCATGGTACACCAGTCATTGAAAGTAGGCATGCAGGTGCAGCAGGCAGTGAAGAAAGCCAATGGTATGTTAGCATTCATAGCAAAAGGATTTGAGTATAGGAGCAGGGAGGTTCTACTGCAGTTGTACAGGGTTTTGGTGAGACCACACCTGGAGTATTGTGTACAGTTTTGGTCTCCAAATCTGAGGAAAGACATTCTTGCCATAGAGGGGGTACAGAGAAGGTTCACCAGACTGTTTCTTTGGATGTCAGGACTTTCATATGAGGAAAGACTGGATAGACTCGGCTTGTACTCGCTAGAATTTAGAAGACTGAGGGGGGATCTTATAGAAACTTACAAAATTCTTAAGGGGTTGGACAGGCTAGATGCAGGAAGATTGTTCCCGATGTTGGGGAGGTCCAGAACAAGGGGTCACAGTCTAAGGATAAGGGGAAATTCCTTTAGGACTGAGATGAGGAAAACATTTTTCACACAGAGAGTGGTGAGTCTCTGGAATTCTCTGCCACAGAACGTAGTTGAGGCCAGTTCATTGACTATATTTAAGAGGGAGTTAGATGTGGCCCTTGTGGCTAAAGGGATCAGGGGGTATGGAAAGAAGGCAGGTACAGGATACTGAGTTGGATGATCAGCCATGATCATATTGAATGGCGGTGCAGGCACGAAGGGCCGAATGGCCTACTGCTGCACCTATTTTCTATGTTTCTATGTTTCTAAAACTTCCAGCGGCCGGAACCAGAATTTCGGGTAATTTCCGTCAAAGTGGAAACGCTGATATTGCTCCAATATTTTTTTTTCTGTATTTTTGTTACTCTGGGAAGAAAACACCTTGGCTGGGTGCCCCTAGATTTTGAGGCCCTAGGCTTTAACCTATGAGGCCTGCAGGTAAATCCGGCCTTGACGAGACCCCCCCCCCCCCCCCCCCCCCCCCCCCAGATCTCGAGGCCCTAAGCTTAAGCTTGTGAAGCTTATACGTAAATCCGGCCCTGCCTGTCCCCACAAGAATAAGCAACACATCCAGAATGTTGGCACAGTATTCACATCCTTGTCTCAACAATAATCCACAGATCACTTAGTGGTGTTATCATCTTTGGAACTGTTTAAATTGTGTGTTATTTCTAATTCCAAAGAAACATTGGAAAAATAGCAAGGACTCTAATATTTTATGTCATTTTTCAAAATAACTATAACTTATAATAACCCAGCTTGATGTGTTCTTTTTTAAATTCTTTACCTTCAGCACCCAACATGTTAATTCTAAACAGGTTCCTGCCTGTGCTCAACTATTGGACCAAAATGGTTCAACAACTTGCACAACAAAACCATTGCAGAATGTTGTAGGGTGCAGAGACAACAAAAGAGACATAACACATAATCCTCCAAATTTTCCGCCACATCCAATGGGATCCCACCACTAGCCACATTTTCCCATCTCCACTTCTTTCCTCCTTCCGCAGAGACCGTTCCATCCGCAACTCCCTGGTTAACTCATCCCTTCCCTGCCAAATCCACCCTCTTCCCATGTACCTTCCCCTGGAACCGCAGAAGATGCAACACCTGTCCCTCTATCTCCTCCCTCACTCTGTCCAGGGACCCCGACAGTCCTTCCAGGTTAGGCAGAGGTTCACTTGCACCTCCTCCAACCTCATCTACTGTATCTGTTGTTCAACATGTGGACTCTTATATATCGGCGAGACCAAACGCTGACTGGGCGATCATTTCGCGGAAACATCTTTGTTCAGCACGTGTGAACTAACCTGATCTCCCAGTTGCTGGACACTTTAATTCCCCTTCCCATTCCTACACAGACCTTTCTGTTCTCGGTCTCCTCAATTGTCAGAGTGAGGCTAAATGCAAATTGGAGGTAAAACATCTCATATTTCGCTTGGGCAGCTTACAGCCCAGTGGTATGACTATTGATTTCTCCCACTTCAGGGAGCCCTGGCATTCCCTCACTCTCTATCCCTCCCCCACCCAAGACACACTAGCTTCTCATTTTCACCTTACAAACAGCTTACAATGGTTTGCTTCCTTTATCATAGTTACTTTTTTCAATTTATATAATAGTTTTATTAGAAGCATGTACATATCATATTCAAAACACATTTTGGATATCAATTACCTATTGTTAATAGATAGTATTCCAACTATCAAAGTAATAGTGGTCTTCATTTATCAATTGTACATTAACTCTGCTTCTATTTGGGTTTTTTTAATAGATTGAAAATAAGAAGAAGAAAAAAGACACAGTAAAAAAGAATGGAATAATTTACCGATAATACAATTTTAGAGATAGGTCCGTAGGTTTAAAACATAACTATTCATCTAATCCTGAGTTCGAGCTTCAGTCAGACTTCCGTGCTGGACCAATTTACCCTTTCAAAAAGTCAATAAATGGAGACCATATTCTAGCAAATAATTATTGTTTGTCAATTAAGACATGTCTTATTCTTTCCAAATGTAAGGTCTCCGACATTTCCATAATCCACATTTTAATTGTGGGGGTTGTAGGACCTTTCCAAAATTGTAATATTAATTTTTTCCCAGTTATTATACTATAATCAAGGAAGTTTCTTTGGCTTGTTGTAAGTTTTAGGCTTTGTTCTGATATTCCTAATATTATTAGTTTTGAGTCGGGATCCAATTGGATGTTGACAACTTCAGAAATGATTCTAAAAATATCCGTCCAGAAATTTTTTATTTTTATACAATTTACAAAAGTATGAGTTAAGTTAGCCTCTGAGTGCTGACATTTATCACAGATAGGAGAGATTTGTGGGAAAATTCTATTTAATTTTGTTTTAGAGTAATGCAGTCTATATAATACTTTATATTATATTAAAGAATGTTCGGCATTTAACGAGCATTGATGTATATGTTGTAGACTTTCGTCCCAAGTATCTTCGTTATAGGCTGGCCTAATTGATTTTCCCATGTTTGTCTACATAATTCCGTCGGCGGGACCTCACTATCTAAGAGGGTATTATAAATATGAGAAATTAATTTATCTGTATTAGGATGTTTATTCAACCATTCATCAAGAGTTTCTGGTTCTCTAGTTCTATAATCTTGCATATGTGATTTAACATAATCTCTAAGTTGTAAATATCTAAAAAAGTTATTTGAGTGTAATCCAAAATTCTGTTGTAACTCCTGAAATGAAAGAAAAATGCCTTTCCTATAAAGATGTCCCACCTTTTTAATTCCATTCTTTTTCCATTGTGTAAAACCTTTATCCAACACAGAGGGTTTAAATAAAGGATTGTTTACAATGGGAAGAAAGAGTGACAAATTATCCAATTTTAATGTCTTTTTTAATTGTTTCCAAATTCGTATACCACTATATATTATAGGGTTTGCATTATAGGTTTTTTTATTTAGTTTTGCGGGAGCTAACAGAATCGAGCCAATTTCAAAAGGCAAGCAGTCTTCCTTTTCCATCTTTAACCAGTCTGGTTGCTGGTCCATTTCTTCCAACCAAAAGTTCATATTTTTAATATTGACTGCCCAGAAGTAAAACAAACAAATTGGATTTACATAAATGTTTTTTGCTTATTCTATGATTCTTATAATCCCAAATAAAACTTGTGACAATAGAATCAACTTTTTTGAAAAAAAACTTTGGGAGATATATCGGAATTGATTGAAAGAGGTACAATAATTGAGGAAGAAAGTTTATTTTTACAGCACTAATTCTACCAAACATTGAAATAGGAAGTGCCTTCCAGTACTTAATATTCTTATGTAGTTTATTCAGTAAAGGTGGGACATTTAATTTAAATAAAGAAGTATATGTCTTAGTTACATAAATTCCTAGATATTTAAATTTCTCATTGACTATTTTAAATGGGGATTGTTGCAATGTATGTAAATTGAGTTCCGTTATTGGCATGTTTTCACTTTTATTCCAATTAATTCTATATCCCGAAAATAAAGCAAATTGAGTTATTAGATTTAATAGTAAGATTAAACGAGAACTTACCAGTTCGAAGTTTGATCGTTATTTTATGAGGAGTAACGATGAGGGATTACGTGAAGAAGGCCCGCCTGGCGCTGGAACGGCATACTTCAAAGCAGCGGCATGAAAAACACAGAACACAAAAATAGCCGGAGTAAGATAGTAAGGCTCATCATAGATTTAGAACTACCAGATGATCATTCATTTTATGAGGGTGGGGAGTGGAGGGCACGTAATCCCTCATCGTTACTCCTCATAAAATAACGATCAAACTTCAAACTGGTAAGTTCTCGTTTAATCTTACTATTTTACTTCGGAGTCACGTGAGTGACTACGTGAAGAGTTTGAAGCTTTCTGTGTTTTTCGTGTCGTAGAATTTATTCCATACGACAGTACGGCTCATTTAACACAATAACGAGCGAATAACACATTTTCCCCAAACATTGCCTCAAGTTATGTGATAAATATTTCACATTATAAAAAATGAAAGTAATGCCCTTTCCATTGAAAGGCAAGTCTATCACAAATACCAATTGATATATATATATTTTTATGGCATGACAAAGCAACAATTATAGAGAACCGAACATTGCGTGTCTAAATCTGACACCATGACTGGTTCCTTTTTACTTTAACAGTAATCTACAGCCTCCTGCGGCCTTGCATCTTTGCTCGAGTGGCTCATCCCGTGCCATTCCTGTGAATGTATTTTCCTCATTAACAGAGTGATTTTCCACCTTTCAGTGTCTAGTTCCTACTGAATGTATCCAATTTTTAACCATCTAGAAATACATTCCTCTATAACCATCAGTTTTTACTGAACCCAATGTGGTTTTTGTGTGTAATAAGCAGTCTCATTGCCACAGAGACTCTTACCTGCTGCAACATTTTCATCAATGTTCACACACACACACACACACAACTTAAAGCCGGCAGGATATGCTTATAGGTTTACCTTGGTTTCAGGTCTTCTTGGTGTGCTTTGTTTGGTAGATTCATAAACATATATGATAATGCAATCTGTATCCACATGCAATTATAACGTAACATTTGCAATGTTTGCACTCTTATATTGATACTAAAGTTATCAGCATTATTATTTTCAATGTTTAAGTTTTTTGAATCATAGATAGAGTTAGAGTCCATTTCTTAAGGCAATTCAAGATTATTTATCTCCTGCCTTTATATTTTTTACAATTTTGGACAGATTATATATACATATACACATATATATATCATATATATATATATATATATATATATATATGATATATATATATATACACACACACACATATATATATATATTTATTAATATTTACATATATATCCCTTTCCATATCGGGATATTATGAATGCATCTGATAACTTCTTGGTTAATATATTGTCCGTTTATAAGACGGTAACACTCTGAGCCCTATTATTGGCTCTATCAATTAGATACTTAGAAAATGCAATCCACAAGGAATTCACATATATCTAATATGATAAAATAACTTTACTGTATATACAGACCTCCAATTTCTTATAACAAAATATTGTTTTTTAGACTTATTTCTGCAAATTGCAGGTATAACACTTCTTTATACATAATTATTTTATTGATATGTTGTTATATTGGTTAACATTTATAGACTTCTTTGATGGGGACGGGATGGGGACGGGATGGGGACTGGACTTTGTGCCATCCCCCACAGTGGGAACCATTGTGGGGGGGTGTTTTTATTATTATTTTTTGTTATATTAAACTTCTTTAATGCTATGTTGTATCTTTATTAGTGTGCTGCAAGGACATCTGAATTTCCCCTGAAAAGGAGGTGAGAGTGAACGCTGGCGCGATTGGCTGCCGCTGCTCTCTCTGAATTGTGTATTGTTGCTGTATATGTTGTTTTTGTTTCATGCTTGTTTAATTGTAAGGTGTCATGTTTGTTTTAATTGTAAGGTGTTCTTGAGAGTCCTGAAAGGCGCCCTATAAATAAAATGTATTATTATTATTATTATCTTTAGTATTGTACCCATATATCTCTGGATGGGCTCTAACACTTTCTGCTAATGGTTCAATAGCAAGAGCGAATAATAACGGGGATAGCGGGCATCCTTGTCTACAACCTCTAGATAAGTTAAATTTAGATGATAACATTTGGTTTGTTAATATTCTAGCTGTTGGGTTAGTATATAAGAGTTTAATCCATGTGCAGTACTTCTCGCCCAGTTGAAAATTTTCCATCACTGAAAATAAAAAGGGCCATTCCACCTGTTCAAATGCTTTTTCAGCATCTAACGAGATAATTGCAAGATCTGCGTTAGCTATTCTATTTGAATATATATTAAATAATCGTCTCAGATTATAAGAAGAGTAACGTTTTGGAATAAAACCTGTTTGATCAGGGTCTATTAATTTATTTATCACTAAACTTAATCTATGTGCTGGAATTTTAGTTAATATTTTCCGATCAGTATTTAAGAGAGCATTTGCTCTATATGAACCTGGGTCTTCAAGGTCCTTATCCGTTTTTGGTATGAGTGTTATTGTAGATTCACTTAAAGTTTCTGGCAGTTTCTGTTGAGTAAAAGCGTACATACAATGTCTGTAGATGTGGGAAAATCAGATTATACATTTTTTAATAAAATTCAGAGCTTAGGCCATCAGGGCCTGAGGCCTTTCCATTTTTTTAAAGAGCCAATAGACTCTTTGATATCTTTTACTGTTATTTCAGTACCTAGTAATTCTCTCTCTTTCAGATCTAAACCTGTAAGATTACATTTCTGTAAAAATGATTCCGTTCCTGCAGGGCGTTCTGTCGTTTTGGTTGAGTAAAGTTTTTGATAGTATTGTAGAAATCTGTCATTGATATCCTTCGGCAGTGTTAATATTTCTCCCATATCTGATCTAATTTTGTAAATTGTTTTTTCCCCATCCGGTTTTCGAAGCTGACTTGCTAATAGTTTGTGTGGTTTGTCACCGAATTCAAAATGTAATTGTTTAATATGCTGGTAAAGTTTTATGACTTGGTCTGAATATATTTGGTTTAACTTATATTTCAATACTGCAATTTTATTATGTCTTATCAAAGATGGCGCAGCCGCATTTTCTATGTCTAATTGCCTTATTTCCATTTCCAGTATCTGTTGTTTAGCCCGATTCTCTTTATTTTGAAAGGCTTGGGAAGAGATTCATGCTCCTCATACAAATGCTTTAAATGTTTCCCAGAGTTCATCATTACTTTTTTGCATAACTTTCATTCATTGCTCTTTATCTCTCCACATCACCATCTCTTGTTTCTCTTATCCTTAACCAGTCTGAAGAAGGGTCTCGACCTGAAACGCCACCCATTCCTTCTCTCCAGAGATGCCGCGTGTCCCACTGAGTTACTCCAGCTCTTTGTGCCTATCTTCGGTTTAAAGCAACATCTGCAGTTTCTTCTTACACAAAAGACACCGCCAATGCTAGACATTTGTTTTGGAGAACAGGTTTGAATCAAGGGTGCAGCGTGAATACATCTCCAACATTGTGCTCCAGGGAGAATAATTAAAAATTCACACTGCAAGCCTCATCCAATCTCTATTTTAAATACATTTTGGAGAACTCTTCACAGACCCTTCCCAGAACCTCTGAGCTGTGTTGTCAAGAACAAGACTAGGCACTAGCAAAATAGGTATTTAGATAGCAGAATTCTGAGAGCTAATGGCACCAGCCTACTCATTTCACCCCCAATACCATTATAAGTTGCTGCACTTGCATTAGCCATTTTCCACTTCTGATAATAACAGAAATGGCACTATTCATAGTTCCACTGGTATCACAAGGGTGTGTGTATTAAACAGTCTTCACATTGAGTTCAGGACACACAATGGTTTCACTGATCTCTTGTGATTTCTTTAATGTCTTGTTGCGGGCTGATTGTCATTATGTAAATGTATCTGCTGCCTGGCTGATCTGTAAGATTCCAGACTGCTGTGATCTTATGATTAACCTACATACTAATGTTAAAATTTACATGACAGATTGTCAGCAACTTAATCAGACATAGGCTAAAAATATACTTGAAGGCGCTGTTTATTCCAACAGTGAAATGCTATCATTATACTACCCTGTAGATCTCATGATTAAGATGCTAAAAATTTCAACACTGAAACTCTTTCCTGCTGCACTATTTTATTCATTTGTAAAGAAAAAATCTTTCCCATGTGGGTTTGTACTCAGTTTGTCTTTGTCAAAAGTAAAACTGACCACGTAGGAGTACTGGTTTCGAACCACTGGTCCTCTTTCAGTCCCAGGGTATATCCCACCCAGTTTGTTCAAATAAAAGGTCACTGACTTGAAACATTAAAGTTTCTCCTTCCATAGGTGCTGGCCAACCCACGATTACCAGCATTGCTGATTTAATTACAGATTTTATTTTGTATTAGGTCTTCACAACAGAAAGACTTCCTATGTACAAACAATGAAATACAGATACTGCTTTTCAGCGGAAAGACACAGAATGCTGGAGTAACTCAGCGAGTCAGGCAGCATCTCTGGAGAGCATGGATAGATTAACCTATTTAGGATCAGGGTTCCTATCCATATTTTGCTTATCAAGAGGAAGAAAAATGATTATTTATTCTATATTAATTTTTAGGAAAAGGTGTTGCTGACATTTATTGTCCTAGCTACCCTAAAGAAATTAAGATCCACACAGGGTGATGATGAGTCTTCTTGTACAGCTGCTGGTGGTTCTGGTGAAGATCCTCCTGCAGTGTTGTTGGGGAGGAAGCTCAGTAACTTAGATCCAGTGACAATGAAGGATCTGTGATATATTCCAAGCTAAGATGTCCTGTGACATGAAGCACTCCCATGTTCATGTCCTTGTACATCATGGTGGAAGCTGCAGGCTTGAAAGGTATTGTTGTGGCGTCAGCCTAAACACGGGCCACTTATGCTCGAACCCTCGTCAGGAGATACGAGGGCGGGCACGTGAAGTCATGGGCTAGAGGGAGTGTCCTGAGACTTAAGGTCTCTTACCTCGAGACTTAAGGAGTCAACAGGTAGCTGAGCCCGAGAGTGCAACCTCGCTCAGCTACAGCAACATTGTAATATGGTTAGCGCACCCACCTAACGTGTCACTACTGAATAAAGAACCGATGAACCGACCTGACGTCTCACCTTTATTCACCGCTATGGTACCGCTACATTGGTGACCCCTGACAATCCGAATTGAAATTTGGACTCGCCTAAAGCATGCAGCCTCGGGAGACCTGATGTCTGCAGCCGGCTGCCCAGCCCTGCAGAACTGCGCTGCCGCCAACACAGCTCTGCAGTGAGGTATGCCGCCTCTTCCCTACCAGCTGCTGCTCACCGGAGCTGAGAAGCTGCCGCCGCTCTCCCGCTCCCAGCAACGGGGCAGGCCGCCTTGTGTTCCGGCTGCCGAGCTCCTCCGCATGACCTGCCTGGAGCCGACCACCGCCGCTGCCCCCAGGAGCTGCAAACGTAGCAGACTCCTGCCCACAGCAACGCCGACGCACGCCCGACGGCTCTGGGAGCAGAGAGAGAGAGTACCTACCGCTCTCCCGCTCCCGACAACGGACTAGGCTCCGGGCCTTACACCTCACCGTGGACACCGCTCCAGGCCCTGCACCACACCGGGCTTCACCATGGACACAGCACCGCACCAGGGCTCACCGTGTCTCCAGGCCCTGCACCGGACTCGGCCTCACCGCGGCCATGGCTCCAGGCCCTGCACCGGCCTCACCTCAACAGCACCGCACCGGGCCTCACCGCCCCAGACCCGGCACCGCAATAAGCCTCACCGCGGCCACGGCTCCACGCCCTGCCCTGCACCGTACCTGGCCCCGGCGGCCGCTGCCCAGGGCCTAGCCACCCGATAGGACGCACTTACCTGGGACGCCTGCCGAATGCGCCTCTCTTTTCCTCACCGGCATGGACTCCGAAGTCCCCTGGGCACTGGCTGCCTGTCCGGCCCAGGGATTCAATCACTGGTGAATCTGCTTCAGCCATCCTGAGACAGGCGGCCGCCCGACTACAAAAATGACGTCACTGCAGCCTCACCGCCGTCCACAGCGCCACATTCAGGCCGGAGGCTGTCACTGCAACACAGCTTTCCTATCCTGCATGATGAACACTGTACAGTTTGAACTTTGGACACTGATTGTACTGTGATTTGTCTTTTTACTGTTCATTTTTGTGTTCACTGGATTTCCACGCTTGGTTCAGAAATTAGTTTGTTTATTTTATTTAGTTTTTTCCCCCCATCGTTGTTGAGGGCCGTACTTACAAAATTCTTAAGGGGTTGGACAGGCTACATGCAGGAAGATTGTTCCCGATGTTGGGGAAGTCCAGGACAAGGGGTCACAGTTTAAGGATAAGGGGGAAGTCTTTTAGGACCGAGATGAGAAAATCGTTTTTCACACAGAGAGTAGTGAATCTGTGGAATTCTCTGCCACAGAAGGTAGTTGAGGCCAGTTCGTCGGCCATATTGAAGAGGGAGTTGGATGTGGCCCTTGTGGCTGAAGGGATCAGGGGGTATGGAGAGAAGGCAGGTACAGGATACTGAAGTGGATGATCAGCCATGATCATATTGAATGGCGGTGCAGGCTCGAAGGGCCGAATGGCCTGGTCCTGCACCTAATTTGTATGTTTCTATGTTTCACACTCTCCCTTAGCTGGTCAAGGAAATGCAACCGTGTCTTCTGTCCGGCGGCTTCTGCATCGGTCTCCTCGCACCCCTCGGTACATCGGGATCTCACACGCAGAGCGTCACTGCGCCCGTGGAGAGCTCCGTCCTGACCCACGGCAGGGGTGTCCCAGACCCCTTCCGTCCGGCGGCTTCTGCATCGGTCTTCTCACACCCCTCGTTACTTCGGGATCGCCCACGCAGAGCGTCACTGCGCCCGTGGAGCCTTCCGTCCCGACCCACGCCTGGGGTGTCCACATGCAGGAGCCGCCCTCGACCATGCTATTGCTTCCTCCAGTTCTGGAGGGGGGGGGGCCTGTGGCGTCAGCCTAAACACGGGCCACTTATGCTCAAACCCTCGTCAGGAGATACGAGGGCGGGCACGTGATGTCATGGGCTAGAGGGAGTGTCCTGAGACTTAAGGTCTCTTACCTCGAGACTTAAGGAGTCAACAGGTAGCTGAGCCCGAGAGTGCAACCTCGCTCAGCTACAGCAACATTGTAATATGGTTAGCGTACCCACCTAATAATAATAATAATAATAATAATAATAATAATACATTTTATTTATAGGGCACCTTTCAGGACTCTCAAGGACACCTTACAATTAAAACAAACATGACACCTTACAGTGTCACTACGGAATTTGAATACGTTTGAACCGACCTGACGTCTCACCTTTATTCACCACGTATGGTGCCGCTACACTGTCACAGTGGACTAGGCTATTGGCTGCACTGCATTATGTAGATAGATTACACTCGAGCTACTGTGTGCCAGTGGCGGAGGGAGAGAATGTTTAGGCTGTTTAATTAGTTAATAATCACAAGGGATTCTGTGTCGGAAATTACAGAACTCACAGGGACCTGTTGAACATTTCTAGTGGATAATCTAATCATGGAGTTAAACAGCATGGAAGGAGGCCCTTTGGCCCAACCTTCCCATGCCGGCAAGCTGTCCAAATTACACTAGTCCCACCTGCCGACGTTTGGCCCATATCCCTCTCAATCTTTCCTATCCATGAACTTGTCCAAATGTGTTTTAAACGTTGTTATAGTATCTGGCTCAACTACCTCCTCTGTCTGTTCATTCCATATTCCCACCACCTTCTAGAGATTCCTATTAAATATTCACCTTCACCCTCTCATCTTAAACAATTGTCCTCTGGTTCTTGATTCCCCTACTCTGGTTAAAATACTCTGCCATCTACTCTTATCAATTCCACTCATGTTCTTATACACCTCTATAAGTTCATCCATCATCCTCGTGTGTTCCAAGGAATGACATTCTAGTCTAATCAATCTCTTCCAATAACTCAGGCCCTCAGGTCCTGGCAACATCCTCATAATTGTTCTCTTTACACTTTTCAGCTTAACAGGAATCTTTCCATTACCAGCGTGACCAAAACTGAACGCAATACTCCAAAAGTGGTCTCACCACATCTTGTACAATTGTAACATAACATTCCATACCTCTACTCAGTACCTTGACAGATGAAGGCCAGTGTGATGAGAGCCTTCTTGACCACCATATCTACTTGTAATGTACTATGTACCTGCACTCATGGATCCTTCTGCTCCACAGCATTGCCCAGAGCCCTGCCATTCACTGTGGTTCAGTTTATTATTGTCATGTGGTACAGTGGAAATCTTTTTGTTGCGTGCTGTCCAGTCAAAGATAGACCATATATGAATATAATCAAGCCATCCACAGTGTACAGATACAAGATAGAGGGTATAACATTTAGTGCAAGATTAAAGATAATTCAAAGGTCTTCAATTAGCAGGCTGGGAGGCCAGGACCACACTCTAGCAGGTGAGATGATGGTTCCATTCCTGCCCTGGTTTGACTTCAATCGTTGATGTGTTGGTTTTAATTTTCCAAATTCCCATTAATGAGAAATACAATTGATTTATTTAGAAGGGGAGAGAGACAAAAAGCAGTAAACTTGTTTATGTTAATACCTGTCACTGGGGAGGTGCAGGAATCTATGAGTTATAGAATCTAAGTGTTATAGAAGGCCACTTAGAAAAATAAAGTGAAATTATGTTTGACCAATGTATTGAAGTTTGGCCATAGTGTATTGGAGTTTGGCCATAGTGTATTGGAGTTTAGCCATAGTGTATTGGAGTTTGGCTATAGTGTATTGGAGTTTTGTATTGGAGTTTGGCCATAGTGTATTGGAGTTTGGCCATAGTGTATTGGAGTTTGGCCATAGTGTATTGGAGTTTGGCCATAGTGTATTGGAGTTTGGCCATAGTGTTTTGGAGTTTGGCCATAGTGTATTGAAGTTTGCTCAGTGTATTGGAGTTTGGCCATAGTGTATTAAAGTTTGCTCAGTGTGGAAAATCGAGGGTACACAAAAGGCTGGAGAAACTCAGCGGGTGCAGTAGCATCTAAGGAGCGAAGGAGATAGGCAACTTTTCGGGCCAAAGCCCTTCTTCAGACTCAATACACTGGCCAAACTCCTGTTTATTGGAGTTTGGCCAGTGTATTGGAGTTTGGCCATAGTGTATTGGAGTTTGGCCATAGTGTATTGGAGTTTGGTCAGTACATTGGAGTTTGGCTATAGTGTATTGGAGTTTGGCCATAGTGTATTGGAATTTGGCCATAGTGTATTAGAGTTTTAAAGAAGGAACTGCAGATGCTGGAGAATCGAGGGTACACAAAAAGCTGGAGAAACTCAGTGGGTGCAGCAGCATCTAAGGAGCGAAGGAGATAGGCGACGTTTCGGGTCGAGACAAAGACCTATCTCTGAAGCTGAAGAAGGGTCTCGACCCGAAACGTCGCCTATCTCCTTCGCTCCTTAGATGCTGCTGCACCCGCTGAGTTTCGCCAGCTTTTTGTGTATTAGAGTTTGGTCAGTACATTGGAGTTTGGCCATAGTGTATTTGGAGTTTGGCCATAGTGTATTGGAGTTTGGCTATAGTGTATTGGAGTTTGGCCATAGTGTATTGGAGTTTGGCTATAGTGTATTGGAGTTTGGCTAGTATATTGGAGTTTGGTCAGTGTATTGGAGTTTGGCCATAGTGTATTGGAGTTTAGCCATAGTGTATTGAAGTCTTCTTCTTATCAAGTCCACATACAAGATTAGAAGTTGTTCATCCACAGCTGAACACACTTCTTGGCATCTGCACAATGGTGTTTGTCTTGCACTTCTTGTGTGTGGCGGTGGAAAGATTGGTGGAAACAGGGCCACAACGTGAATGCTCCTTCCATGACCCCACTGTATTGTAGTTTGGCCATAGTGTATTGAAGTTTGACCAGTTTATTGATGTTTGGCCAGTGTAGATTGGAGTTTGCCCATAGTGTATTGGAGTTTGGCCAGTGTAGATTGGAGCTGATTGAACAGGTAATATGTGGATAAGGTGGGTGTACTGCATTTTGATATTCTGAAGGCATTTGAAGGAATACTATTTCAAAGTATATTGAAGAAAATTAAAATCTGTTGTATGAAATAATATGTTAGTATGGATTGGCTTACTAGCCGGAAACAGAGAGGAGACAAAAAAAATGTTGGTTGGCAAGGCGTAACAATTGGTATGCCTCAGCGAGTGAGGTTATAACCATGTTGTTTAAATCCCAGACTTGAGCGGGCAAGCGACTTACGCATTTTCCCGATTCATACACTTGTATCTTCTGGAAGCTATTAGGTTTTTTTGAGAGCTACTGGGACTACCTCATCCCAGCAAGGGACAGGTGCGCCGTCAGGCTTCTGACTTGCAGATTGTCGATGGTGGGAAGGTATTGGGCTTCAGGAGCTTAGTCAACTGCAACAGATACCCAGCCTGCTCTCAATGCCATGTTGCTGGTGTAGCTGAGCTGACAGTCAATGATGACACCATTGATGTTGATGGTAATGCCACTCAATACCAAGGGAGCTGGTTAGACTTCCTCTTGTTGGAGTAGGCCAGTGGTGCACCATTTATGAAGCAAAGATTATTTGCCATTTATCTACTAATGTCTGAATGTTGCCTTCATACGGGCTGTCCCCTTTGCTGAGGAGCGGGAAATTGAATCAAACGTTACAGAAGCAGCAGCGAACATCTGACACTTAATGGTTGCAGGATTTACCAGAAACATCGAGGCATTTAGTTTTCTGATATGAGAACCTGTGAGGAGCTCCCCTGAACCAGTCTATCTGATGATGGTCACATCCCACCTCCATAAAGGGGCTGCAAACTCTGCAGGTGTAGGTCAGACAGATGCGTGGATGTGCTCCCTCAGTTCTTCCTGGCTGATGATCTCACATGAGGTGTCCGCCTCCCGTCCCATCCACACACCAGAGCCAGTGACACCATCTCAGAAAGGAGATCAAAGGGGCATGGAAGGTGACAGTGGCGTGGCATGACAGTGCAGGAGTTGGTGGTGTTACCACATCGTTCCCGTGGGTTCAACCCCCGCACTGGATGCTGATTGCGTGGAGTTCACATGTTCATCCTGTGTCTCCGTGGGTTGCCGCCCACATCCCAAAGGCACTGTGCAGGTCCCCGGTCTCATGACCACGTATGAAGCCAGTGGGTGGGAAACTTCTTTACTCTTGCTATTTTCTTCACTGTTCAATTGGTTGATGATCCAGATCTTTGAATATGCATACTGTTTTTCTAGCCATCTGTGGCTTTTAAATGATGCATTAACATGCTGCCAGGTTAAATGGCTACAGTAGCCTCCCCAAGTGAAGATGGACAACAGGAGAATGGGGAGATGAGTGTGAGCAAAGAACAAGGAAATGGGCTGCCAGTAGAGACTTAGTGGGCCAAATGGTCTCCTCCCATACAGAAAGAAAATATGAGAGAAAATCTGGTAGAAGGGAAAGGTGTGGGACCATGCTGACGGGGAGAGGTACAGATCCCTGGTGAGGGTAGACATCACAGAGGAGGAGGAGGAACAGAAACAAGAGAATAGATTGGCTCCAGTTAAAAAAACTCGTGCCCATATGTGTCACTGGTTTCCATCCTAGCAGACATTCCAATGCTCACAACTTGAGTCTGTAGAAGGGTATCGACCCGAAACGTCACCCATTCCTTCTCTCCAGAGATGCTGCCTGTCCTGCTGAGTTACTCCAGCACTTTGGGTCTATCTTCAGTTTAAACCAGCATCTGCAGTTCATTCTTACACATCACTCACAACATACGTTCTAACTTTTTTTCCAGCTTTGATACACGGTTACCTTTCACTTTCCACAGATCCTACCGACTGCTGAGTATTTCCAGCATCTGCCATGTTATTGAGATACAACACAGACTGTGCAGTGGGCTGAGTGGCTACAGTCGATGCACCACATCATCAGGAGTTCTGGGTATGTGGTTTCATCAAACAAAGCTCCCTGCTGACACTGTGACTCATAAAATTACACCCTGTGGTACAACAGCAGATAACACTGATGGTTGCTATGACTACTGATGTGTTCTCAGTGTAGTGACTACACTGGGGAGAGAAGGTTTTTACAACCGACAACCTAGTATTAGAGCATTCACAAACAAAATGTCATTCAGTCCAATTCACTTTAACCCCTTTAATGCTACAAGCCGATTTGAAATGCTGTCTAATTCCTGAGCTCAAGGGCATAAATACCAGGAGGTGGTGTAAAAGGAATTCCCAGGAAGCCCGAGACTGTCCATTCAGGATAATATCAGCCACGTCTTGGATAAAATAGCCTGATGATAAAGAACAGAACAAGAAGCTATTAGCGCATCATTTAAAAGCCACAGGAAGACAAAAATGCTGGAGAAACTCAGTGAGTGAGGCAGCATCTATGGAGCGAAGGATATAGGCAACGTTTCGGGCAAAACCTTTCTTCAGTCCGAAACGTTGTCTATTCCCTTCGCTCCATAGATGCTGCCTCATCCGGTGAGTTTCTCCAGCATTTTTGTCTACCTGCGATTTTCCAGCATCTGCAGTTCCTTCTTAAACATTTAAAAACCACAGATGACTGGAAAAACAATATATTTATTCAAAGAGCTGGATCATCAACAGTTGAGAAAATAGCAAGAATAGAAACATAGAAACATAGAAATTAGGTGCAGGAGTAGGCCATTCAGCCCTTCGAGCCTGCACCGCCATTCAATATGATCATGGCTGATCATCCAACTCAGTATCCCGTACCTGCCTTCTCTCCATACCCTCTGATCCCCTTAGCCACAAGGGCCACATCCAACTCACTCTTAAATATAGCCAATGAACTGGCCTCAACTACCCTCTGTGGCAGAGAGTTCCAGAGACTCACCACTCTTTGTGTGAAGAAAGTCTTTCTCATCTCGGTCTTAAAGGATTTCCCCCTTATCCTTAAGCTGTGACCCCTTGTCCTGGACTTCCCCAACATCGGGAACAATCTTCCTGCATTCCTGAATAAACAAGATTCCCACCCACTGACTTCTTGCGTGCTCATGCGACCAGGGACCACACAGTTCCATTAGGGACTTAGCCAGGGAGTGGTGCTCATATTGTCTTCACGCTGCTTAGGCCAAGCTGATGCTTCTTCTTGCTACTGAACTGCCAAATTCACAGAATCACACAGAATGAACACAGTCCCTTTGGCCCATCAAGTCCACACAGACCAGCAAACGCACATTCATACGGAATCGTCTCGACCCGAAACATCACCCATTCCTTCTCTCCAGAGATGCTGCCTGTCCCGCTGAGTTACTCCAGCTTTTTGTGTCACTCATTCATACTGATTTGTTTATTCTATCCCCTTTCCTATTAACTTCCCCTGGATGCATCCACTCACCTGTACTAGAAACCTGTACTAGACACCTGTATAGAAACCTACACCGTTGCTAATGATTATAATCAACATCTTTGGAAAGTGAGGTGGCCTCATGAGGAAATCCACGCAGTCCTTGGTAATGCAGGTTTATGGGAAGAATATTGTCCAGTATTTTCAGTACTATTTAAAAAGATAGTAGCAAAGGATCTATCTGTCTACTGAATTGGCAGAAGATGGCTCAGTTAGTTGAAGTCATAGTTGTATAGAATATAGAACAGTACAGCACTGGAACAGACCCTTCAGTCCACAATGTCTGTGCCCTCCATTCTCTGCATATCCATGTGCCTCTCCAAAAGCCTCAGCATATGCAGCACGGAACCGGCCCTTTGCCCCAACTCATCCGTACAGAGAGGTGGCCTAACTGAGCCAGTCCCACTTGCATCATCTCTGTTAATGCCAAACAGTCCCTGTCCTCTCAGGTGGAGGTGACAGTACCCACAGCACTCTCTTAAAGACAATCAGGCATCTTATTCCTCGCAGCTTGGCCAACATGTGCAGTTCACCAACAGCATATCTGATCATTAATAAATTGAGATTCATGGGAATACATTATAATACCAATTATGCTTGAAATGTTCTTAAATGGCCATGTAGCACTTTGCAACTTCTTGAGATAATTAATAGCATTACATGTCTTGTTCTTTAATTTAGCACTGAAATATTTCCTTTGTCTATATTTCTGGTCAAAATGTAACGTGTTTTTGAACACAGAGTCACTACAGGACAGAGCTAGATACTCCACATCCAATAATCTGCTTGCATTAACTACAGGGAAACAACAGCAATTTTTAATGGTGCTAAAGTGAGTATTGTGACGCATTTGATTTGTTCAGGAATGATCAATAACTCTGCAATAGCAGCTCAGGGTAAAAACAATCTTGTTACATGCATAGTTTTATGGAAACATCTTTTTACCTTGGTGCAGAGAGTATTATTATTTGGCTGAGTAAGTTGTACATTTACTGAAGAAGTTTGGAATTTGACATCTTTGTTTTCGTCTGCACTATAAAGCACACACGTTCACTCCTCAGTTGTAACTGACCTTCCAGATGTTTCCACTGGTGGGTCAGTGGGCCACGGAATATTACCGTCAATAACTATCAGGGTCAGCACACATTCATTATATGTGTGTTTACTGTGAGGAAGTACAGATACTCTTCCCCAATACTGCACTCGTGAGGGTTAGGGTTAACTGCATTCGAGCATCATGCTTCCCCATCTCCTCTGTCCGCCACATGTGATGCGTGGCTGGTTGGCCGATACAACAGATTAGATCGTAAGATCATAAGTGGGTACACAAGATGCTGGAGAAACTCAGCGGGTGCAGCAGCATCGATGGAGCAAAGGAGATAGGTAACGTTTTGGGCCGAAACCCTTCTTCAGACACTGTAAGCGTATAAGTGATAGGAGCAGAATTAGGCCATTCGGCCCATCAAGTCTACTCCGCCATTCAATCATGGCTGATCTATATCTCCCCCCTAACTCCATTCTCCTTTCCTCGCCCCATAACCCCTGACACTCACACTAATCAAGAATCTATCTATCTCTGCCTTAAAAATCCACTGACTTGGTCTCCACAACCATCTGTGGTAAAGAATTCCACAGATTCACCACCCACTTATATGCTTATCAGTGGTGTTGCATATATTTCTCTTCTCTCGCCTCCTTTTAATTATCATTGTCTAATTAGTTCTCCACGAACTAATGTGTCTGCCTCTGCCTTTTATTTCACGACCAATGTTCATTCAAGAGCTGCTCCACAATCGCCAGTACAGTCTCACTCGCATGCACTCAGTTATTACACCACAAAAGGCAGCCATTTGGCCCATTGAGTCCGTGCTGGCTCCCACAACAAAACATTTCCTCACTCTTTCCACAATGCTCTGTAAATTATTCTTTCTCAAACACACATCCAGTTCTGTTTTGAAGCCTTTGATTGATTTTGTTTCCATCACTTTCACATGCAGGGACTTTCTCCATAAATACAGGGCATGAGTGGGTTAACATATGATGAGCATTTCATGGCACTGGGGAACCTCATTGAAACTTAACAAATAATGAAAGGCCAGAATAGAGTGGATGTGGAGAGGATGTTTCCACTAGTGTGAGAAACATGGACCAGAGGTCATAGCCTCAGAATTAAAGGATGTTCCTTTAGGAAGGAGATGAGGAGGAATTTATTTAGTCAGAGGGTGGTGAATCTGTGGAATTAATTGCCAAAGTAGGCTGTGTAGGCCAAGTCAATGGATATTTTTAAAGCAGAGATAGATAGATTCTTGATTAGTGCTGGTGTCAGATGTTATGGGGAGAAGGCAGGAGAAAGGAGTTATAGAGGGAGAGATAGATCAGCCATGATTGAATGGCGGAGTAGACTTGATGGCCTAATTCTGCTCTTATCACTTCTGTCTGAGTGGAAAGGTTTTTCCAATGTGTCCCTTTAATCTCTGCCCCCATACATCAGTATTTGTTCACTGTGTGTGCAGACCTCTGGCAACTACAGCATCTCTGTACAACCACAGTCTGTGGAATCAGGAGTCACACCTGGCCAGCAAATCTTCCCTGTGTGACACCTGTCAAGCTTTGTCATTTGGATATAAACTCTCTACCTCTGCTGATGGTCCCCAACAACTGGGTTGACAGTACAGGTCAGATACATACCCACTGTCATATCAGATATGCGGTCTTTGAACCATCAGTATTGGTAACCTGACTGGATCAGTCAGGATCCCCAATACACTTCAACCAATCTTCCCTCAACCTTCTTTGCAGCTTAGTGTCTCCAGTTTAAACTTATGGCTGAAATCTGTCATCCGTGGAACAATTTTAATCGAATGCACCCACATTAGGACAATCACAACCAGCTGTAAGTATGTTGATCATATACTCCATTTGTAACTGAAGTTCAACAAAACATCTTCAGAATCGCATCTATTGTACTGGTACCCAAAGAGATCATGGTGACTTGCCTTAAAGACTAGCGCACGATAGTACTTACATCGATCGTAATAAAGTACTTCAAGAGGTTGGTTACGGCAGAAATCAACTCCTGCCTCACAAATGACCTGGATCCATTTCAATCTGCCTATCATCGCAACAGTAGATACTCTCACTGGCTCTCCACTCTGTTCTGCATCCTCGACATAACAGGAATACAGACATCAGCCTGCTGTTCATTGTTTACAGAGAGTGGTGAACACAGCCCGGACCATCACAAGCAGAGTCTTCCCCATCAATGAAACCGTCTACAGGAGGAGCTGCCTCAAGAAGATGACATCTATCCTCCAGGATCTCCACATTCTGGACCATGCCCTCTCCTCACTATAAGCATCAGGCAGGAGGTTCAGGGTTCAGGTACAGTTACTTTCCTTCAACTATCAGTTCCTTGAATCAACCCACACAACCCTGATCCTACCACGACTATGGAACACTACAGTGTGTTTTAAACTCGAGCGATACAGTGTGGAAACAGGCCCTTCGGCTCAACTTGTCCACACCCACCAACATGTCCCAGCTATACTAGTTCCACTTGTCTGCATTTGGCCCATATCCCTCTAAACCTGTCCTAATGTCCTTTATTCGCATTCTTCATTCTATCTTATGATGCTGCTGCAAGACTTTAATTGTACCTGTATCTCACTGCATATAACAATAAACTCAGAGTGTGTGCGAGCCTCTACGAGCTGAGATCAATTTGCCGATGAAAATGCTTGTCAGCAACACCAAGTCTGTATGAAAATGTATATCTGAGGCATGTTGTCAAACAGGAATGTGCAGAGTGCTGCCTCTAATTGTCCCATGTCAGCAAACTATCTCCACATAACCACTGTGGGATCTGCAATATTCAGCTTGTTGGCTGACTACAGGAATTAAGGAGTGGTCAACTGTCAAGAAATTAGGTGGTCACCATAACTTGTTGCTGTTGCATAAGTTATGCTGTTGCATAAGCTGTGGTCTGCTGGAGTAACAACATCAGTGCTAAAAACAGCAAGAAGTTGGACAAGCTGGTTAAACGAGCTAGCTCAGTGCTGGGTGGGAGAGGACTCTGTGGTGGATGTGCTTGAGAGGCGTATGAGGAGCAAGGTGCAGGTCATCCTCGACAACTTCGGGCACCCCCTCCATGAAATTCTGGAGGGTCAAAAGAGCACACAGAACAACAACCGGCTCCTCTCTATGCGCTGTAGAATGGAGCAGTTCAGGAGATCCTTCACCCCTGCAGCCATTAGATTGTATAATACTGACTGCTGGGCTGTATGCTTTGCAAGTATTTGTTTGAATTGCCGACCCTCCACTCCCTTTTCCAGGCAAGGCTGCATTAAAGTCGCACTTTACATGGGTAGGATAGGTTTAGAGGGATATGGGCCAAACACAGTTAGGTGGGACTGTTGGGTAGGTTGGGCCAAAGGGCCTGTTTCCACGCTGTAAGATTCTATCACTCTAAGTCAAGTCCATTTGAGATCGACGTTAGGTGAACAGTTCTGCTGGGATGATTCCTATACTGGAATGCTACTCTGTGTAATACCTACACATAACACTAGCTTGATGATGATGGTGAAGATTCATAGTGTAATACCTATATATTCTGCTGAATAAACAAGAGTCGGGTTTCTGTCTGGATGAAGTTCCTTCCATCAAGTTTGCAATTTGAGAAGCCAGGCCAAATGCAAGGCTCTGTGTGCTGAGCATCTGTCACCAAATCCCTCATAATTCAGGCCAGCGGTGCAGAATTATTCCATGGGCATTGTTTAAGAAATCACCAGTTGCACTGCCTTGATTAATCCTTTAAAACAAGCAAACTTGAGAGCACATTCTACCTGTTTCAGGAACAGCTTCTTCCTCACTGTTATCTGACTACTGAACGGTCTTCCCATAAGCTAGGATGGAGCCGATCTTCCAACCTACCTTAATGCACCTTGGAATTTGTTCTCTGTAACTATAACACTACAACACAGTAACACTATTCTCTACACTCTGGTATTTCTCTTTGCACTGCCTGTTGTACTTGTGTATGACATGAGTTGCCCCACGGGTCATAGGTAACCAATTCCACAGGTTCACCATCCTCTCAATTAAGATATTTCTCCTCCTCTCAACCCCAAATCTATTGCCTTGTGACCTGAATATATTTTTATTGAGATCCCACACCCCTCCTCTGCCCAGCCAAGGAACACACTATTTCCTTCTCTCCATAGATGCTGCCGCACCCGCTGAGTTTCTCCAGCACTTTTGTCTACCTTCCATTTTCCAGCAATTGCAGTTCCTTCTTAAACATTTTGTCTACTCCACTGTGATATCTCCTCAAGGTATGCCTACTTTGAAGAAGTTCTCCTCCTCCCTCCGAAGACAGTTAAACAACCTCCTCTTTGACTGCCTCCCCTCTGTGATTCTCCCTGCCTCCCCTCTGTCATTCTCCCTTCCCTCCAATGACCACATCCTCACCCAGACCCGATACCACAACCATGTTTGCTTTCTCGGTACTTGCCTGTGCCTCCATCTCATACCTCATGGCTTCCATCTCCCAGTTCGGACCCAAGCCAGACTATAAATACTGACTGACTATCTGCCGCCATACACAGCAATTCTCCTTCCGGGCACTGAGATCTACCCTGGCTGTGATGCGCCGGTACCAGCAGGACCTCGCTTTGATTCTCCTGAAACTTCAGGCCTCACTCACCCAGACCTGCAACGGACCCCAATTCTACTTCAACCTCTGGAAGATCAACTTCTTCAATCCACGATTCCTGGCCCACCTTAACTCCACCAAGGACCTGAAACTAGCCCACCTCCAGGCTTCTCCTGCCACCGGCACTCCGCAACACGACCGCCTGCAAGCCCCGGGCCCATACACTGGCCCACACAGCCTGCCCGAGTCTTGCGACACCATCTTGGCCACGAGGAGCAGCACCAGCACTCGCCGACCTCCACGTCGATGCTGCACCAGCACTTGTCGACCTTCACCAGCCTATCGATGACGACGAGCCTCGCTGCCTATCCGGTAACTCTATCTCCCCCTCCCCGATTCCTCTGAATATCGGCACCATAACGTGACTGCCGAACCTTGCCACATACTGGGACCGCCGAACCTCGCCGCCACACCGCGGCCTACTCACCTCGCCGCCTCACCGGGCCTGCCGAACCTCGCCACCCCACCGACCATCCACCCACCGGGACCTCCCACGTTTCGCCAGCTGACACGGACTCCACTACCTGCGGACTTCCACCATCGATTCCACTGACCCTCGCCACTCCACCACCCTCCAGCAGCCTGCTGCCATCGCCTTACCTGCAGCCTGGACTCAGCACCGGGCCTGAAGCTTCCACGCTGCAGACTCCCACTCCCCTGGGTTTGACTGCGCTGGGTCCTAGTGCCAGTCTCCCCAACCCTGGTAACCTCTGTGGTTTTTCCACTGAGTCTTCCCCATCCTCCTCAAACCATGTGACCCCAGCTCTTCCCCACCCACACTACAGTCCTCATACCCCCCTCCTCCCTGACCACCCACCACCCCCTCACCAGTCATCGCCTCGGCCTCAGTCCACTCATCTGCCTTAGACAATAGACAATAGGTGCAGGAGTAGGCCATTCGGCCCTTCGAGCCAGCACCGCCATCCAATGTGATCATGGCTGATCATCCCCAATCAGTACCCTGTTCCTGCCTTCTCCCCATATCACCTGACTCCGCTATTTTTAAGAGCCCTATCTAGCTCTCTCTTGACAACATCCAGAGAACCTGCCCCTACCGCCCTCTGAGGCAGAGAATTCCACAGACTCACCACTCTCTGTGAGAAAAAGTGTTTCCTCGTCTCCGTTCTAATTGGCTTACTCCTTGTTCTTAAATTGTGGCCCCTGGTTCTGGACTCCCCCAACATCGGGAAAATGTTTCCTGCCTCTAGCGTGTCCAAGCCCTTAACAATCTTATATGTTTCAATGAGATATCCTCTCATCCTTCTAAACTCCAGAGTGTACAAGCCCAGCTGCTCCACTCTCTCAGCATATGAGAGTCCCACCATCCCGGGAGAATGTCCTTCCTCAAATTAGGGGACCAAAACTGCTGTACCTGCATGCTTACTTTCATAGATTGATGTACAAGGACCCCCAGATCCCGTTGTACTTCCCCTTTTCCCAACTTGACGCCAACTTCCTCCGGCCCCAACCCCCATCCTTGCTGTGATCACCATCCCCCCCTGACCTCCCCTCTCATATACCGAGCGGTCTGTCCTCAGCAGAGGCCTCACCTTTGTCCCCCACTGTCCCCCTCCGTCCCCATCTCAATGAGTTCCGCGCCTGCCACGATTTGGAGCTCTTCTTCCGTCACCTCTGCCTCACAGCGCTCTTCCATGGGAAGGAGTCCCCGCCCCCCACTGTTGATCCCGTTTCCCGTCTCCAATGGACCCCCTCCTCTTGGACCCCCCCTCATGGCCATCTTGGGTTATCAAACCCGCCGACAAGGGAGGTGCCGTGGTAGTCTGGCGCGTTGATCTCTACAAGGCTGAGGCCACGCGCCAACTGTCAGACACCTCCTCCTACTTATCCTTGGACCATCCTCACCCCCACTGACGAGCACCAGGCCACTATCTCTTGCACCATCACTGACTTCATCAACTCCGGCTTCCTGCCCCCCCTCCAATCCTCCAACCTGATCATTCCTCAGCCCCGCATGGCCCGATTTTACCTTCTCCCCAAAATCCACAAACCTGACTGTCCTGGTAGACCCATTGTCTCTGCCTGTTCGTGCCCTACTGAATGTATTTCCACATACCTTGACTCCATCCTATCGCCCCAGTTAAATCCCTCCCTACCTATGTTCAAGACACATCAGACACTCTCCGTCGTCTCCGGTAATCCGTTCTCTAGGCCCCCATCCCCTCATCTTCACCATGGACGTCCAGTCACTCTACACCTCCATCCTCGACCAGGAGGGTCTCAAAGCCCTCCGGATCTTCCTCGACCGGAGAACCAACCAATCCCCGTCTACAGATACTCTCCTCCGCCTAGCAGAGGTGGTCCTTACCCTTAATAACTTTTCGTTTGACTCCTCCCATTTCCTCCAAATACAGGTTCCCCTCCCCTACTATAGATGAGGGTCTCACTTGGGTTTCTTCAATACCCCGTAACACTGCTCTCTCTCACCATCCCCCCACTCGTAACAAGGGCAGAGTAGCCCTAGTCCTCACCTTCCACCCTACTAGCCATCACATACAACAAATAATCCTCCATCATTTTTGCCACCTCCAACGTGACCCCACCACTCGCCACATCTTCCCATCTCCTCCCCTGTCCGCTTTCCGCAAAGACCGCTCCCTCCGTAATTCCCTGGTCAATTCGTCCCTTCCCACCCGTACCTCCCCGGGCACTTTCCCTTGCAACTGCAAGAAATGCTACACTTGTCGCTTTACCTCCCGCCTTGGCTCCATTCAAGGACCCAAGCAGTCGTTCCAGGTGCGACAGAGGTTCACCTGCACCTCCTCCAACCTCATCTATTGCATCCGATGCTCTAAATGTCAGCTGATCTACATCGGTGAGACCAAGCGTAGGCTTGGCGATCGCTTCGCCGAACACCTTCGCTCGGTGCGCAATAGCCAACCTGATCTCCCGGTGGCTCAGCAATTCAACTCCCCCTCCCATTCCGAATCCGACTTTTCTGTCCTTGGCCTCCTCCATGACCACCGGAAATTGGAGGAGCAGCACCTCATATTTTGCTTGGGCAGTTTGTACCCCAGCGGTATGAACATTGACTTCTCCAATTTTCAGGTAGTCCTCACTGTCTCCTCCCCATCTCAGCTCTCCCTCAACCCTCTGGCTCCTCCTCTTCCTTTCTTTTTTCCCGCCCCACCCTACATCAGTCTGAAGAAGGGTTTCGGCCCGATACGTTGTCTATTTCCTTCGCTCCACAGATGCTGCTGCACCCGCTGAGTTTCTCCAGCACTTTTGTCTACCTTCCACATCTAATCTTCAGCCCCGACAAAATTTTGTGAGTTTCAATTAGATCCCGTCTCATTCTTCCAAATTCCAGTGAGTGGACTTGAAAGGTAATAGAACAAAAAAATACAGGTGCAATGCTTAAAATAACACATTTTCTAATGTAAATTTGAAAATATCAATAGAAGGTGAAACATGTTGAAGCTATGACCAGAACAGGATTGGATCAATGATAATGAATTCTCTGGAGAGAAGGAATGGGTGACGTTTTGGGTCGAGTCCTTCTTCAGACTGAGAGTCAGGGGAGAGGGAGACACAGAGATATGGAAGGGTAAGGTGTGAAAACGAGACATCAAAGGGGACATAGATCAAGGAAAATGTACATTAGATCATTGTTAGCTAGGGGAAGGTGACAACAAAGTATACCTAGTTCTCCCACCGTCTGACTGTCCCCTGATTACATTTTATCTTTGTATGCTTCGTTGTCACTTTCCCCAGCTAACAATGATCTATTCTACATTTTCCCAAATCTACATCCCATGATATCTCATTTTCACACCTTACCATTCCATATCTCTGTGTCTCCCTTTCAGTCTAAAGAAGGGTCTCGACCCGAAACGTCACCCATTCTTTCTATCCATTGATGCTGCCTGTCCCGCTGAGTAACTCCAGCATTTTGTGTCTATCTTCAGTGTAAACCAGCATCTGCAGTTCCTTCCTACACATAATGAACTCTCAATTTTGCAGCAAAATTAGTTTCATTAGACTCATTCATCCAGATGTGACAGACGGAACACTTCTATCTCTGGCAGATCACCATGAGCATTGGGAACAATATACATCACACTGATATTGCACCACATCACATGAGGAGCAGAATTCGGCCCATCAAGTCCACTGCCATTCAATCATGGCTGATCTATCTCTCCCTCTTAACACCATTCTCCTGCCTTCTCTCCAGAACCCCTGACACCCGTGCTAATCAACAATCTATCTATCTTTGCCTTAGAAATACCCATTGAGTTGGTCTCCACAGCCGTCTTTGGCAATGAATTCCACAGATTCACCACCCTCTGACTAACGAAATTCCTCCTCACCTCATTCCTAAAGGATTGTCCTTTTATTCAGTGGCTAAGCTATGACCTCTGGTCCTAGACTCTCCCACTAGTGGAAACATCCCCTCCTCATCCACTCTAACCAGGCTTTCTGCTGGCTGGGACATTTGTCCGAGTTTAATGTCAGGAAGAACCTCTGAATATGGCCATTATTTTTTTACACTGTTCATGACATTTCCATTGACAGAGATTCTCACCTGTGGAAAAACAGACAAGCGAGTACGAAAATGAACTTTGGAACGTAAAAATTTCAGTTAACATTTCAGGCGCGTTGTAAACACTGCAAGAGAGGAGAAAGAGACATGTTACTGAACTGTCCTTTACACAAGTTGTGATACAGTACACAGTATTAGACTCAAGTCGAATAACGTAGATTGCTGTATAGCATCAAGCAAAAGGAATTTATTATGCTTATTATTTCTATTTTTGAGTGCACGATTGTGCACGATATTTACTATGGGATTGGAATCAATTGCTATGTTTTGTCAGCAGGGTGGGAGATTGCAACCGTCACGTGGTCCACCCTGTTTTGACGAATGCAGTCAACCTGCCGTGCACAAACAGAAGATCAAACAGAACAAGTTGTCTTACAACTTCAGGCTGTGCACGCCATTTGCAAGAAGAAGACAACGTTTTGTCAGCAATCCGTCTCAGCCAAAGATTCACAGGTAGGTGAAACCAAAGAGGAATGTCACTGAACCAGTTAGGTTTGGTGGTAATCTGATAGTTTCCATTCCCCCTACTTTCTACCATCATCCCACAATCTTTGGGATTTATGGAACCTGATTAGCTAACCGAGAAATAGGAATTCCCAAATCACTACTGCTGGTCACCTGTCACAGCAGATGCTGAGGAAGTTTCCATGGGAAGATCATGATAAACGTTACACGTGTATTCACAAAGATTACTCATTTCTCCTTCGCTATGTTGCTTCTCTTGGTGTTGCCCATGTGAAAGTTCTTGTTATTCTCAAACATGACTCTGGTTTACCATGGCCACGAAATCAGCAAACCGTGGTTATCTATTGGTGGACAGAATTAAACAGTAATAGAACTTACATTAACTGTTTTAAGGGCCTGTCCCACTTAGGCGATTTTTTCTGCTACTGCCAGCGACTGCCACGGTCGTAGCAGGTCGACGATAAACCGCCGACTGGAACCCCCTTAGACAATGTCTACGACAAGCTACGACAACCTACCACCTAGTTGACGTCAAACTACCGACAACCAGCGACCCATTAGGACGTCCATCTACGACCACACCTATGACAACCTACGACCACACAGGCGACAACCTATGGCAACCAAAATCAACCTACGTCCACCCGTGACAAGCTACGACAAGCAACGACCCTGTCGGCAACAACTGAAGACAACTAAAGACAATTCAGTCGCCGATACCCGTCGCCAGTTGACGTAGGTAGTCGCCAATGGAATTCACTGAAGTCAGTATCCAGCGACAACCAACGTCACCTGGCGCCAACCTGCGGCATCTTGGCAACAACCTACGACAGCACCTACGACAGGAGAAGACAAGCTACATCCAGCCCAGCCGAAACGTTTTGAACATCTCAAAATCCAGTGGCGACCAGAAAATCGTTACAACTCGTTAGGCGACTTGAGGAGACAACTCACGACCATACAGGCCTCACCCCGCGACCATGTGGCAACAGCCTAGTCGCCAAAAAAAATCGCCTAAGTGGGACAGGGGCTTTAGGAAACATGGTCAGATCCTGCATGGAGCACTGTGAAGAAACCTGGTTCTTCGTAGAAAGAACATAAGACATCATAAGAAAGGATGCCGAAAAATAACATCACCAGAGACTGATTCCATTAATCAGGAAAGATTAAACAGGATGGAGCTCTTCCATTAGAAATTATAAACGTCTTCTTAATTTCAAAGGATTGTATTGTTATCAGAATTATAATCTCAGGGGAACCAACATTCTTTTTTTTTTTTTTTTAATTTATTAGAAGTACAGTAAATTACATCAATACACGTCCCGTATATATTATTACATTTATTGTACCCCTTCGTTTTTTAAAGCTATTAAAAAAGAATAGAAATTGAGAAAATAGAGAAAGTGAGAGAGAATTGTGAAAGTGAAGAAGCTTGACGAAAGGAAAGAAGAAAGACCCCTTAGTCGAGGAATTAGAAAAAGGAAATTAAGAGATAGACCCTAGAAAAGAAGAAAGAGAAAGAAGAAAAAAGGAAAAGACAGTTGCTCTATTATAAACATCACGCAAAAGGAATATACCAACTTGACAATTTTTCATTCCCCGGGTGTGTTTAAACTAAATAGGGGGGGGCGGAGTTGACAAATTGGGAGTATATGGATGGAGTTAAAAGGAAAGAGAATACAGAAAAAGTGACGAAGGACACCCAAATTAATGGGACGGAAAGTTCAAGAAGGGATAAGAGAGTAAGGTTAGGTGAAATAGGAACTGGTGTGAGAGGGGAGATGAATACCGAATTAGAAGTGTTATAAATGAATGCGTGAAGTATAAGAAATAAAGTGGATGAGCTTGAGGCTCAGTTAGAGATTGGTAGGTATGATGTTGTGGGAATTACAGAGACATGGCTGCAAGAGGGCCAGGGCTGGGAACTGAATATTCAGGGGTATACGTCCTCTCGAAAAGACAGACAGGTCCGCGGGGGAGAGGGGGGGCATCTAAAGTAATGTGTACTGTGTACTATGTAACATGTATTCGCACTGTGTTAGCACATCTCCCAGTTTTACTAACACTGGTGCTTCTTGTCTTCCCGATAGCAATTACTGTGTGCGTTGCTCCCATGGTAACCTGCTTGTTCTAGCCCTCACATGTTCACTTAAACAATGAGCTTGAAGTTACGCAACATCTTTTATATCCTCAGCAATATTCACTCTTTCATGTTGAATAAGGTACTTTTTGAAAAGAAGAGTAGTCACGCTGGTTAATCATCACAACTGACATGGACATGGCATAAACCCAGAGAATAACAAGAAGTTAAATGACCAAATAATCAGGGATAAACTTGCTCTGGTCACGAGCAGGAACCCCTGTTTTTCTGTGAACAGTACTGCTTTAGGAACTCCATTCTCACTTCCTAGGTGTCTCCTTGCAGCATGTCTGAAACAATATGGCACGCGACGGGAGGTGCCACAAAAGGCAACAACCATGTTCAACAAGGGAGTCCCCACGCCCATTGTTAACACTCAGATCATGTCATCGAGTCCTCCATTATCCTGGACACCACTGCCCATCAGATATAGAGGACCAGCCATGGAGTAGACAATAGACTGCTACAAGAGAGGGGTTGTTCTATTGACCTGTTGCACCTTCTGCAGGTATTGCCTGACCTGGTGAGTGCATCCAGCATGATTTGCTTTTACAGTGGACTGATTTTTTTGTCACTGAACTGAGTGACGCGTCCTACAAAATCTACACGGCACTGGTCAGGAGCAAAATACTTGTCACTTGCCAAGAGTGAGTGCAGTTACGACACTCAATCAGTCAGTTTTCCAAGGCAAAGCCGTTGCCTTGGCTAGTAAGCCATCCATCTCCTTGCATGTTTACATCCTCCATCATTGAAGCACAGTAGTTGCAACCTGCTCCATCTCCAAAAGGCACCACATTTGCTCACCAAGGTCAGGGAGTTGGTCCAAGCTTTTCTTTAGATCCACACACAATCCTGTCTTGGAAACTTATCCACTCCCCCATTGATGCAGAGTCTCAATAGCCGCCCTCCCCAACCACATCAATGGGCCTACACTGTCCAACTGGGGTTGGCACCAATGCTTCCATTGTCAATCAGATCCCCATTGCATTCAAACTGAGAGGTACAGGGCTTAAGAAATCATTCTAAACATTACCTAGGGTTAGGGTACCTGATAATAATGGAAATTAGATTGTCTATCTGTGTTCAAATCATGCCTTTCAGGAAGATCCAAACTATTTAATTGACATTTAGCTGTTTCAGATGTAATGTTAACCTGTTCACTGCCAAGTTTTGTTTCACAATTGGGTGCGGCCTTGTTGAGGTGAAGTGCCTTGGAAGGTAAAGTGTGAGTCTTTGGCTCACCAGTCTTCGGCGAGGAGGCTACACTTGAATCGGTTCTGCCTGTGTCCGATATTTATACTTGTGACATATTGCAGTGCAGGAGGCTATTGGCAGCAGAGATGGGAATAGGTTTCACTCAACTCTGAGAGTCTCATTCATAATACGTGATTTTGTCCACTGAAGTAATGACAGGCAAGTTGTTACAGTGTCTGTCCTGCAGGGCGTGGGCAGTCAGGGACACTGCTGGTGCCTCTGACAACTACACCTGCAGAAATTGTGTCCAGGTGCAGCTCCTGAAGGACCGTGTTAGGGAACAGCTGAATGACCTCAGGATCATCCGGGAAACCGAGAGTTTCCTGGACAAGACCTACAGTGAGATTGTCACACTGAGGATATAGGAAGAGCAAAGGTGGGTGACACGAGGAAGAGACGTAAACATGGAGTGCAGGAGCCCCCGGTGGCTGCACCTATTGAAAACAGGTACACCCTCTTGGGAGCTGTCGTAGAGCGGACAACACGACAAGATTAAGTGGCAGCCAGGACTGTGACTCCAACCATGGTGCTGAGGCACGACGGGGAAGAGTGACGTCAGGCAGGGCCATAGTGGTGGGGGACTCAATAGTCAGAGGTGCGACAGCAGGCGAGACCCTAGAATGGTGTATTGCCTCCCTGGTGCCAGGGACCAGGACGCCTCGGAGCGGCTGCCTGGCATCCTCAAGAATGAGGGGGAGCAGCCGGATGCATGTTGGCACAAATCATATAGGTCGGGACAGGAAGGAGGTTCTGCAACACGAGTTTACGAAATTGGGTAAAAGACTGAAAAGCAGAACCTGCAGTGTAGTGATCTCAGGATTGCTTCCAGTACACTCGTATTAGTGAAGATAAGAACAGGAAGATAGGGGAAATGAATGTGTGGCTGAGGAGTTGGTGCAGCGGGCAGGGATTTAGATTTCTGGATCATTGGGATCTTTTCTAGGGCAGGGGTGACCTGTATAAAAGGGACGGGTTGCACCTTAACTGGAGGGAGATCAACATCCGAGCCGGAAGGTTTGCTAATGCAACATGGGAGGCAGGGGGGTGGGATCTCGTGCAAGACAGAGGCGCAGGAGAGGCTAGAAGTTGGTATGGAGGGTGGTGTGGGAACGGTTTGTGGACAGAATAGGCAGGTGAAAGGCAGAGAGCGAGGAAGGAGGGTTGGTTTAAACTGTACATATTTTCATGCAAAGGGGTTGATGGGTAAGGCAGATGGGCTTAATGCATGGATAGGTACGAGCGACCGGGACATTGTAGCTCTGACTGAAACCTGGTTAAGGGAGGGGCAGGACTAACCCCCAGAAGATTTGTCAAGCATGATTTCTCTTCATAAATCCATGCTGACTTGAACCAAACCTGTTACTGCTATCCAAATGTGCCGCTATTACATCTTTGATAATCGATTCTATCATCTTCCCCACCACCGATGTCAGGCTAACTGGTCTATAATTCCCTGCTTTCTCTCTCCCTCCTTTCTCGAAAAGTGGGATAACATTAGCTACCCTCCAATCCACAGGAACCGATCCAGAATCTATAGAACATTAGAAAATTATCACCAATGTGTCCATGATTTCTAGAGCCACCCCCTTGAGTACCCTGGGATGCAGACCATCAGGCCTTGGGGATTTATCAGTTAATTATATCAAGATTATCAAGTTAATGAAGTGTTTGAAGAGGAGCCTTTTGGGACCAGTGATCACTGTTTGATTAGGTTTAAATTAGTTATGGATAGGGAGGGAGAGGGTCCACATGCTAAAATGCTCAACTGGGGTGAGGACAACTTTGAGGGCATGAGAGAAGGTCTCGCTCAAGTTGCCTGGAGCAGGTTATTTGAGGGGAAAGGAACATCGGCCAAGTGGGATGTTTTTAAAAGTGTGCTGATGAAAGCTCAGGATATGTACATCCCCATTAAAGCAGGCAAATGTAAGGAAGCTTGGCTGACGAGGGAAATTGAGGCGTTGGTCAAAAACAAGAAGGGTACATGGGGCAGGTATAGGCAGCTGGGATCAAGTGCATCCCTGGAGGAGTTTCAGGAACTAAGGAGTAAACTAAAAAACGAGATCAGATGGGAAAAAAGGGGCCAGGATATAGCTCTGGCGGGCAGCATTACGGATTATACCAAGATTTTATAAATACATAAGGGGGAAATGGGTAACTAGAGAGAGAGTGGGACCTCTCAGGAATCAAAGCGGTCACCTCTGTGTGGAGCCACAGGAGATGGGCAAGGTCATCAATGAGTATTTCTCCACTATTTACTGAGGAGAAAGACAGTAGGACGGAGGAACTTGGGCCAGTCAATGGAAGTATCTTGAGAGCAGTCAGTGTTACCGTTGAAGAAGTACTGAAGGTACTGTTGTGTATGAAGGTAGACAAATCTCCAGGGCCTGATCAGATATATCCGAGGACATTACGGGAAACTAGAGAGGAAATTGCGGGAGCCACGGTTGAAATTTACGAGTTCTCCTTAAATACAGGAGAGGTGCTGGAAGACTGGAGGGTGGCAAATGTTGTGCCTCTTTTCAAGAAGGGCTGCAGGGAAAATGCTGGGATTTATAGGCCGGTGAGCTTAACATCTGCAGTTGGAAAGTTACTAGAGAGTATTGTGAGGGATAGGTTATACAGGCATTTGGATGGGCAAGGGCTGATTAGGGATAGTCATCATGGTTTTGTACGTGGGAGATTGTGTCTCACAAATCTGATTGAGTTTTTTGAAGACGTGACCAAAAAGGTCGATGAGGGCAGAGCTGTTGATATTGTGTACATGGACTATAGTAAGGCATTCGACAAGGTTCCACATGGTAGGCTGCTCTGGAAAGTTAGATCGCATGGGATCCAAAGAGAGAATGGATAGCAAACTGGCTCCATGGAAGGAAGCAGAGGGCGATGGTGGAAGGTCGCTTCTCAGACTGGAGGCCTGTGACTAGTGGTGTGCCTCAGGCTTTGGTGCTGGGCCCCTTACTGTTTGTCATCTACATCAATGATTTGGATGAGAACATACAGGGCAAGATTAACAAGTTTGCTGCTGATACAAAAATGAGTGGTTTTGCAGATTGTGAAGATGGACGTGAAAGATTGCAGCAGGATCTGGATCGATTGGCCAGGTGGGCGGAGGAATGGTTGTTGGATTTTAATACAGAAAAGTGTGAGGTGTATTTTGGGACGTCGAACAAGGGCAGGACCTACACAGTGAATGTTAGGCCACTGGGTGGTTATGTAGAGCAGAGGGATCCGGGAGTATAGGTGCATGGTCCCTCGAAGGTCGAGTCGCAGGTAGATGAGGTGGTCAAAAAGGCTTGAGAGGAATAGATCGGGGAGATGCAGAGTCTCTTGTCCAGAGTAGGGGAATCGAGGACCAGAGAACATAGGTTCAAGGTGAAGGGGAAAAAAATTAATAGGAATCTGAGGGGTAACCTTTTCACACAAAGGGTTGTGGGTGTATGGAACAAGCTGCCAGAGGAGGTAGTTGAGGCTGGGACCTTCCCAACGTTTAAGAAACAATTAGACAGGTTAATGGATAGGACAGGTTTGGAGGTATATGGGCCAAACGCAGGCAGGTAGGACTAATGTAGCTGGGACATGTTGGTCGGTGTGGGCAAGTTGGGCTGAAGAGCCTGTTTCTATGCAGTATCACTCTATGACTAGTGTAGCTGGGACATGTTTGCCGGTGTGGGCAAGTTGGGCTGAAGGGCCTGTTTCCATGCTGTATGACTCCGAATGTTCCAATGATGGGAGAGTAACGTTGCCGAGATTCACCAGCACCCTGACCCGCTATCAGCTGCCCGCTCAGGCACAGTGGCACCTGACTGATATCAGACGGGAATGTGGGGCTGGGAGAAGGAACACAGGAAGGGGCATTTGCTAATGTGTTCACCTTTAGCTTTATCTACAGTACCTCTTTAATGTTCATCATTTGTAAATGTTTGTAGTCTCATATTTCTGCAGGCAACAGTGGAATCCTTTTCTGGAGCAAGGGCAAGACCTACATTGGGCAGGTTGGGATGACGTCTAGTCAGGGCAAGGGGTACAAGTCAAGGGGTAGAGGGGTGGTGGGTGAAGGGCACAGTGGGGGCCACTGGAAAGCGGGTGGGTGATTGTGGTGGAGGTGGAGGAAACAGAGGGTGCGGGTCACGGGGTGGGGGGGGGGGGGGGTAGGGGTTTACTGTAGGGGTGGGGATGAGCGGGGAGGGGTTCACTGTGGGGATGAGTGGGCAGCTCAGGGTAGGGGTGGGAGGCCGCACAAACCGCGTTGTGTGATCCAGTTAACAAACAGGAAACTTCGACATCACCGGTAACTGCGGGTGAAAACTCCCTTCAGCTAAAGACGATGAAACTGCGGTCAGGTTTGTATTCAAGCCCTGCTGGTGTTCGTGAAGCAAGTTTATTTTCAACCTGTAAGAGTAGGATGAATGTCCAGCGCTGGGGTGGCGTGGAGTCAACTGGGGACAGTGAGCGGGCACCATGGGTGGCCCAGACTGTGGACCCGGGGGAGTCAATGATGGTCACCTATGGGTGCCCCTGGTTGTAAACCCGGGATAGACTGCGGGGAGGGGTGGGGGGTGCGTGTGTGTGGGTGAATCGTGTGGGTGGGGGTGGGGTAGGTGGGTCGTGGGTGGGTGGGGGTGCGGTGTTGGTGGGGCGCGGGTGCGGGACTCACCAGAGCAGCGCCCATGGTCCGCTGAGCGCCGAGTGGAGCAGCGAGACGTGCAGGTTGATCCATCTCCACGCCCGGGTCGGGTCTGTGAGCGGCGGCGCCCTTCCCCGCGCCCGCACAGCCGAGCGCAGCGCCTTGAAACCCAGCGCCCACAGCAGGATGGCGACCAGCGGGTGGCTCTGGGCGACCATGGCCGGGCTGGGGGCGACCGCGACTCCGCGCTCGCTGGTGGGCGGTGGTAACGCCCGGGTCCCGCCCCGGGATCAGACCCCTCCCGCCGGCTCAGGCTGAGCGGATAGAGGAGAGGAGGGAGCGGCGCATCTGCCCGTTAACCCCTGGGCTGCCTGTGCCGTGGAGGAGGGAACTCTCTACTGGACCCCCTTCACTCCAGCCTCCTGAACCTGCTCCCAGCGGCGGCTCAAGTTTAACTCAATCGAAACATTCAGATTAAGATGTTTAAGAAGGAACTGCAGATGCTGGAAAATCGAAGGTAGACAAAAATGCTGGAGAAACTCAGCGGGTGCGGCAGCATCAATGGAGCGAAGAAAACAGGCAACGTTTCGGGCCGAAACCCTTCTTCACATCAGATTAGGATGAAGTTTATGACAAGTCAACCCTTTCCTCAATCTCTACTAAGTGACACTCTGACTCATCCTCTGATTTAAACGCCACCCATTCCTTCTCTCCACAGACGCTGCCTGACGAGCTGAGTTACTCCAGCATTTTGTGTCTATCTTTGATACAGGATTCCTTCATGCAAATTGTTGATACACTTTGGTAGCAGTTGTCCCCGGCCAGGCTCCCCCCGTGGAACCACACTGGTTACACCAGTTTAACTTGAAAATCTCCTACTTAATCCCGATGTCTGGTTTCTGGCTGTCGGCAAGGCGAGCAGCATCAAGGACGAGTCGCACCCCCGGCCACTCTCTCTTCTCCCCTTTCCCATCAGGCAAGAGCAAAGATCCTATAGCGATAGGATCTTTGGGCAAGAGGTACAGAAGTGTGAAAACACACACCTCCAGATTCAGGGACAGTTTCTTCCCAGCTGTTATCAGGCAACTGAACCGCCCTATCACAACCAGAGAGCAGTCCTGAACTACTATCTCAGGTAGATAAAAATGCTGGAGAAACTCTGCGGGTGAGGCAGCATTATGGAGCGAAGAAATAGGTGACGTTTCAGGTCGAGACCCTTCTTCACTTTCTCCAGCATTTTTGTCTACCTTCGACATCCAGCATCTGCAGTTCTTTCTTGAACTGCTATCCTCCTCATTGGTGACCCTCGCCCTGCCCCTTTGATTAACCCCTGACCTGACTTGACCCACTCCTCCCTCTGAGTTTCCCTCACCCTGTGGTAGTGAGCTGTGGGTCCTACTTACTGCCCGCTGCACCAATCGCTGTCCAAACACTCACCTCCACTGACCATGGAGATCCTGCTGCTGCTGCTGGGGGTGGGGGGGTGGGGGCGAGAGGATGGTTGTTTCCACTTTATGTTTATTGTCACATGTGTACAGTGTATGATGTGTACAGGTACAGTGAAAAGCTTTTGTTGCATGCTAACCAGTCAGCAGAGAGACAATACGTGATCACAATCGAGCCATTTAGAGTACAGGTGCAGTGTGGTGGAAGGGATGGGAGCGCATGGGACTGGGAGAAGGGGGGGAGTTGGTGGTCAGTCTGGGCGGCAAGGTGGTGCAGCGCTAGAGTTGCTGCCTCACGGTGCCAGGGACCCGGGTTCAATCCTGACAACGAGTGTTGTCTGTACGGATTTGTATGTTCTCCTCGTGGTCTGCGTGGGGTTTTTTCCTGGAGATCCGGTTTCCTCCCACATCCGAAAGTCATGCAGGTTTGTAGGTTATGTGTAGGAAGGAATTTACACTGAAGTCTTTGGAGTTGGTGTTTGCTGTTGAGAAGCTTGCCCTGTTGATCAGTCATGTGAGCTACACACTCCCTCATTGATAAAGACCTGGTTCACCAGGAGACGGCCTAATTCTGCTCGTACACATATGAACATGACCTGGAGCTCTGTGACTTATTGCAGCCCCAGTGCCCAGCTACTTCTTCAGAACATGCAGTCTGGGGCTGCCCCACTCACTAGTCCGATCCTTCACCAGGGCTGGGACTGAATGGGAATTTTGAGGGTTTTCCTGATACCCTGGTGAAGGATCGGACGGGAGGGTGGTGCAGCCCCAGACTGTGTGTTCTGTGGGAGAAGCTGGGCACAGAGCTCTAGGTCATGTTCATACGTGTAGGAGCAGAATTAGGCCATTCAGCCCATCAGGTCTACTCCGCCATTCAATCATGGCTGAGCTATCGCTCCCTCCTAACCCCATTCTCCTGCCTTCTCCCCATAACCCCTGATACCTGTACAAATCAACAATCTATCTCTGCCTTAAAAAATACCCACTGACTTGGCCTCCACAGCCTTGTGTGGCAAATAATCCCACAGATTCACCACCCTCTGATTAAAGACATTTCTCCTTTCCCTCTCAACCCCACTGGGGTATGGCAGAATGATGCAGCTGTGATCACACATGACCCACTGGAACGGGGCATGAATGTCAGCACCGGCAGTGTGGTCTCCCGCCCACATGCGTGACGGATGCTCTGCCCTATACGTCGAACCGGCACGCTACAGAACCACAAGGCTGTGAACACTGACCCCTGCCCGAACCCTCGACCCCAGCCTCCAGTGTGAAGAAAGCCCTCAGGACGAGGAATCCTCTTGTAAATTCAAACGACGTGTGCTCCTCTCCAGAGCATGTTTGAACAGGGGCACGGTGACGCAGCCGGTAGAGCTGCTGCCTCAGTGCCAGAGTCCTGGGTTCGATGTTGACCTCAGGTGCTGTCTGTGGAGTTTGCACGTTCTACCTGTGACCAGCAATTGTCCACTGTACATTGTCCCAAATGCATGGGTAAGTTGCAGAATGTGAGGTGAGTCGATAGGATTGTGGGGAGAATTAAAAACTGAGACCATAGTGGGGGTGGGGGTTTGGGCAATGAGGGTCCAAGTTTGTTTCCGTGCTGTGTCCCCCTCACTCCGTATCACCTGAAGCGGGGGAAGGTCTGTGTGCCACCTGGAGCCGTGAATGTCCCCTGAGGTGGGCTGGTGGGGGTGGGGGTGGGGGTGGTGGGGCTGAGGGGGGACGGTAAGTGTTTACATCCGAAGTGCATCAAAGTAAGTGTGACTGTACATGTATGATGAAGCCCTCGTCCCTGGGGTCAGTGCCAGTAAACCCTGTCGTCCACCCCATCCCATTTCCCCTGGTGTCTGGTGCAACCGTGTTGTAGGGTCAGCGGGAGGTCACCACCGTCCAGGGGTTAGCGGGTGGGAAGGGTTCAGGGGTCAGAAGGAGTTGAGGGTCCTGGGGTCGGAGGGAGGTCAGGCATCAGAGGGAGGGGGCCGTCACTAGCAGACGTGGGCAGACTCTGGAGAATGTAACGAGATGCAGGGATCTCCCTCCAATGAACTCTTAGTTCAAGGAGGCTGGTGCCCCATCGACCGCACCCTGGTCAACGTCTGAACCTAGAATTTTACTTGGTCACGGGACGCGGAACGGACACGGGACATGGGAACGGACACGGGACATGGGAACGGACACGGGAATGGACACGGGACATGGGAACAGACATGGGAATGGACATGGGAATGGACACGGGACATGGAAATGGACACGGGACATGGGAACGCATGGTCACGGAACATGGGAACGGACACTGGACATGGGAACAGAGACTGGAACGGACACGGGACATGGGAACGGACATGAGACACGGGAACGCACACTGGACATGGGAACGGGACACGCGACACGGGACATGGGAACGGGACACGCGACACGGGACATGGGAACGGACACGACGTGGGAACAGAGACTGGAACGGACACGGGACATGGGAATGCACACTGGACATGGGAACGCACACTGGACATGGGAATGCACACTGGACATGGGAATGGACACGGGACATGGGAACGGACACGGGACATGGGAACGCACGGTCATGGGACAGGGAGAACATACGGTCACGGTAGGGGGGGGGGAAACACTGGGTCAGTAAGTCGACAATGGGCAGAATTTTTCTAGCACTGGGTCCTGGTTCTACATGGAATATAAAACATACCCGGAGTGCTGAGGAAACGTGAGACTACCAGAGATTACCTGGGAAAGGTCCAGCTTGTTAAAGTTTATTACATGTGTACAGTAAACCACTGGTAGGCTGCAGTACCCTAGTATGTTGCATGTAACCTGAGAGTTTCTGCGACACAAATATACATTCCCAAGTTTCCAGAAATCTGAAAATGTTAATATTAAACATTCAACCTGAATGAATACACCACAGTCGTTACAGACTTCATAAAGAAATGTGTGGAGGTCTGCATCCCTACAAAAACCTTCCGACTGTTTCCCAATCAGAAGCCTTGGATGAACTTTGAGATCCGCACTCTTCTGAAGACCAGACACCGGGCATTCATATCTGATGATACAGTGGTCTACAAGAAGTCCAGTTACAACCTTGGTAAGGCCACCAAAAAGGCCAAAAGGGACTTCTGTTCCAAGCTGGAGGATGAGAGATGTTCAGCTGCTATGGTGGGGCCTTAACGCAATCACCTCCTACAAGGCGAAATTAGGAGGCAGCTCGAATGTCGGCGAAACATCACTCCCTGACGAGCACAATGTGTTTTACGCACGCTTTGATAGGGAGAACACTGATATGCCTTCTCGAACCACCATTCGCTGGGATGGTATTTCAGTCTCAGTCACAGAGGCCGACGTCAGAAAATCCTTCAGAGGGGTGAACCCTCGGAAAGCGCCTGGACCTGATGGTATACCCGGTCATGTTCTAAATACCTGTGCGGACCAACTGGCTGGAGTTTTTACGGACATTTTCAATCATCCCTCCAAGCTGGTTACCAAACTCTCAGATCTGGGTCTCTGCGCATCCCTCTGCAATTGGATCCTCGACTTCCTCATTCACAGACCACAGACTATTCATATTGGTGGAAATGTGCCAGCCTCGATAACAATCAGCACGGGAGCAACTCAAGGCTGCATGCTCAGCCCCCTGGTGTACTCACTCTATACTCATGACTGCGTAGCCGGTCATAGTGCCAACCCCATCATCACGTTCGCTGACGACACCACTGTTGTGGGACGTATCACTGATTAGGACGAGTCAGAGTATAGAAGAGAGATCGATCGACTGACCATATGGTGCCAGCACAATAACCTGGCCCTCAACACCAGCAAAACCAAGGAACTGATTGTGGACTTTGTAAGGGGTAGGTTGGGAACCCACAGTCCCGTTTATATCAACGGGTCTATGGTAGAGAGGGTCAAGAGCTTCAAATTCCTGGGCATGCATATTTCTGAAGATCTTTCCTGATCCGAGAACACTGATGCAATTATAAAGAAAGCACATCAGCATCTGTACTTCCTGAGAAGATTACGGAGAGTCGGTTTGTCAAGGAGGACTCTCTCTAACTTCTACAGGTGCACAGTAGAGAGCATGCTGACCGGTTGCATCGTGGCTTGATTCGGCAACCTGAGTGCCCTGGAGAGGAAAATACTACAAAAAGTAGTAAACACTGCCCAGTCCATCATCGGCTCTACCATTGAGGGGATTTATCGCAGTCGCTGCCTCAAAAAGGCTGGCAGCATCATCAAGGACCCACATCATTCTGACCACACTCTCATCTCCCCGCTACGTTCAGGTAGAAGTTACAGGAGCCTGAAGGTTCAGGTTCAGAAATAGCTACTTCCTCACAACCATCAGGCTATTGAACTCAAATGAAATAAAACTAATAATAATAGACCATTATCTGTTTATTTGCACCTTATCAGTTTATTTATTCATGTGTGTATATATTTATATAATGGTATATGGACACACTGATCTGTTCTATATTCATGCCTACTATATTCTGATGTGCTGAAGCAAAGTAAGAATTTTATTGTCCTATCTGGGACACATGACAATAAACTCTCTTGAATCTTGAATCATTAAATAATGTTAATTCTGTAGGCTTCTATAACCATTTACTGACCTCTGTATGCTCGGCTGGAAGGACAGCACGTTGGCACAGCGGGTAGAGCTGCTGCCTCACAGCGCCAGAAACCCGGGTTCCATCCTGACTACAGGTGTTGTCTGTATGGACTTTGTACGTTCTCCCTGTGGCCTGTGTGGGTTTTCTTTGGGTACTCCGGTTTCCTACCACACTCCAATGATGTGCAGGTTTGTAGATTAATTTATAAGTTGTCCTTAGTGTGTGTAGGACAGCGCTTATGTATGGGGTGATCGCTGGTCAGTGCGGTCACAGTGGGCTGAAAGGCCTATTTCCACACTGTATCTCTAAACTAAACACTTTCTATTCCTCTCATGTGATGGGTAGATAGAGGTTAGGACCATAAGTCTCAACGGAAGGATGGCAGGGAGAAGTGAAGGAACATGGCGAACATGGGAACATAGTGAAGGGCTGAAGTGTGTTTATTCAAATGCAAGGAGTACTGTGGAGAAGGCAGATGAGCTTAGAGCCTGGATCAGTGCTTGGAATATGGTGTTGTGGCCATTGTGGAAACATGGGTGTGGGAGGGACTGGACTGGCAGCTCAATGTTCTGGGGTGTCAGACGAGATCATAGAAACATAGAAAATAGGAGCAGGAGTAGGCCATTCGGCCCTTTGAGCCAGCACCACCAGTCATGTTCATGGCTGATCATCCAGAATCAATAACCCATTCCGGCTTTTTCTCCATATCTCTTGATTCCCTTAGCCCAAAGAGCTAAATCTAACTCTCTCTTGAAAACATCTAGTGAATTGGCTTCCACTGCCTTCTGTGGCAGAGAATTCCAGATTCACAACTCCCTGGGTGAAAATGTTTTTCCTCATCTCAGTCCTAAATGGCCTACCCCTTATTCTTAAACTGTGACACCCTGGTTCTGGACTACCCCAACATTGAGAACATTTTTCCTGCATCTAGCCTGTCCATCCCTCAAGAATTTTAAATGTTTCTATAAGATATCTTCTCATCCTTCTAAATTCTGGTGAATACAAGCCCAGTCGATCCATTCTTTCACCATATGTCAGTCCCGCCATCGTGGGAAATAACCTGGTGAACCTACACTGCACTCCGTCAATAGCAATAATGTCCTTCCTCAAATTAGGAGACCAAAACTGCACACAATACTCCAGGTGCGGTCTCACCAGGGCCCTGTACAACTGCAGTAGGACCTCCTTGCTTCTAAATACAAATCCTCTCGCTATAGAAACATAGAAAAAGGTGCAGGAGGAGGCCATTCGGCCCTTCGAGCCAGCACCGCCATTCATTGTGATCATGGCTGATCGTCCGCTATCAATAACCCGTGTCTGCCTTCTCCCCATATCTCTTGATTCCACTAGCCCCTAGAGCTCTATCCAACTCTCTCTTAAATCCATCCAGTGATTTGGCCTCCACTGCCCACTGTGCCAGGGAATTCCATAAATTCACAACTCTCTGGGTAAAAATGTTTTTTTCCCACCTCAGTCTTAAATGACCTCCCCTTTATTCTAAGACTGTGGCCCCTGGTTCTGGACTCACCCAACATTGGGAATTTTTTTCCTGCATCTAGCTTGTCCAGTCCTTTTATAATTGTATATGTTTCTATACGATATCCCCTCATCCTTCTGAACGCCAGTGAATACAAGCCTAATCTTTCCTCATATGACAGTCCTGCCATCCCAGGGATCAATCTCGTGAACCTACGCTGCACTGCCTCAATCACAAGGATGTCCTTCCACAAATTAGGTGACCAAAACTGCACACAATACTCCAGATGTGGTCTCACCAGAGCCCTATACAACTGCAGAAGAACCTCTTTACTCCTTTACTGAAATCCTCTTGTCATGAAGGCCAACATTCCATTAGCTTTCTTCACTGCCTGCTGTACCTGCACACCAACTTTCAGTGACTTGTGTACAAGGACATCCAGGTCTCGCTGTACTTCCCCCTTACCTAACCTAACCCCATTGAGATAATAATCTGCCCCCTTGTTTTTGCCCCCAAAGTGGATAACCTCACATTTATCTATATTATACTGCATCTGCCACGTATCTGCCCACTCACTCAACCTGTCCAGGTCCCCCTGCAACCTGCTAACATCCTCTTCACAGTTCACACTGCCACCCAGCTTTGTGTCATCCGCAAACTTGCTAGTGTAGCTCCTAATTCCCTCTTCCAAATCATTAATATATATGGTAAACAGTTGCGGCCCTAACACCGAGCCTTGCGGCACTCCACTCGCCACTGCCTGCCATTCTGAAAAGGACCCGTTCACTCCTACTCTTTGTTTCCGGTCTGCCAACCAATTTTCTATCCATGTCAAGACCCTACCCCCAATACCATGTGCTCTAATTTTAGTCACCAGTCTCCCATGCAGGACCTTATCAAAGGCTTTATGAAAGTCTAGATAACTACATCCACTGTGAAGGTTAACATGCCATTGGCTTTCTTCACTGCCTGCTGTCTGCAGATGGAGAGGGAGGGTAAAGAGGTGGAGGAGTTACACTACTGATCAGGTAGACTACCACGGCAGCACTCAGAGAGGACATACTGGAGGGTTCATCCACTGAGGTGTGGGTGGAGCTTAGAAATAAGAAAGGTACAAGAACGCTAATGGGATTGTACTCTAAGCTCCAATAGCAAGTAGGAGACAGAGGAACAGATATGTAGACAGATTACCAAAAGATTACAAAGCAACAGTGCCTTTTTGGTGACTTTAACTTCCTCATTATTGACTGGGACTTGCTCAGTGGCAAAGGCATAGGCAAGGCAGAACCCAAGAGGATTTCTTGAAACAGTATGTGGATAGCCCAACACAAAGTTCCTATTTCGGAGCAATCTTTGGTCCAACCCTAGAAGAAACATACTGGACCTTGTGTTGGGAAATGAGCCTGGACACTTGACTGGTGCTACAGTGGAAGAGCATTTTGGGATCACAAGTTCATTTGTTTGAAGATTGTTTTGAATAGGGAGAATGCTGGAACTTGCGGGTAGGTACTAAACTGGAGCCAGGTAAACTTCAACATTTTTAGGCAGGAGCTTGGGAGTACATGGGAGCAGTTGTTATTGGGTGTCTACATCTGACTTTGGAGTTGTTTAAAGGCCAGTTGATCCAAGTTCAGAACCAGTGTGTTCCAATAATGAAGGATAAGGATGGTAATGTAAGGGAACCTTGGATGACCAAAGAGATTATAAATTTGGGCAAAAATAAAAAGGATGCACATGCAAGGCTTGAGGATGGAACCAAACAGGGATGGGACAGTTCAGTGTTGGTACCACTGTCGTTGTCCGCTGAGTTACTCCAACATTTTGTGTCTATCTTTAGTTTAAACCAGCATCTTCAGTTCCTTCCTATACCATTCAGTATTATCTGCGTGCTATGTTTCTGGCAAAACATGCTGGTCATGGAGAAGGTGTGTGTGGGGCGTGCTGAGAACCTCACGTCCGTACCTCCGACACTCCCTCAAACCCACCCGGCACTTCCTGCCCCACCTGTCACCAGGTGACACAACGATAGAGTTTCTGCCTCCCAGCGCCAGAGACCCAGGTTCCATCCTGACTACGGGTGCTGTCTGTACGGAGTTTGTACGTTCTCCCCATGACCGCATGGGTTTTCTCTGGGTGCTCCGGTTTCTGCCCACACTCCAAAGAGATACAGGTTTGTAGGTTAATTGGCATTGTATTATTGTAAATTGTCCCTAGTGTGAGTAGGACAGTGTTAGTGTGCGGGGATCGCTGGTCGGAGCGGACTCTGTAGGCCGAAGAACCTGTTTCTGCGGTGTATCTCTAAAGACTAAAGAGTGTACCACTCCCCTTCAGCTACAGAGAATGCTCATTGATGTCACCAGCACCTGAGCAGGGAGCCAGCTTTTCATTGTAGTGGAAGCAAAGCTTGCAAGGAAGGCACAGGTCTGCCAACAGTTGGCAATCTAATCCTCACACCCTCACCAGTCAATGGCCACATGCGGGAGGTTGCAGTATCCAGTGTCAGTCACAGGGTGGCGCTCTAGGTCAACATTTAATCCAGCGAAGGTTGAAGATAAAAAGTGGCAGCAAGGAACTGCAGGTGCTGGTTTATGAAAGACAGAGTGCTGGAGTAACTCAGCGGGTCAGGCAGCATCTGTGGAGAACATGGATAGGTGACATTTCACAGAGTGCTGGAGTAACTCAGCGGGTCAGGCAGCATCTGTGGAGAACACGGATAGGTGACGTTTCACAGAGTGCTGGAGTAACTCAGCGGGTCAGGCAGCATCTGTGGAGAACATGGGTAGGTGTCCCTTCTTCAGACTGATTGCCAGGGAAAGAAAACTGGAAGAGAGGAGTGGCAGGTGATAGGTTGATACAGGAGAAGGGGGTTTGATTGGCAGATGGTTGGAAAAAGGGCAGAGATTAAAAGAAAGGTGTGAGACAAAAGGATTGAAGAGTTGCAAATTGTGCAGCTAGAGGAAAGAATGAGGATGGGAGGGGAGGGAAAAGGGGAGAAACAGGTATGAGTCCAGGTGGGGTACAGGTTAGGGGTGGGGTGTGATATGGAGAAAGTGGGGAGGGTTATGTGGAACTGCCCTAGCGGAAGATAAGGTGTTGTTCCTCCAGTTTGTGTGTGGCCTCACTCTGACAGTGGGGTGGTTCGCAACTGGGAGATCCAGCAGGGCTTGATGGACTGAGTGCAAGTGTTCAGTGAAATGGCCGCCGTGTCTACGCTTGGTCTCAACGATGCACAGGAGCCCACATGGGGGACAGTGGATGCAGTAGATGAGATTACAGGAGGTGCAGGTGAACCTGTCTCACCTGGAAGAACTGCTCTGGTTCGGAGGTGGAGGTGAGGGAGGAGGTGTAGGAACAGGTGTTGCATCTCCTGTGGTTGCTGGGGAAGATACCTGGGGAGGGGGAAGGTGTGAGTGGGCAGGGATGAGTGGACCAGTGAGTTGCAGAGAGAGCGTTCTCTGCGGAAGGTGGTAGAGTTAGAGATGGGAAGATGTGGCCGTGGGGCGATCCCGTTGGATGATATGGAGGCTAGTGGGGTGAAATGTGAGGACCAGGGAACTCTGTTATTGTTCTGTCTGGGGAAGAGAGAGAGCAGAACTCCAGGCACAGAGCGGACGCAGGTGAAGGATCCATTATTGATTTGACAATTGATTCCACTCTTATTTGAATAGTACGGGTTATTGATTAGTGCGGGTGTATGGGGAGAAGGCAGGAGAATGTGGCTTAGAGGGAGAGATAGATCAGCCATGATTGATGAGCCAAATGAACATGACAGCAGGGGCAGGCAGAAACAATGGGTTGGCCAGGGCGGTCCTGTTTGTGGACTTTAGGAGGGACGTAGAGGACTGCAGGGCTGGGGAACGATGGCCGGAGGTGATGAGTTCAGAAACAGTCTGGGAGATGGTGATCTGGTGTTTGACTGTGGGGTGATGGTATGAGGTGGCCGAGAGCTGGTGCCTGGCCTCAGTGCGGTCAAGGTCAGTCACCAGACTACAACAGCAACTCCTTTGCCAGCTCTCTCCCTGGCGTAACTCAGGGTAGGTCAGGGTCACTGTTCCTCCAGTACTTTGTGTTGTGCTCAGGGTTCCAGCAACGACAATCGCTGGTCAATATTTAACCCCGTCCCTACCTACACTAATAGGGAGCAGAGCAAACAGTCAGAGATTACATCCCTGGATGTGATTGGTGAAGCTCGGGCGTGGTGTTGTGAAAGCTAATACAGCCCTGGCAGCCCTGTGACTTAGTTACAGTTCTACACAAAGAGACTTTCACACAAGATATTGTGATTGGAATGTGCAGATTCCAAGCATTAGCTCCAGGCTGAATCACTCTCCCATTCACCTTCAGACTGAAAGTGTTTTTGTTGATGAGCAGCGCTTGGCCAATGCACAAATGTGGACCTCACTCTGACACAAGGCCATTGCTGGCACATTCTCTTCACATTCTCCAGTGCTGGAGAATCATCTGTGGAAGGAGGTAGACAGGTGACGTTTCTGGTCGGGTAACGTACACAACCATAGTCAGAACTTCCTCTGATTTTCAGTTCACAAGTTCTATAAGTAGAATTAGGCCATTCGGCCTATCGAGTCTACTCCGCCATTCAATCATGGCTGATCTCTGCCTCCTAATCCCATTTTCCTGCCTTCTCCCCATAACCCTTGACACCCGTTCTAATCAAGAATTTGTCTATCTCTGCCTTAAAAATATATTGATTTGGCCTCCACAGCTTTCTGTGGCAATGAGTTCCACAGATTATCTACCCTCTCACTGAAGAAGTTCCACCTCACCTCTTTTCTAAAAGAACGTCCTTTAATTCTGAGATAGTCTCTGACCTAGACTCTCCCACCAGTGGAAACATCCTTTCCACACCCACTTTATCCAGGCCTTTCATCATTCTATAAGTTTCAATGAGGTCACCCCTCAACCTTCTAAACTCCAGCGAGTACAAGCCCAGTACTGTCAATACTCATCGTCATCATATGCTAACCCACTAATTCCTGGAATCTTTCTTGTAAACCTCCTCTGGACCCTCTGCAGAGCCGGCACTTCGTTCCTCAGATATGTGGCCCAATTTTGCTCACAATATTCCAAATGTGGCCTGACCAGCACCTTATAGAGTCTCAGCATTACATCCCTGTTTTTGTATTCCAGTTTTCTTGATATAAATGCCAGCATTTAATTTGCCTTCCTTACTACCGATTCGACTTGCAAATAAACTTTTTGAGAGTCCTGCACCTGCGCTCCCAAGTCCCTTTGCACTTCTGATTTCTGGATTCTCTCTACATTTTTATAATAATCTACGCCTTTATTCCTATTACCAAAATGCATGACTCCGCACTTTGCTATGCTGAATTTCATCTGCCAATTCTCTGCCCATTCTCCAAACCTGTCCACATCCTTCTGCAGAGTCCTTGCTTCCTCTTCATTGCCTACGCCTCCACCTATCCATGTTCAGTTCAGTTTAGTTTATTGTCACGTGTACCGAGGTACAGTGAAAAGCTTTTGTTGCTATCCAGTCAGTGGAAAGACAATACATGACAATCGAGCCGTCCACATTGTACAGATACATGCTAAGGGAATAATGTTTAGTCCAAGATAAAGTCCAATGAAGTCCGATCAAAGATAGTCCGAGGGTCAGTGGTAATACCATCGTTGAACAGTTCACCATCTACCCCTGGAGGTCAGTACTTGCTCTGGACCTGCCAACAATAACCGCAGGATTGGGCAGATTGGAAACCCCAGCGGCCCCCTGGGCAGGGGGTCTGGACCTCCGTCCAGCCACGTCAGGGAGACCAACGTTACTCCACTTAATCACCGTCTAGTTTACTTACAATCACTGACCATTTATTATATATTTACTTGTTTTCATTGTACCTACGGTGTGTGTAAGGCTGCAGCAAGCCAGACCATCCTTGAACGGCTCGATTGTAATCATGTATTGTCTTTCAATTGACTGTTTAGCATGCAACAAAAGCTTTGCACTGTACCTCGGTACACGTGACAATAAACTGAACTCAAACTCACTATCCTTCACACCCCGACGAGGTAGCAATGAAACTGTCGCAGTGCAAGACAGGGCTTCACCACCGCCCCCTCATGGACAATTGGGGATGGACAAGAAGTTACTGCCACATCCTGAGAGCAAGAAATTTGCTAACAGCAAATAAATAAATGGACAAATATACATAGAAACTAACAATGAATTTTGTGCTGTGACTGGACTTCAAATTGCAGAGCTGGAGATGTATCCCAGTCCATCACACAGACCACACTCCCCACCACTGACTCCATCTACACTTCATGTTGCCTCGGGAAAGCCACTGATGTGATCAAAGACCACTCACACCTCGGTCATACTCTGGAGACTGTTGACGTCCTGAAGCCAATCCTAGTCTCCCACAGTCAGCTGACGTGAACAGAGATGACCAGAGTATATTTGATACCAGGTATGTTCCGGCTTAGAATTGTTGACTGTCTGTGTACATGGAGTGAGGGCTTTGAGCAGTTCTGAATCAGGCAACTGAACCATCCTAGCACAACTAGAGAGCAGTGCTGAACTACTATCATTGGTGACCCTCGGACTATCCTTGATCGGACTTTACTGGCTTAACCTCGCACGAAACATTATTCCCCTTATACTGCAGGACAGGCCTGAGTTACTCCAGCATTTTGTGTCTACCTTCGATTTAAACCATCATCTGCAGTTCTTTCCTTCACATTCCTCCACATTCATCATGTATCTGTACACTGAACGGCTCGATTGTAATCATGTATTGTCTTTCCGCTGACTGGTTAGCACGCAACAAAAGCTTTTTGCTGTACCTCGGTACACGTGACAATAAACTGCAATGAATGAATGAATGTCATAAGAAGAGTATTGACCCCAAACATTCCTTCTCTCCAGAGATGCTGCCTGTCCCACTGAGTTACTCCAGCAACTCGACCACGGCCCAATAATGAAGGGCCTACGTAGAGAAGACGTGGAGAGGATGTTTCTAGTAATAGGAGAGTCTAGGATCAGAGGGCACAGCCTGAAAATAAAAGGATGTACCTTTATAATGGAGATGGGGTGGAATTTCTTTAGTCAGAAGGTGGTGAGTCTGCGGGATTCATTGCCACAGACAGCTGTGGAGGCCAAGTTAGTGGGTATTTTTAGGGCAGAGATAGATAGACTCTTGATTAGTACAGGTGTCAGAGGTTATGGGGAGAAGGCAGGAGAATGGGGTTGGGAGGGAGAGATAGATCAGCCATGATTGAATGGTGGAGTAGACACAATGGGCTGAATGGCCTAATTCTGCTCCTATCACTTATGTTCTGTATTTAATATTTTGTCAAATGATATCAGTAATGCGCATGCGGGTGGTGGAAACAGATTAATGAGGTGGTTGACAGGTGAATTGATGGGTAGATGAGAACATAATTGTCAGGTGACTGATGGGCAGTGATGGAAATGGGGCTACGCAGGGGGACGGCGCTCTCCTACTTTTCTGTTTCCAATTTACGTCCAATTTCTGTACTAGAAGGGAGTCAGAGTTGTTAAATACGGATTTTTTTTAAAATGACCATGGATAATCGTTACAAAGAGTCACGCTGCACTGGCCATGAGATGAAAACGATTTGTTAACTACCACTGTTAGCACTTGTTAACAGCCAGTAGTTAACATGTAGTTATACAATGTGTCATCAATACATTGAACCATATTCCTCAGTAAATGTAATTGTGTTTTGACCAAGTATTAATGACGCCATGTACCTTTGATAAAATTCACGGGAGAATTTCTTAACTCACTGTCATTGAGGGCTCCGGACCGTGAGCACGGGCTTCTTCTGATGTGCAGGTAATGTCATACACCCACATTATTTTATTATTCTCTCTCTCTCTCTCTCTCTCTCTCTCTCTCTCCTCTCTCCCCTCTCTCCCCTCTCTCCTCTCTCTCCCCTCTCTCTCTCCATCCCTCGTTCTCTCTCCCTCTCTCGTTGTGTCTCTCTGTCTTTCGCTCTCTCCCTCCCTCCCTCTCTCTCTCGTGCACTCTCGCTCCTGCTCCCCATCTCATCTCTCTCTCACTCACTCTCTCCCTCTTTCTCACCCTCGCCTCGGCATTCCCGGAATCATTTAGCGTTTTACGGGGATGGCTACATCTGCGGTTCCTTCCTGCCCTGGCCCATGGCGGCTCCTGGTCTGTTCCCTCCGCGGGTGCCGCCTGGCCTGCTTTGTTTTTCCAGCACTCTGTGTTTTTTGTTTGGAGTTTTGTTTTTTCTGGAGTTGAAGGTGGACACGGGGGGGGCTGGGGTGGCACAGCGGGATGGGCGGTGGTTCTGGGGAGTGGGTGGCGTTTCGGGTCGAGACCCTTCTTCAGACAATCACAAGTACTCTCACCGATGAGAGTTCAGTTCAGTCTGAAGAAGAGTCTTCTCTCCAGAGTCGCTGCCTGTCCTGCTGAGTTACTCCAGCTTTATGTCTATCTGCAATTTCAGAGTTAAATAAAAAACACAGAGTGCTGGAGGAACTCACCGGGCTAGGCGGCATCTGTGGAGGGAATGGATTAGGAGTTGTTTCGGGACAGGGTTCTTCAATAGGAAGAAACTGCAGATCAAAGATACTAGAGCGGATACTAGTATCTTTGCTGCAGATCAGGCATGATATTCTTCCGATTTAAATTGGAATTCCGATTTTATTGTTTTCCTGTTTGTCAATTTTTTGTGCCCGATTATTTGGCGGCCAGTCAACCACTGTCTCTAAGAGCGTTGTGTCCAATCACTGACCAGCTTCCCCTAAAATTCTCATCCAATTAGCAAATCGGTCTCCTCCTGTCCAATCAGCCTCTGTCTCCAAGGGCATTGTGTCCAATCACATACTACGCTGGTCACTCGATGGCCAATCAGACACAGTCTCTGCGAGACGTTGTGATCAATTTCCGACCTGCTTCCCTCACGAAGCAGACAATGGCTGCAGCCAACACAGAGAGAGAGCGAGAGATGCAAGAAAGCAGCTATGACATATAATACACAAAAAATTGTATTACAAATATACAATAAACAGGTTGTGCATTCTTGTAGTCTTACATGGGTATGACCACACAAAGAAAAATCCCCCCCCTCCCCTCCTTCCTAACCTCAGCCTCACGGACCTTAGCGTACCCCTAGTTCCTAAAACCCATTTCCATCACTGCTGAGGGGATTTGTGTACCAGCAACATTTATAGATTGGATGGGAGGAATGGCCTTATTTGGCAGTAACAATTGCACAATGCTACATCTACTGGGACGTGTGGACCTGCTGCTGCCTGTGGTAAACTACACCTGCACATTGATCGCCTCCTGCCGTGCCCTACAATTGATCGCTTCCTACCCGTACAATCGAGCTATGATGGAGGCGGGGCATAGTTTGATGTGGCCTTTTTTTAGATTCCTTACACATTATGAAAGCATGATTTCAATTATTCTGCCATCCCATTTTCAAATGACTTCAGAAAAAGAGTATTTACATTTTAATCTTAGAAAACACAAATTCATATTAAGATAATGGCAGGTTGTACATTACAAATGTTCAGCAGATTGTTGTGAATAATATTTATTATTATTTCACGTTCTTCAGCGCATTGTCCACAGAGGGCAACAGATTATTGGGACACCGCTACCAGCCTTGGAGGGCTACCACACACGGTGCCTCAGGAAGGCCGTTAGTATACATAAAGACTCCTCTCACCCTTGTAATGGACTGTTCGAACGACTCCCTTCCGGCAGACGCTACAAGGCCTTCTACGCCCGCACCACCAGACTCAGGAACAGCTTAATTCCCAGAGCTATAGCGGCTCTGAACCGGCCCTGCTGAGTGCCCCCCACCCCCCCATGGACTGTCTCCCCCGGCCTCGCACTTTAGTCTGTGTTGATTTTACTGGTCTAATGTTCATTTTTACAAACCTTGTTCTCGGGGTATTTAAACCTAAATTTTATTTGTCGATTAAGTTATAACATCGGATGGAAGTTGCAAACCAAATCTCGTTGCACCTATGTGTAATGACAATAAAATATATTATTATTATTATTATTATTATTATTATTATTATTATTATTATTATTATTATTATTATTATTATTATTAACACTTTCTTCAGATTAGGCATAAATTAATAACATTAACAATCGGACCACATAAATCATAGACGTGGAAAATTCTCTCCGTTTCATCATCTTTGCGGTTCGTGCAGCTTCGGCCCTGGGGAACTGAGATTGGCAAGGCCCAAACTGGAGTAGATGTCCACTCTGTATTCAGAAAATAGTAAGATTAAATGAGAACTTACAAGTTTGAAGTTTGATCTTTATTTTATGAGGAGTTACAATGAGCGATTATGTGAAGAAGGCCGTCAACCCGCATGCGCGTCAATCTGCAAAGCAGCGGCGTGAAATCACAGATAACAATAGTTGAACTGAACATAGTAAGATTAGAGAAGAGTAAAACTACCAGATGATCTTTATGATACGAGGGTGCACAAAATGCTTGAGAAACTCAGCGGGTGCAGCAGCATCTATGGAGCGAAGGACATAGGCAACGTTTCGGGCCGAAACCCTTCTTCAGACTGATGGGGGGGTGGGGGAGGCGGGGGGAAGAAAGGAAAAAGGAGGAGCCCGAGGGCTGAGGGAAGGTAGGAAGGGGAGGATGCAGCAAGGGTTAACAGAATTGAGAGAATTCGATATTCATGCCAAGAGGATGCAGACTCCCCAAGCGGAATATGAGGTGCTGTTCCACCAATTTGCGATGTTGCTCACTCTGGCCGTGGAGGAGGCCCAGGACAGAGAGGTCGGATACGGAATGGGAGGGGGAGTTGAAGTGCTGAGCCACCGGGATGTCGAGTTAGTTATTGCGGGACCGATCGAGGGGTTCGGCGAAACGATCGGCAAGCCTCCGCTTGGTCTCACCGATATAGATCAGCTGACATCTAGAGCAGCGGATGCAATAGATGAGGTTGGAGGAGGTGCAGGTGAACCTCCGTCGGACCTGGAATGACTGCTTGGGTCCTTGAATGGAGTGGAGGGGGGAGGTGAAGGGACAAGTGTAGCATCTCTTGCAGTTGCAAGGGAAAGTGCCCGGGGAAGGGGTGGAGCGGGAGGGAAGGGAAGAATTGACAAGGGAGTTGCGGAGGGAGCGGTCTTTGTGGAAGACAGACGGGGGGAGATGGGAAGATGTGGCGAGTGGTGGGGTCACTTTGGAGGTGGCGAAACTGGTGGAGGACTAGGTGTTGCATGTGCCGGCTGGTGGGGTGAAAGGTGAGGACCAGGGGGACTCTGCCCTTGTTGCAAGTGGGGGAATGGGGAGAGAGGGCAGTGTTGCGGGGTACGGAGGAGACCCTGATGCGAGCCTCATCTATAGTGGGGGAGGAGAATCCCGTTCTCTGAAGAATGAGGACATTTGTGATGCCCTGGTGTGGAACACCTCATCCTGGGAGCAGATGCGGCGTAGACGGAGGAATTGGGAGTAGGGGATGGAGTCCTTACAGGAAGCAGGGTGGGAGGAAGAGTAGTCCAGGTAGCTGTGGGAGTCAGTAGGTTTGTAGTGGATGTCGGTCAGGAGTGTATCACCTGCAATAGAGATGGTGAGGTCAAGGAATGGTATGGAAGTGTCGGAAATGGTCCAAGTGTATTTGAGTGCCGGATGGAAGTTGGTGGTAAAACGGATGAAGTCAGTCAGTTGTGTGTGGTTGCGTGAGTGACGTGAGTGACTACGTGAAGATTTCAAAGCTCTGTGATTTCATGCCGGAAATGAGTCCATGCGTAACACACTGCATGAATTGACCATGGATGAGTGAAAAAGATTAATGCATTCAGACATGACTTCGTTTGTTAAAAATGCTGATGCTTTAATCTTCAAAGAAAAATAATAGTGACCCCTCTCATCCAAGGGGAAACTATAAAACAGAATCTAAAATGGAGTTGGCAAATACCCCCGGTCTGGCAATGGATTATTATAAAATGTTTGGAAAGTATGTTCATTTGACCATCCTGCAGCTGCTAGGATGGGGTCCAGCAGAAAGTACACGGACATACTTTCAATTTTGAAGTCAGTGACACACTGACGACTCGCACTCCCCTCCACAGAGAGGGAGAGATTCGTAGGCAGCCCTGAAAGCAGGTGCGGCCGCAGGCCCCTGAGGATACCTGCGCTGACATGGCCCCTCCCACGGACCTATATCAGGATTTTTGCTCTGAGTCAGACAGGAACTGACCCCGAATACTCCCCTCCTCAGAGAGGGAGACATTGTGCAGCCCTGAAACAGGTGCCGCTGCCGCAGGCCCCCGAGGAGACCCGCGCTGACAACTCCCTCCTTTGGAGTATCATTGTGGAGCAGCCTCTCCATCAGGTGCTCCATGTGGGTTTAGACGTCCGCAGACGCTACCCATTGAAGGAGGGGAACCCTCCTGGCCTGAGTCCCCTAGTGCACAGGCCTGACCGACTTACTTTTGATTTTACTCCCTCCTGGGGACCCACAGCGGTCTGGAAGCGGCTGACCGCTATATGTTCGAGGGGTCCCTCCTGGCCTTCCACATGCCTACCCGGCTGGATCACAGTGTCTTGCCAACTCCCTTCCACATGCCTACCCGGCTTGTTGTTGGTTTTACTCCCTTCCTGGGGATCCACAGTGGTCTGGAGGCAGATGACCCTTGTATGTAGGGGGGGAACCTCCTGGCCTGACTTCCACAGGCCTACCCGGCTTGTTATTGGTTTTTACCCCCTTCCTGGGGACCACAGCCGGTCTGGAATCCACTGACTGTGCTGTCAGTGACTTGGGTGGCGAACCCGACGGCCGCCGGCGACCCACACTTCCACGGTCTCTGTAGCCGGTTCCACCTGGTCCCGGTATCCATGGCCGAGACCGGGATTCCCCGAGTCCATAACCGTTTCGCAGTCCGTCCGGACTTCGCCCCGAATTAGTCCAGCAGGAAAATATCTGTAACAGAGATTCCCACAGAAAGAGAAAAAACAAAACCTGGGAATAAGTTGAAACCTACCTTCTGGTCAAACTGACCGCTGGAAGGAGCAACGCGCCCGCCAGTCAGTCGTTGCGCAATTGGTAGATGTAATGATGCGCATGCGGGCTGACGGCCTTCTTCACGTGACTCCGAAGTAAAATCCCCTTCCCCCTCCCATTCCCACATTGGCCTCTCTGTCCTAGGCCTCCACCGCTCTCTGTCCTGAGTCTCCACCATTGTCAGAGTGAGGTCAAACCCAAATTGGAGGAACACCACCTCATATTTCACTTGGGCAGCTTACACCCCAGCGGTATGAACATTGACTTCTCCAACTTCAAGTAACTCTTGCTTTCCCTCTCTCTCAAACCCCAAGTACTAGTTTCAAAGTCGTCTTGTTGAGTCTCATTGTCTGCAACTCGTCTGTAACAATGGCCTGTTTCTTTTATCATTGTTACTTTTCTGCAGATCTTTCATTCATTTATTCTTCATCTCTCTACATCACCGTCTATATCTCTTGCTTCCCTCTCCCCTGACTCTAGTCTGAAGAAAGGTCTCGACCCGAAACGTCACCTATTCCTTCTCTGCACAGATGCTGCCCGTCCCGTTGAGTTACTCCAGCTTTGTGTATTTATGTTCCGTATTGGGAAAGGATAGTTTGTTGGCTCTTTGTCATTTTGCCAGCGTGTACATAAATAACACATTGTTGCCTGTGCTGCTGGAGGTCTGAGCTTGGAACTTGCATAGTGTTCAGTGATAAGATATCAGAGTGCGTGCGTTTGAAGTCTCGCCATCTGCCTTAATGGAGGAGATTCAAGATTCAAGGTAAAGGGGCTTGTACTGGTAATCTACTCGCATGTTTATTGCCGGCATTATAATATCACGGATTCATTTCAAACACTTGATGGTTATCCGTGACTGAATTAGAGTTCCTTCATCTACGGGCCGAGCGGCGTCATGGTTCAGTTCACTTTAGTTTATAATCACGTGTAGCAACTGGGCACTGGCTAACACTGACTGGGAGAGGAGGAGCAGTCAGTCTGGAATGGAGATGCCACCAGGTCTCCTTCACTGTTCACGTCACACCGAGCCAGCTCTGCGTGTGTGTAGCGGGCACTGCTGGAGCCCTCCCTGCGTCCCCCTGGTTTTAGATTAAAGTCCCAGCCAGGGGGTTTATCTGGACCCAGGGAGATGTTGTGTCACCTTCCCCTCTGCTAACAATGAACCATTCGACATTTCCTTGACCATCGTCTGCTTTGATCTGTCTTTTTCACACCTTACCCTTCCACATCTCTAGTTTTCTTCCCCCCCCTGACATCCGGTGGTGCTGTTGCTAGCTGCCTCCGCCCATGGGTGTTATGTTTAGAGTGTGTTTTTTTAGTTTTTTTATGGGTTTTTTCGGTATTTTATGTGGGGGGAAGCGAGTAGGGTAATTAGGGAAACCATCCTTCAGCCGCTCCCTGGTGAGGATACGGCTATTATCTGAGTCGCGTCCTCGCCCCTCCTCCCCCACCAGCTGGATTGGCGCAGCCTTTCCTGCCGGGACCGGACCAGAGCTTCAGCAGCGACGGCGAGGCGCTGGAAACAACCCTAACCCTAAATCTAGTAATTGAATTTTGTAATAGCTTACAATTAGGTAACTAACTAATTATATGCTTTAATTTCAGATCATCCAAGTAAGATTGTTTCATATTTGTTTCAGAATGCTTCAATCTATAATAACAGAAAAAATCATTCTGTTCTCCTAATTTTTTTTTTTTTTTTTAATTTTTTTATTATAGAAACAAAGTAATTACAAAATACACTCTTATACAACGATAAAAACTATATAATATTAATGATAAATTGATACTGTTTATATTATTTATAATATTATCAATTATACATATCAAGGTTAATTATTTTGTATAATTGGGAGTGTGTATAGTATCTTCCTAGTATTAGCAATATACTCATACTAGTCATAATGTCCATATTTCCTCTGATTTCAAAATACAAGTCCCCCATGTTATAATTGTATAATACACAATATTAACCGAACTTCTATAATATTCATTATATTTTCATAATAATAAGAGTGTTTGTATTATTATTGACTTTATATTTCTAAATTATTGTATATTGAATCTACACACAATTTTATGTAATTAAAAAAATACAGGACATCAAAAATATTTTCATACAAGTAATGATATCTATATTCGCATTAATATTACAAATTTAATATAATGTGTTTCTATACTTTTTTTCTAATTAAGGATAGAAAAAAAAAGAATAGAAAATAGAAAAGAGAGTGTTGAAAGTTTGATGGAGATTGAAATATTATTCATTAATTCGTCCTTGGAGATATATTCATGATTTATTATATATGTTTCTTCATCCATTCAGATATTCAGGCCTCAGTCAAGTCTTCGCGCCGAACCGTTATGAATCTGTAAATATTTAATATATGGAGACCAAATCTCTCTGAAGAGATCTAACCTATCCATAAGGACAAGCCTCAATCTCTCCAAATGAAGTGTCTCCGACATTTCTGTATTCCACATTTTAATTGTTGGGGATGCAGGGCCTTTCCAAAATTTTAGTATTAATTTTTTTCCCCAATTATTAGACAATAATCGATAAAAAATTTCTTTGGTTCTTGTAACTAGTTGGTCCGTTTCAAGTATTCCAAGTATTATTAAACTTTGGATCAGAAATCATAGTAATATTAATAACATTCGAAATTATCTTAAATATTTCGTTCCAATATTCTACAATCTTTATACAATTAGTGAATGAATGTGACAAATTTGCTTCTGAGATTTGACATTTATCACATATAGGGCGATAATTTTGGAAATATATTATGTAATTTAGATTTGGAATAATGTAGTCTATGTAGAATTTTAAACTGTATAAGAACATTTTAGCATTTAACGAACAATGATGTATGTGTTGTAAGCCTTTCGTCCCCATATTTTCTGAGCTTAATATTTGACCTAATTCATTTTCCCAAATCTGTCTATGTATTTCCGTTGATGGGATTATCACTTTCCAATAAAATATTATAAATATATGATATCATTTTTTCTGTATTTGGATGTTTATTCAAGCATTCATCTAAAATTTCAGTCTTTCTATTTCTAAGTTCTTGTGTATTTGCAGAGATATAGTTTTCTGATTTGTAAATATCTAAAATATTCATTGTTTTGTAGTCCATAAGTTTGTTGTAACTCTTGAAATGAAAGAAAAGAGCTTTCCTTATAAAAGATCCCCTATGTTTAAAAATTCCTTTATTTTTCCATTGTAAAAAAGCCTTATCCATCGTTGAAGGTTTAAACGTAAAATTATTGGCAATGGTAAGACCTAACGGTAATAGATTTTAATTTTAATGTTTTCTTTATTTGTTTCCAAATGCGGATTCCGTTTTCTATTATCGGGTTTTCACTATAAATTTTCTTAGTCACGTTAGTATTAGCAAATATTATAGAACTAATTTCAAATGGAGAACAATCCTTCCTTTTTCCATTTTTAACCAGTTTGGTTTATTATCTATTTCTTCTAGCCAAAAATTCATGTTTTTGATATTAACTAATAAAACATAAAATTTGGTAATGCTAATCCCCCATTTATTTTAGCTTTACATAAGTGTTTTTTATTTATTCTGTGGTTCTTATAATCCCAAATAAAGTTAGTAACTAGGGAGTCTAATTTTTTTTAAAAAATTTTTAGGGAGATATATCGGTATTAATTGAAAAATAAATATAATAATTGTGGGAGAAAAATCATTTTTATCGCGTTTGATTTTACCTAACATTGAAATAGGTAAACTTTTCCAGTATAAAATATTCTTATTTAATTTGTTCAGTAATAACGTGAAGTTAGATTATAAATAAAGAATCAAATCTTTTTGTAACGAAAATGCCAAGATATTTAATATTTTCATTTTGTTATCTTGAAAAGGAAACTGGTTGTAATATCTGTAAATTATTCATCGTTATTGGCATAAGTTCACTTTTTATTCCAATTGATACTGTATCCTGAGATTAATCCAAATTCCGTTATTAGTTTTAAACAAATTTCGGATACTTATTTCCGGTTCAGTGATATAAAGTAATACATCGTCCGCATATAAGGAGATTTTATTCTTAGTATCTTTGGTATCATATCCATGTATTTCCGGATGTAATCTCACCCTTTGGGCGAGAGGTTCTATTGCTAGCGCGAACAATAAAGGTGATAGAGGACAGCCTTGTCTACAACCTCGAGATAAACTAAATTTAGTAGATAACATACGGTTTGTTTGTTATTCTAGCTGTTGGGTTTGCATATAACAATTTAATCCAAGTAGTAAACTTCTCACCGAGCTTGAAAAAGCTTCCATCACCGAAAATAAATAAGGCCATTCCACTTGGTCAAAAGCTTTTTCTGCATCCAGCGAGATAACTACTAAATCTTTTTTATCACTTCTTTTCGAATATATAATATTAAATAACCGTCTTAGATTATATGAGGAATATCTTTTAGATATAAATCCTGTTTGATCGGGATGAATTAATTCATTGACAACTGTAACTTAATCTTAGTGCTAATATTTTTGTTAAAATCTTTTGATCCGTATTTAATAGAGCTATTGCTCTATATGATCCTGGTTCATCCAAGTCTTTATTTATTTTAGGTATAAGTGTTATAATAGACTCGTTCAGCGTATCTGGTAATTTCTGTTGTGTATATATCTGTTCATATAATGATTTCAAATATGGGACCATATGATCATGAAAAATTTTAGAAAATTCCGAGCCAATAACCATCCGGTCCCGTGTTTTACCATTTTTTAATGATCTAATAGATTCTTGGATTTCTTTTATTGAAATATCAGCATTTAATAGTTCTTTATTTTGTAAATCCAAACCTTTTAAGTTACATATTTTTAAAAAGGCATCTATTTCTGTTTATTTACTGTCGCTTTAGCAGTATATAGATTTTTATAATATTGCATAAATCTTTCATTAATATCTTTAGGTTGTATTATAAATCACCATTTTGTGATTTAATCCTATGTATAATTTTTTCAGCTTCAATTTTCCTTAATTGTCGAGCTAATAATTTTTGGGGTTTGTCTCCAAATTCAAACTGTAATTGTTTAGTATGTTGATAAAATTTTAAAACTTGATCAGTATATATTTTATTTAATTTATATTTCAATGCTACAATTTTATTATGTATTATTATATCTGGTTTTATTGCATTCTGTATATCTAATTGTTTAATCTCCCTTTCCAAGTCCTGTTGTTCCTTCCGAATCTTTTTATTATGGAATGCTTGTGAAGAAATCATAATTCCTCGAAGATATGCTTTAAATGTTTCCCATAATAAAGAGCGAGATATTTCTGGTTGATCATTTATTTCAAAAAAAATCTTAATTTGAGTTATAATATATTCCTGAGTGGTTTTATTTTTAAAAATTTGTGGATTAAGTTTCCATTGTCCACAATTTTCTGTTTTACCATTTATTTTAATTTTAAATGTTAATGGTGCATGATCTGAGATTATAATATTATGATATTTGGGTTCGTAAGTAAGTGAGATAAGCTTTGCATCTACCAGAAAATAATCTATTCTTGAGTAAGTTTTATGTACTGGTGAGTAAAAAGAGTATTCTCGACCAGTAGGGTTTTCTATTCTCCAAACATCTTTAATATTAGTCGTTTGAATATATGCATTTAATAAATCACTAGAATGTGATTTAGTTTTTCTTTGTTTTGAAGATCTGTCTAGGTAAGGGTCTAATGTACAATTAAAATCTCCTCCAATTATCAAATTATAATGTGTTAATTCCGAATATTGTTAAGTACTTTCTTAAAAAACAAAGGGCTATCAAAATTTGGTCCATAATATTAACGAAAATCATTTTTTCTGTGTTTATTTCTCCTATCACAATAATGTATCTACCATCTTTATCAGATATAGTTGATGTATGCTTAAATAAAGTACCTTTACGAAATAATATTGCTACACCTCTTGATTTATGCGTAAAAGAAGAATGATATATTTTGTCTATCCATTTAGCTTTCAACCTGTTTTCAGCGTCTTTTTTTAAGTGGTTTCTTGAATATAAATTACATCAGCTTTAATTGCCTTTAAATGTGTCAATATTTTTCCTCTCTTTATTGGTTCATTAATACCTTTAAACGTTCCAACTGCAAAATGTTAATCCCTCATTCCCCGTATTTCTTTTTAAGTCTTGCATTTTAAGTTTGTGGGAATCTGCAATAGAGTCTAAGGGTCAGCGCAGTAGACCTACCTTACACCCGAACACCGAATAGATGAATTTTAAATCTCTTTTATATACCTCACAATATATCTCCATTGGTCCAATGTGTAACTCCATTCAAACTGAAAAATACAATAGATATAAAAGGATAGTAAAGAATAGTTAAATAAATTAATAGTTTGTGTAAAGAAGGAAAAAAACTACAAATAAAGTATTTGTAGTTTGTGTTAGCCATATTAACTTGGCTATCCATCTAAGGACTTCCGGCATTGTTGTTATTAACTTGGCCAGCTCCTAGATTTGAGGAATTATTATTCCATCAATATATTTTAACTGGGGTGTAATATTAAAGGAATGAAAAAAGTGGTGGTAGTCGTCATATAAGGGTATCTATATCTAAAATTAACTTAGAAATCTAAGCAGTATTAAACATAATAAATATAATTTAAAGTACAAAATAAAAATTTATTATTAGAAAAAAAGGATCTCCAAATGAGATCCATAGCTAAATTTAACTCCATTCATTAACGAGACATTAGTTATTTAATTATTAGTGATATTAATTAGCAAAAGTGAGCAATCTTGATTAATAATAATCATAGTGATAATAAAACCGCGTTTGATTTTAATATGTGTGTTATTTGTTTATATTAGTTTATATGTTAAGACTAATTGTCAGTAACCAGAAAACGTCTTCCAATCCAGTTTTTTCCTCTTCATTCCGTACGGCATTGTCCATTACTTCCATTACTTCTAGTCCCATATATCATATGAAATCTCAAACGAATGTTGAGTGTCCGTATTAGGGTCTCTAAAAGTAGAAAAAGTCAGTATGTTTGGCTTGTAGATACTTTTCAAGACTCGAGCTGCTTTGCGAAATCCAAGGCTGCTGGTAGTGTTGAGACTCCATTTTGGGTCTCTAAAAATAGTAAAAGTCAGTATGTTGCTTGTAAATACTTTTCAGGCTTGAACTGCTTTGCGAAATCCAAGGCTGCTTCTGGGGTTTTTAAAGAAATGCTCCACTGTGTTAAAAGTAACTCTTAGAATGGCTGGGTAATTCAAACCGTGGTCTCAGATTTTTCTACACCCCTCATTAGGCTTTTGCTTCATTAAAAGCCTTCCGTTTTCTAGCAACCTCTGGAGGGTAATCTTCGATAGATACTGAATCCTTTGTCCTTCAAATGTCAAATTCCTATTTCTCGCAGCTTTCCGCATGATCTCCTCCAGGACAAAATCATTTGTTAGCTTTATGATCATTTGTCTTGGTGGGGCATTTATACTGTCTGATGTCTGCCGACTCTAATGTGCAACGAGCTAAGTAAAGGCGTTTCATCCAGAGATAAAACTTTTTGGAGTAGTTTTAGCAGTGAAATCTCGAGGATACTTCGAGTGTTCCTTCTCGAGACCCTCGGAATCCCTGCGATCCTCAAAGTTCTGTCTCCTCTCTGATAGCCTTCTAGCTGAGTACATTTCTCTGTTGTTTAGTCAGGCAAAGTCATTAGACGTTCATGTTCTGTTATCAGCTTTTGCTGTAGACTCAGTACGTGCCCCCGCTATCTGTTCAAGGTTCTTCATGCCAGCTGCCTGTTGTTCCAGCACATTCCTCAATAGGATTAATCTTATTTTGAAAGTCTTTTTTAACCTTTTCCAAGTTTTTTCTCCATCTTAGTTTCCATATCCTTAAGCATTTCAATAAGTTCTTTCTTCAAATCTTCCGATATCTTTCTTGACCTTTTTTTTCAATTTTTAACATTGTTTCTTTTTGAAATTCATTCAATTGATTTTTCATCTGATCCATCTGATTGTTTATTTGACATATTTCTTCCTTTAATTCTTCTTCCTTTATACCTTTCATTTCTTCCTTTAATTCTAGCCTTTAAATTAGCCAGTCGGTTGATGAAATATAAAATGTTTTTCAAATCCTCACCTTCCTTTTGTGCCTGGTTTCTTGTAAACATCTTCCATGGGAGCGGGTCCCTACTCGAATCCGAGGCTTCACCTCGGACCTTCTATCCTTCTGCCGCTTCTGTCGGTTGAACGAGTTTTACTCTTGTCGGTAGGGCTCCGATCCGTCGACATAGTTGTCGCAGGGCTGATGACGTCACTCGGCAAAAAAAGGTTAGGAATGGGCAGTCGTATAGAAACGGCAGACACAGTGTGTAGCAGACAGCCGGTAAGTCTTTTTAAACCCATTTTTTTTTTTTCCGATTTTTTACGGAGCTGGCTGGCGCTAATCCTCTAGGGCTCCATAGCGCCACGGAAGTCCCCTTTTCCAATCTGCCACCATTTATGATTTGCCACAAAGTGGATTAACCTCACATTTATCCACATTATACTGCATCTGCCAAACTTTGCCCACTCATCCCAGCCCTATCCAAGTCACCTTGCAGACATCCTAGCATCCTCCTCAACAGCTAACACACTGCTCCCACCAGGTTAGTGTCATCCGCAAACTTGGAGATATTGCCATTCAATCCCTCATCCAGATCAATAATATATTATTGTAAAATACTGGGGTTCAGCACTGAGCCTTGCGGTACCCCACTAGTCACTGCCTGCCATATTGAAAATGACCCTCGTTTACTCCTACGCTTTGCTTCCTGTATTGCCAGCCAATTCTCTATCCACCATCAATACTGAACCCCCAATGACCGTAATGCTCTTGAAGTTTGTATACAAATGCCCTCTTCGTTGACTTGTCGATAAAGCCGTCTGGAAGTCCAGATACCACCACATCCACTGGTTCTCCCTTATCCACGCTACTAGTTACATATCCTCGAAAAAATTCCACAAGGATTCGTCAGACATGATTTACCTTTCGAAATCCATGCTGACTTTGTCCATGATTTCACCACTTCCAAATGTGCTGCTATCCATCTTAATGACTCTAGCAGTTTCCCCACTATCGACGACGTTAGACTTAACTGGTCTGTAATTCACCCGTTTTTTCTCTTTCTTACCTTTCTTATAAAAAGAGGGGGTTTATTTTTGCTACCCGCCAATCCTCAGGGAACTACCTCCAGGACTCCCAAAAGAGATTTTTTGAAAGATTACCACTAATGCATCCACTATTTCCGCTTCCGGAGCTACTTCCTTAAGTTCTCTGGGATGCAACTATACTGGCCTGGGGATTTATCGGCCTTTAAACCATTCAATTTACCAAACACCACTTCCCGACTAACCTGGATTTCACGCAATTCCTCCTTGACCCACGGTCCCCTGCTATTTCCGGCAGATTATTTATTTCTTCCTTAGTGAAGACGGAACCAAAGTAGTTATTCAATTGGTCCGCCATACCCTTGTTCCCCATGATCAACTCACCTGTTTCTGACTGCAAGTGACCAACATTTGTTTTAACTAATCTTTCTCTTCACATATCTATAAAAACATTTGCAGTCAGTTTTTATGTTCCCTGCCAGTTTTCTTTTCGTAATCTATTTTTCCTTTCCTAATTAAGCCCTTTGTCCTCCTCTGCTGGTCTCATGAATTTCTCACCAGTTCCGCTGTATGCCGCCGTTTTTTGGCTACTTTTTGTACGCCATCATCCTTTGCTTTGATACTATCCCTGATTTCCCTTGTTATCCAAGATGGATGCGCTACCTTCCCTGATTTATTCTTTTGCCAAACTGGGATGAACAATTTTTGTAGTTCATCCATGCAGTCTTAAATGTCTTCCATTGCATATCCACCGTCCAACCCCTTTTAGAATGATTGCCAGTCATATCTTATCTTGGCCTATTTCACGTCTCATACACTCAAAGTTACCTTTCTTTACGTCCAGAACCATTGTTTCTGAATTAACAATGTCACTCTCCATCCTAATGAAGAATTCAACCATATTATGGTCACTCTTGCCCAAGGGGGCACGTACAACAATACTGCTAACTACCCCTTCCTCATTACTCAAAACCCAGTCTAAAATAGCCTGCTCTCTCGTTGGTTCCTCTACATGTAGATTTAGATAACTATCCCGCATACATTCCAAAAAACTCTCTTCCTCAGCACCCCTGCTAATTTGATTCACCCAATCTATATGTAGATTGAAATCACCCATTATAACTGTTTTGCCTTTGTCGCACACATTTCTAATTTCCCGTTTGATACCATCCCCAACTTCACTACTACTTCACTACAACACCCACCATCATTTTCTGCCCCTTAGTGTTTCGCAGCTCTACCCATACCGATTCCACATCCTCCAAGCTAATGTCCTTCCTTTCCATTGCGTTAATCTCCTCTCTAACCAGCAACGCTACCCCACCTCCTTTTCCTTTCTCTCTATCCCTCCTGAATATTGAATATCCCTGGATGTTCAGCTCCCAGCCTACGTCACCCTGGAGCCGTCGCTGTGATCCCAACTATATCATAATCATTAATAGCTATCTGCACGTTCAACTCATCCACCTTATTACGAATACTCCTTGCATTGAGATACAAAGCCTTCAGGCTTGTTTTTACAACCTCTTACCCTTATACAATTATGTTGAAAATTGGCCCTTTTTGATTTTTGCCCTGGTTTTTGTCTGCCTGCCACTTTTTAAACTTTTCACTTGCTACCTATTGCTTCTACCCTCATTTACACCCACCTGCCTCTCTGCCTTGTACCCATCTCCCTGCCACATATTTAAATCCCCCCCGACAGCACTAGCAAACACTCCCCCAAGGACATTGGTTCCATTCCAGCGCAGGTGCAGACCGTCCTATTTGTACTGGTCCCACCTCCCCCAGAACTGGTTCCAGTGCCCTAAAAATTTGAATCCCTCCCTCCCCCTTGCACCATTTTTCAAGCCACGTATTCATCTGCAATATCCTCCTATTTCTACTCTGACCCATGGTACTGGTAGTATTCCAGAGATTATTATCTTTGAGGTCCTACTTTTAAATTTGTCTCCTAGCTCCCTAAATTCACCTTGTAGGATCTCATCCCTTTTTTTACCTATATCATTGGTGCCAATGTGCACCACGCCAACTGGCTGTTCACCCTCCCCCTCCAGAATGTTCTGCAGCCGTTCAGTGACATCCCTGACCCTTGCACCAGGGAGGCAACATACCATCCTGGAGTCTTGTTTGCGGCCGCAGAAACGCTTATCTATTCCCCTGACGATTGAATCCCCTATTACTATTGCCCTTCCCCTCTTTTTCCCCCCTCATGTGCCGCAGAGCCACCCATGGTGCCATGAACTTGGCTGCTGCTGCATTCCCCTGATGAGCCATCTCCCTCAACAGTATCCAAAATGGTATACCTGTTTAGGAGGGAGATGACCACATGGGACTCCTGCACCACTGCATTTACTCGAGGAGCTATGATCTCCTCCCAAGTATTTCATAATAAAGAGAGTCGGGCTAAACAACAGGCATTGGAAAGGGAAATAAAACAATTAGACATAGAAAATGCGGCTACACCAACTATGATAAAACACAATAAAATTGCGGCATTGAAATACAAATTAAATAAAATATATTCAGACCAAGTTATAAAATGTTACCAATATACTAAACAATTACATTTTGAATTCGGTGATAAACCTCAAAAATTATTGGCTCGTCAATTACGGAAACTGGACGGGGAAAAAACAATTCATAAGACTAGATCAGAAACAGGAGAACCACAATTATACAATCTAAGGATAATTAATGAGAGATTTCTGCTACATTATCAAAAAACCTTACCTCTCAGCAATAAAACGATAGATCACCGGACAGAAATAGAAAAGCATTTCTTACAAAAATGGCAGTCTTAAAAGGGTTAATTTGAAAAGATAGAGAATTATTTAGACGCTGAAATAACAGTAAAATAAATTGAAGAGTCTATCAGATCTCTAATAATCGGTAAAGCCCCGGGCCCTGATGGCATAGGCTCCGAATTTTATTAAAAAATCTATGATCTGATTGCTCCGCATTTAAAGACACTGTATGAACATATCTATACCCAACAGAAATTACCATAAACACTAAATTAATCTATAATAACACTTATACCAAAAATAGATAAGGACCTGGATGATCCAGGTTCATATAGAACAATTACAGCACGGAAACAGGCCCTCTCGGCCCTTCCAGTCCGTGCCGACCATTTGTTTTCCCCTAGTCCCATCTACCTGCACTCAGACCATACCCCTCCATTCCCTGCACGCCCATATACCTATCCACTTTACTCTTAAATGTTAAAATCGATCCTGCCACCACCACCTCTGCTGGAAGCTCATTCCACACAGCCACCACCCTCTGAGTAAAGAAGTTCCCCTCACGTTACCCCGAAACTTCTGGTCCCTTAAATCTCATGTCATGCCCTCTTGTTTGAATCTTCCCTGCCCTCAATGGGAAAAACGTATCCACGTCAACTCTGTCTATCCCTTTCATCATTTTAAAGACCTCAATCAAGTCCCCCCTTAACCTTCTGCGCTCCAAAGAATAAAGACCTAACTTGTTCAACCTTTCTCTGTAACATAGTTGCTGGAACCCTGGCAACATTCTAGTAAATCTCCTCTGTACTCTCTCTATTTTGTTGACATCCTTCCTATAACTAGGCGACCAAAATTGTACACCATACTCCAGAATTGGTCTTACCAATGCCTTGTACAATTACACTCGGACCAAACAGGATTTATACCAATACTCTACTCTTCATATAATTATTCAATATTATATACTCAAAGAGAAGTACTAACAAAGATCTAGCAATTATTTTGTTGGATGCTGAGAAAGCATTCGACCAGGTGGAATGGCCCTATTTATTTTTAGTTATGCAAATTTTTCAATTGGGCGAGAAGTTTAGTACATGGGTAAAACTTTTATATACTAACCCAACAGCTAGAATATCGACAAATCAAATGTTATCAGCTAAATTTAATTTATCTAGAGGCTGTAGATCAGGATGTTTGTTATCCCCGCTATTATTCGCACTCGCAATAGAGCCATTAGCAGAAAGCGTGAGGTCTCATCCTGAAATATATGGGTATAACACTAAAGATACTGAGAATAAAATTTCCTTATATGCGACGATGTATAATCTACATTACAAAACCTGAAGTTAGTATATTATAATACCTTTATATTATAAACATATTAAAATTTAATAACTCAAAATGGCTCGTTTTCAGGATACAGAATTAATTGGAATAAAAAGTGAAATCATGCGCAATAATGGAAAACAAGTGATCCACAATATATTGCAACAATTTCCCCTTCAAAATAATAGTAAATTAAAAAGTTAAATATCTTGGAATTTATTAACAAAGGCATATACTTTTATTTAAACTTAACTATCCACCTTCTATTGAACAAATTCATAAGAATATGTATATAATGTAAAAAGTTACCTATCTCAATGTTTGGTAGAAATATTGCAATAAAAAATATTTTTTCTCTCCCACAATATTGTACCCTCTTTCAATCAATCCCGATATATCTCCCAAAAACTTTTTTTTATAAAAAGGTTGACTCTATAGTCATTAATTTTATCTGGGATTATAAGAACCACAGAATGAATAAAAAGCACTTATGTAAATCAAAACTAAATGGAGGTTTAGCCCTACCGAACTTTATGCTCTATTTGGGCAGTTAACATTAAAAATATTGAATTTTTGGTTTGGAAGAAACTACCACCAACAACCAAATTGGTTAAAAATGAAGGAAAAAGAGAAAAGGCAGACTGTTTAGCTTTGAAATTAGGTCGATCTTATTTGCTATTACTAAATTAAGCAAAAAAACCTATAGTGATAACCCCATAATATATAGTGGAATACGCATTTGGAAAACAATTAAAAAGACTAAAATTGGATAATTTACCACTCTCTATCTTCCCATTGTAAACAACCCTACATTTTAACCCTCAATGATGGATAAAGGTTTTTTACAATGGAAAAATCACGGAATTACAAAGATGGGTCATCTCTTCAGGAAAGGTACATTCCTCTCATTTCAGGAGCTACAAAAAATTTATGGACTTCACTCAAATGACTACTTTACATACCTACAATTTAGAGACTATGCTAAATCAAATACACAGGACTATAGAAACAGAAAGACAGAAATTCTTGATGAATGTTTGAATAAACACCATAACACAGAAAAATGTATATCTTATATTTATAATATCCTATTAGATAATGATGCACCCATGATGGAAATATATAGGCAATCATGGGAAAATGAACTAGGCCAACCAATAAGGCCAGAAATATGGGACGAAAGCTTACAACATATACATCACTGTTCGTTAAATGCTAGACACACTTTAATACAATTTAAAGTATTACATAGATTGCCCTATTCAAAAACAAAATTAAATAGTATTTTCCCAAGCATATCTCCTATTTGTGAAAAATGTCAGCACTCAGAGGCTAACTTAACGCACACGTTTGTAAGTTGTATAAAAATGAATATTTTTTGGACGGAAATTTTTAAGATAATTTTGGAAGCTGACAACATCCAATTGGACCCTGATTCAAAAATAATAATATTAGGAATACTAGAACAAAATCAAATATTTACAACAAACCAAAGAAACTTTATCGACTATAGTTTAATAACTGGAAAAAAATTAATATTAAAATTTTGGAAAGGCCCTATAACTCCCACAATTAAATGTACACTATGGAAATGTCGGCGGCCCTACATTTTGGAAAGATTCAGATTTTGTCTTAATGGAACAAACAAGAACTATTTACTAGAATCATGGTCTCCATTCATTGACTATTTGAAGGGGCAAACGGTTTCGGCACAAGGACCTGACACCTGACTGAAACCTGAATCAAGGATTAGATGAAGAATTACATTTTATAATCCACGGACATATCTCCAACGATGTATAATTAGCTGATTATTCCATTCTCTTTTAATTTTTTGGTTTCTTTTCTCTCCCTCTCTACTTATCGCTTTATTCTATCTATATAAAAACGAAAAAAAAATATATAGAAGTACAATTATTATACAATTGATAATATAAACAATATTGATAATGTATGACTACTACAAACAAAATGTTTTTTATTATGTATTTACTTCTAATAAATCCAACCTAATGAGTTGGATGATCAGCCATGATCATATTGAAAGGAGGCCAATTCGGTGAATGAATAAGAAATCGGGGCGAGGTTTTCGGGGCAGGTTCCATTTTCCAGTGTTCCAAGGGCCGAATGGCACGAAACTATCCCACATTATCTAGAATGATTCTCATTCTATGATGATCTATGAGTTCCACTGGGACACCGAAGTTTGTCCTGAATCCCATCCAAGTTTCTTTAATTTTTTATTGTTAGCTACGATGTTACCTGTCCTACACGACAGCTCCATGCTACACACCCAACGGCAATGGTCGTTCCTGACCGTAAGTACTACCCCCAGGGGAGCCCTGACCTGGTCCAACCTAGCAACCTCCCGTCACCAAGACACGTGACTCCCCCTTCCAGAGCCGAGGGTTCACACTGTGCATAGTTCACCACCAGGGGCCGCCACAAGATATTCTTTCCCACACGTCCTTTCCAAATGACGAGCAGAAAGATTCATGCTAATGCTTCAGCCATCAAAAGCATGAGACTAATGGCAAAATTACTTAATATGTTTTCCAATTAATTCTCCAGACCAATATTTATTGTCTGTCTGGTGTAGCTGGACTCCTGAGATCGTGTGGCCCTGGTTCTGGAATTTAGTAAGACATTGCTTTCTATTAGTTCTGAAGATTAGGTTCACTCCTTGGGGACTTTTTTTGCAGATAAGATACAACATTGCAACAAGAAAGGTTGGGAAAAGTGTTGGGGGCAAAGATCTATCCTTGTTTAAAAACAACCATCACTGAGATTGACTGTTGTAGACCCATTGATCAGTGTCAAGTCTCTTGTGCCATCAGGGAAGAAATGTAAAATGGATATGAATTTCTGAGCCAATACCTTTTGAGAATAGTATTCTGCAAGATGTACTAATTGATTAAGTCAAAAACACGTTTGATGGCTGCTGCGGCACGTAATATTTTGTTTTGGAGTTGTTGCATGCTGCTGATCATATCCACTTTGCCTCTAGATTAATATAACCACACCACGATTCAGGTATTAGCTGTTCATGCAGAGGCACTTCAGAATCCTGGCAGTTATGTACCCTGTGGCACATAGCAGGGAATCCCCAGAGCTTTGTAAAGTTGGGTTCAATATTGACCTCCGGTGCTGTTTACATAGACCGTGTTTGTTCCTCCTAGTACTGTGTAGGTTTCATTTGGGTGCTCTGGGTCACATACATATGTCAGATGGCAGATTAATAGGTCACTTAAATTGCTACAGATACCTTGGCAACTGCTAGATTCTATACTGAGATGATGAGAATGTGAGGTCAATAACGTGGGATCAGTGTAGGGTTACTGCAAATGGGCATCTGATGGCTGTTGCAAACTCAATTGGCTGAAAGGGTCTGCAGTACTTCCATTCTATATGACTGGATATAACTATTATATAACTCTATGTAGTCATCAAGGCTAGACTGTTGTCACCAAATCCAGGTGTTTGAAAGTAAACTCCTACCACCAAAATTAAAATAGGAATGACCGTTCCTTTTGAGTCCTATGGTGGTACAAAATTGTATACAAAGGTATTATCTATTTTACAATCATTAAAGTCTGAATTGTTTCATTAGTGCTTCTTCTTATTAATCAGTTTCTTGCAGAATGGGACTACATTGTTTTCTCACCTGTTCCTTCGAATCCTCCAGATTCTCTCCAAGAATTGCATCTACCAAACAGGTAATAACATCATACCAGAAGTATTCATTTCCTCCTATGCTTTGAGCTTCTTCCAAGAGCAGTTTAGCCTGACCAAAATTCCTTTCATAATTAGCTAAAACCGCAAGAAGATAAAAGATTTTTGCCAAAGAATCTTCTTTTTCAAGTTCCTAGTTTAAAAAATAAATCAGAAAAAGGGTTATAAGAAAAATGTTAATAGTTTAACCAGAATTAAGTGGAATTTGCTGAAAATTGAACATATAAGAAACTGTATTAAATAATCAAATAAACATGGGTAGTTACAAACATAAGTCTAAGAAATAAGAGTACAAGCAAATGAAAATACTCCTCAAGATTGTTCTATCTTTTAGTAAGATCATGATCATGATTTTGACTACAAAACTTACTATACAATCTAATTCACATACCATTTGTTATGTGCATAGTATTCAAGCTGTGGTCCAACTGGCATTGAAAACACAACTCTCTATCATGAATTCCACACTGGTTTACAAAGACTAATGGAAGAAAATAATCCCACATGCCTTTTGAAGCACCTTCTTGGTCTGTCATGCTACCTTTCAGGCTCTGTGGACATACACCCCAAGGTCTCTCTAAACCCGTATGTTACTCAATATCCTCCCATTTATGGTGCACTGCCATGATTTGTTGCACATTCACAAATGCATCGCCTCACACTTCTTTGGAATAAGTTCCATTTCTACATTTCTTAGATTTCTTTGGGTGGTCTCCAGAGTAGACTTAACCGCTAAACTGCCATTCATAGACTCAAGTTCTACTGAGTCAATGATGAAACACAAGAAGGATGTGAAAACCTGAGAGGATAAAGAAAATTATGTCACAGAGTCATACAGCACAGAAACATGTCCTACGGCCTAGCTTGCCCATGCTGGTCAAGATAGCCATCTGCATTAGTCCTACCTGCCTGTTTTTGGCCCATATCCCTCAACCTTTCCTATCCACGTACCTGTCCAAATGTAATTCCATATACCCACCACCCTCTGTGTGAAAAAGTTTCCTTTCAGATTTCCATGAAATCTTTCCCCTCTTTAGTTCAGTTTATTATTATTATTATTGTCATGTATACCAAGGTAAAGTGAAAAGCTTTTTTGTTGCATGCAGTCAACGAAAAGACTATACATGATCACAAATAAGCCTTCCACAGTGTACAGATACAGATAAAGGAGATAACATTTAGTGCAAGAAAAAATCCAGTAAAGTCTGATTAAAGGTCAGTATGGGAATGGGAAGGGGAAATTAAAGTGTTTGGCAACTGGGAGATCATATAGGCCAAGACAAACTGACCGAAGGTGTTCAGCGAAGCGATTGCCCATTCTGCGCTTGATCTCGCAGATGTATAGGAGTCCACACCTGGAACAGCGGATACAGTAGATGAGTTTGGAGGAGGTGCAAGTGAACCTCTACCTCACCAGAAAGGATTGCTGAGGTCCCTGACAAGAGTCGAGGAGGTACAAGGACACGTGTTGCATCTCCTATGGTTGCAGGGGAGGTATCTGGGGAGGGATGGTTTGGGTAGGAAGGGATGAGTTAACCATGGAGTTGCAGAAGGAACAGCTGGAAAGGGGTGGAGATGGGTAGATGTGGCTAGTGGTGGGATCCCATTGGCAGGGTGAAAATGTCAGAGGATTATGTGCTGTATGTTACAGCTGATGGAGTGAAAGGTGAGGACTAGGCGGACCAAAAGTGATGTTGATGTGGCTCTCAATGCGATGCTTGATTCAACTAAATGGAAAATGATTCAAACAAAATTGAATTGGGAAGATATTGCAAAATGTTTTACTATTTTGAAAACTGCGTTACGTGAATATTATTCAGTTGTAATAGACTGGGGAAAGATTTATCATATTGTTCAGAACCAATCTGATGACTTTGGGAATGATATTGATCATGTCCATAGTACATTTATAAAATATTCGGGATTAGAACCAGACACAGGCAAATCTGCTTTAGTCAGTACTATTGTGCACGGGGTGCAACCTCATCTAAAACAAATGATCTGTGTAACTTGCGTAAAATGGGGAAGGAAATATATGCACGATGTTGTGTCTATTTTACAACATTGTCAGCTCCAGAATGAAGAACGGCAGCAGAGAGTTAATGAGAAACCTGGAAGTATCCTAGTAGAGACATCTTACACTGTGGGTCCTAAAGCCCCGAAGGGAAGAAAGTTTGGAAGGGGAAGAGCCAAGTCACTGGGAGTGGGGCAAGTAAGAATAACTTGCTTTCTTTCTGGTCAATATGGACACTGGCTTAAAAATCTGTCTGTCCCGTGGCACTTCATACACAAATCAGGGACACCATCCCAATGTTTACACTAACAATGTTAGCCGGACCACGCCATTTACAGTGAGTAACTCTTACAACTTGATATCCCAGACCCCAGAGTTCCCAGAGAGCTCTTAACCACTCTCACAATTAATGGCCTCAGTAACAAATTTCTCATTGACACTGGAGCGACACACTCCCTGGTACGATCCTCAGACTAACCTCATTTGCCAAAATCATTCTCAATGTTAAATGTTATCAGCGTTACAGGACAGCCATTTTCCTTGTCACTATCAGAAAATGTCTCATCTGACGTCCAAGGCATAAAGGGTGAGCATCAGTTCCTCATTGCTGAAGGTGGACCGGTTATTCTTTTGGGAAGAGACCTACAGTATTTTGCAAGCTAAGATGCACCATTATATGTTCTCCTACTGGAATGACTGTTCAAATTCCTGAATCACAGTGCAGTCACGTTATGGCTCTTTTAGTATCAGAACGAAAGCAAGGAGCCCAAGTCTGGCGTTGGAAAATATTGACTGATAACTTTTCATGCCCACCTGCTCCATAAGGTTGAAGAGCTCTCTAGTTTCGGATATACAATAAATGCACAATACTGGCACACCAACTTACACTGCACAACCTATTATGACCCAACAGGACATGATGACATTTATGCAACTTCTTGCCATGGCAACTGTAAACTGCTTAATAGACAATAGGCAATAGGTGCAAGAGTAGGCCATTCGGCTCCACGAGCCAGCACTGCCATTCACTGTGATCATGGCTGATCATCCACATTCAGTACCCCGTTCCTGCCTTATCATCATATCCCCTGACTCTGCTATCTTTAAGAGCTCTATCTAACTCTCTCATGAAAGCATCCAGGGAATTGGCCTCCACTGACATCTGAGCTTAAAATTACTTCTACATACTGTGGGGCAGAAGGTGTAGCAGCAGCATTAGAATTATGTTTGGATCAACTGTGGTTATATAAAGGAAATGGAAATGCTGCACCCCATTTAACCCTTTATATTAACAAAGGATACAAGATCAAAGATTTGGGCCAATGGTATTGAGACATTCCAAGAATTTAGATATAAAGGAATTTGAAGTAATGGGGGAAAAGCTAGCTGCTCTGGACACAAACACTTTCCGATTAAATATTCGATCCATTGATTGCGAATCTGTTTTTGAGCACCATGCTCGAACAAAACATTCACTTCAAATGACATTGCGGGTGACCTGACGGTTCTGAATGATCTGACGGTTCAAGTACCCGCCCACCTATGGGCAAAGTATTCCAATGAAGTTGGCCGCATACTTTCAACCAAACCTTTTAAGGTCACGATAGACACAACTAAACCTCTGCCGCTAAAATCTCAATACCCACTCAGCCCAAAAGCAGAAGGCAGCATAGCCCCCTGTCATTAAATAATTGAGTGATCAAGGAATAATTGTCCCAACTGTCAGCCCCTGCAACACTCCTATTTTACCAGTTAAAAAGTCACACAAAAATGCCTGAAGATCTGTTCAAGACCTTCGCGCTGTAAACAATTGTGTGAATTCCAGCCTTCCAGTGACTATACTTACCCGTAAACCTCTGAACTCCACTCATTACACTGTTATAGATCCATGGAGTGCATTTATATTTGTGCCCATCCACCCTGATAGCCAATACCTATTTGCTTTCACTTACAAGGAGCGACAATACCCTTGGACCGGATTGCACCAAGGATACACAAAAAGCACCACCATTTTTCACGAGCGCTGCAACACAACCCCGAAGATATTGTTTTATGAAGGATCAGTGCTGATACAATATGTAGATGACGTTCTTCTAGCCTCACGCAGCCTGTGAGCATCTGCGACTGACA
>CM069156.1:717263-737263 GCA_035221665.1 Okamejei kenojei
TTTTTGGATGTCTTGCACCTGCGCTCCAAGTCCCTTTGCACTTCTGATTTCTGGATTCTCTCTACATTCTTTAATAATCTACGCCTTTATTTCCTATTACCTAAATGCATGGCCTCCGCACTTTGCTAGGATGAATTTCATCTGCCAATTCTCTGCCCATTCTCCAAACCTGTCCACATCCTTTGCAGAGTCCTTGCTTTCCCTTCTTTGCTACGCCTCCACCTAATCCATGTTCAGTTCTGTTTAGTTTATTGTCCCGTTGTAACGAGGTCAGTGATAAAGCTTTTGTTGTATCCAGTCAGTGGAAGAAAGGACTTATACTTGACAATCGAGCAGTCCACATGGTACAGATACATGCTATGGGAATTATGTTTAGTCAAGATAAAGTCCAATGAAGTCGATCAAAGATAGTCCGAGGGTCAGTGGGTTATACCATCGTTGAAAAGTTCACATTACCCCTGGAGTCAGGACTTGCATCTGGACTGCCATCTATATCCGCTGGATTGGGCAGATTGGAAACCCAGCGGCCCCCTGGCCAGGGGGGAGGTCGGACATCCGTTCCAGCCACGTCAGGGAGACCAACGTTACTCCACTTAATCACCGTCTAGTTTACGTACAATCACTGACCATTTATTATATTATTTACTTGGTTTTCTGTACCTACGGTGTGTGTAAGGCTGCCTGCAGCAAGCGCCATCTTGAACGGCTCGATTGTAATCATGTATTGTCTTTCAATTGAATGTTTAGCATGCAACAAAAGCTTTGCACTGTACCTCGGTACAGTGACATAAACTGAATCTCAAACTCACTATCCTTCACTCCCCGACGGGTTAGCAATGAACAGTCGCAGTGCAAGACCAGGGCTTCACCACCCCCCCTCATGGACAATTGGGATGGACAAGAAGTTACTGCCACATCCTGAGAGAGCATTGAAATTTGTAACAGCTAATAATAAATGGACAAATATACATAGAAACTATCAATGAATTTTGTGCTGGGACTGGACTTCCAAATTGCAGAGCTGGAGATGTATTCCCCAGTCCATCACACAGGACACACTCCCCACCCACTGACCCATCATACACTCATGTGATCGGGAACGCCACTGATTGTCAAAGATCCACTCATACCTCGGTAATTTTACTCTGGAGACTGTGACTCCTGAAGCCACAATCCTGTCTCCACAGTCAGCTGACGTGAACAGAGAGACCAGAGTATATTTGATTACCGGTATTGTTCCGGTTAGAATTGTTGACTGAATGTGTACATGGAGTGAGGGCTTTGAGCAGTTTCTGAATCAGGCAAAGGAACCATCCTAGCACAACTAGAGAGCAGTGCTGAAATACTTATCCATTGGGAACCTGCTATCCTTGATCAGGAACTTTACTGGCTTAACCTCGCACGAAACATATTCCCCTTATACTGCAGGACAGGCCTGAGTTACTCCAGCATTTTGTGTTACTTCAATTTAAACATCATTGCATTTCTTTCCTTCTCATTCCTCCATCATTCATCATGTATCTGTACTACTGAACGGCTCGTTTTGTAATCATGTATTGTCTTTCCGCTGACTGGGTAGCACGCACCCAAAAGTCTTTTTGCTGTACCTGGTTACACGTGACAATAAAACTGCAATGAATGAAATGAATGTCATAAGAGAGTATTGGACCCCATACATTCCTTCTCTCCAGAGATGGCTGCCTGTCCCTCTGAGTTACTCCAGCAACTCGACCACGCCCAATAATGAAGGGCCCTTCGTAGAGAAGACGTGGAGAGGATGTTCTAGATAATAGGGAGCGTCTAGAATCAGAGGGCAACAGCTGAAAATTAAAAGCGATGTACCTCTTATAATGGAGATGGGTGGAATTTCTTTAGTCAGAAGGTGGTGACTGAGTCTGCGGGAGGATTCATGGCAACAGACAGACTGTGGAGGCCAAGTTAGTGGGTATTTTTTAGGGCAGTGTTAGATAGACTCTTGATTAGTACAGGTTGTCAGAGGTTATGGGGAGAAGGCTGGAGAATGGGGTTGGGGGGAGAGATAGATCAGCCATGATTGAATGGTTGGAGTAGCACATTGGTGAATGGCCTAATTTGCTTCCTATCACTTATGTTTCTGGTAGTTAATATTTTGTCAAATGATTTCGTAATGCGCATGCGGGTGGTGGAAACAGATTAATGAGGTGAGTTGACAGGTGTATTGATGGGTAGATGGAACAAAATTGTCAGGTGACTGATGGGCAGTGATGGAAAATGGGGCTACGCAGGGGGGGACGGCGCTCTCTACTTTTCTGTTTCCATTTTACGTTCCAATTCTGTACTAGAAGGTGTCAGTGTTGTTAATACGGATTTTTTTTAAATGACCATGGATCATCGTTAAAATGAGTCACGTGCATGGCATGAGATGGAAAACGATTTGTTAAATACCTATGTTTGCACGTGTTAACAGCCGTAGTTAATGTAGTTATACAATGTGTCATAATACATTGGAACCATATTCCTCAGTAAATGTAATTGTGTTTTGACCAAGGTATTAAGACGGCCATGTTCCTTTGATAAAATTCAGGGAGAATTGTTCTTAACTCACTGTCATGGAGGGCTCCGGACGTGCGGGCACGGGCTTCTTCTCGAATGTTGCAAGGTTATGTATCACCCACATTATTTTATTATTCTCTCTCTCTCTCTCTCTCTCTCTCTCTCTTCTCCTCTCTCCCCTCTCTCCCCACACTCTCCTCTCTCTCCCCTCTCCTCTTCCATCCCTCGTTTCTCTCTCCTCTTCTCGTTGTGTCTCTCTGTCTTTCGCTCTTTCCCTCCCCCCCTCTCTCTATCTGTGTCTATCTCGCTCCTGCTTCCCCATCTCATCTCTCTCTCACTACTCTCTCCATCTTTACTCACCCTCGCCTCGGCTTCCCGGAATCATTTATCGTTTTACGGGGATGGCTACATCTGGGTTTCCTTTCTGCCCTGGGCCATGGGGCTCCTGGTCTGTTCCCTCCGGGGTTGCAGCCCGGGCCTGCTTTGTTTTTCCAGCACTCTGTGTTTTTTGTATGGAAGTTTTGTTTTTTCTGGTGAAGGTGGACACGGGGGGGGCTGGGGTGTGGGGCACAGCGGGATGGGCGGTGGTTCTGGGAGTGGGTGGCGTTTTCGGGTCGAGGACCCTTCTTCAGACAATCACAAGTACTCTCACGAAATGAGGAGTTCAGTTCAGTTCTGAAGAAGAGGTCTTCTCTCAGAGTCGCTGCCTGTCCTGCTGAGTTACTCCAGCTTTATGTCTATCTGCAATTTCAGAGTTAAATAAAAAAACACAGGGTGCTGGGAGGAATCACCGAGGCCTAGCGGCATCTGTGGAATGGGAATGGATTAGGAGTTGTTTCGGGACAGGGGTTCTTCAATAGGAAGAAAACTGCAGATCAAATGATACTAGAGCGGTTACTAGTATCTTTGCTTGCAGATCAGGCATGATTATTCTTCCGATTATAAATTGGAATTCGATTTTATTGTTTTACTGTTTGTCCAATTTTTTGTGCCGATTATCTGGCGGCCAGTCAACCACTGTCTCTAGAGCGTTGGTGTCCAATCACTGACCCAGTTCCCTAAATTTCTCCTTCCAATTTAAGCAAATCGGTATTTTTTCCTCTGTCATTCAGCCTCTGTCTCCAAGGGCATTGTGTCCAATCACATACTACGCTTGGTCAATCGATGGCATCAGACACAGTCTCTGCGAGACGTTGTGGATCATATTTCGACCTGCTTCCCTCACGAAGAAGACAATGGCTGCAGCCAACACAGAGAGGGGAGCGGAGAGATGCAAGAACAGCAGCCTGATGACATATATACACAAAAAATGTATTACAAATATACAATAAACAGGTTGTGCATTCTTGTAGTCTTAACATTGGGTATGACCACACATAAGAGAAAAATCCCCCCCCTCCCCTCCTTCCTAACCTCAGCCTCACGGACCTTAGACGTACCCCTAGTTCCTAAAACCCATTTCCATCACTGACTTGAGGGGATTTGTGTACCAGCAAACATTTATAGATTGGATGGGAGGAATGGCCTTATTTGGCAGTAACAATTGCACAATGCTACATCTACTGGGACGTGTGGACCTGCTTGCTGCCTGTGGTAAACTACACCTGCACATTGATCGCCCTCCTGCCGTGCCCTACAATTGATCGCTTCCTACCCGTACAATCGAGCTATGATGGAGGCGGGGCATAGTTTGATGTGGCCTTTTTTTTAAGATTCCTTACACATTATGTAAGCATGATTTCAATTATTCTGCCATCCCATTTTCAATATGACTTCAGAAAAAGGTATTTACATTTTAATCTTAGAAAAACACAAATTCATATTAAGATAATGGCAGGTTGTACTTTACAAATGTTCAGCAGATTGTTGTGAATAATATTTATTATTATTTCACGTTCTTCATCGAGCGTTTTGTCCACAGAGGGCAACAGATTATTGGGACACCGCTACCAGCCTTGGAGGGCTACACCACCACGGTTTGCTCAGGAAGGCCGTTAGTATACATAAAGACTCCTCTCACCCTTGTAAATGGACTGTTCGAACTTCTCCCTTCGGCAGACGCTACAAGGCCTTCTACGCCCCGTTTTCCGCACACCAGACTCAGGAAACAGCTTAATTCCCAGAGCTATAGCGGCTCTGAACGGTCATGCTGATGTGTCCCCCCACCCCCCCCATGGACTGTCTCCCCCCCCGGCCTCGCACTTTAGTCTGTGTTGATTTTACTGGTCTAATGTTCATTTTACAAACCTTGTTCTCGGGGGTATTTAAAACCTAAATTTTATTTGTCGATTAAGTTATAACATCGGATGGAAGTTGCAAACCAATCTCGTTGCACCTATGTGTAATGACAATAAAAATATATTATTATTATTATTATTATTATTATTATTTTATTATTATTATTATTATTATTATTATTATTATTATTAACACTTTCTTCAGATTAGCATAAATTAATAAACATTAACAATCGGACCACATAAATCATAAGACGTGGAAAATTTCTCTCCGTTTCATCATCTTTGCGGTTCGTGCTGCAGCTTCGGCCTGGGGAACTGAGATTGGCAAGGCCCAAATGGAGTTTAGATGTCCACTCTGTATTCAGAAAAATAGTAAGATTAAATGAGAAACTTACAAGTTTGAAGTTTGATCTTTATTTTATGAGGAGTTACAATGAGCGATTATGTGAAGAAGGCCGTCAACCCGCATGCGGTCAATCTGCAAAGCAGCGGCGTGAAATCACAGATAACAATAGTTGAACTGAACATAGTAAGATTAGAGAAGAGTAAAACTACCAGATGATCTTTATGATACGAGGGTGCACAAAATGCTTGAGAACTCAGCGGGTGCAGCAGCATCTATGGAGCGAAGGACATAGGCAAGTTTCGGGCCGAAACCCTTCTTCAGACTGATGGGGGGGTGGGGGAGGCGGGGGGAAGAAAGGAAAAAGGAGGAGCCCGAGGGCTGAGGGAAGGTAGGAAGGGGAGGATGCAGCAAGGGTTAACAGAATTGAGAGAATTCGATATTCATGCCAAGAGGATGCAGACTCCCCAAGCGGAATATGAGGTGCTGTTCCACCAATTTGCGATGTTGCTCACTCTGGCCGTGGAGGAGGCCCAGGACAGAGAGGTCGGATACGGAATGGGAGGGGGAGTTGAAGTGCTGAGCCACCGGGAGGTCGAGTTAGTTATTGCGGACCGAGCGAGGGGTTCGGCGAAACGATCGGCAAGCCTCCGCTTGGTCTCACCGATATAGATCAGCTGACATCTAGAGCAGCGGATGCAATAGATGAGGTTGGAGGAGGTGCAGGTGAACCTCCGTCGGACCTGGAATGACTGCTTGGGTCCTTGAATGGAGTGGAGGGGGGAGGTGAAGGGACAAGTGTAGCATCTCTTGCAGTTGCAAGGGAAAGTGCCCGGGGAAGGGGTGGAGCGGGAGGGAAGGGAAGAATTGACAAGGGAGTTGCGGAGTGAGCGGTCTTTGTGGAAGACAGACGGGGGGAGATGGGAAGATGTGGCGAGTGGTGGGGTCACTTTGGAGGTGGCGAAACTGGTGGAGGACTAGGTGTTGCATGTGCCGGCTGGTGGGGTGAAAGGTGAGGACCAGGGGGGACTCTGCCCTTGTTGCAAGTGGGGGAATGGGGGAGAGAGGCAGTGTTGCGGGGTACGGAGGAGACCCTGATGCGAGCCTCATCTATAGTGGGGGAGGAGATCCCGTTCTCTGAAGAATGAGGACATTTGTGATGCCTGGTGTGGAACACCTCATCCTGGGAGCAGATGCGGCGTAGACGGAGGAATTGGGAGTAGGGGATGGAGTCCTTACAGGAAGCAGGGTGGGAGGAAGAGTAGTCCAGGTAGCTGTGGGAGTCAGTAGGTTTGTAGTGGATGTCGGTCAGGAGTGTATCACCTGCAATAGAGATGGTGAGGTCAAGGAATGGTATGGAAGTGTCGGAAATGGTCCAAGTGTATTTGAGTGCCGGATGGAAGTTGGTGGTAAAACGGATGAAGTCAGTCAGTTGTGTGTGGTTGCGTGAGTGACGTGAGTGGACTACGTGAAGATTTTCAAAGCTCTGTGATTTCATGCCGGAAATGAGTCCATGCGTAACACACTGCATGAATTGACCATGGATGAGTGAAAAAGATTAATGCATTCAGACATGACTTCGTTTGTTAAAAATGCTGATGCTTTAATCTTCAAAGAAAAATAATAGTGACCCCTCTCATCCAAGGGGAAACTATAAAACAGAATCTAAAATGGAGTTGGCAAATACCCCCGGTCTGGCAATGGATTATTATAAAATGTTTGGAAAGTATGTTCATTTGACCATCCTGCAGCTGCTAGGATGGGGTCCAGCAGAAAGTACACGGACATACTTTCAATTTTGAAGTCAGTGACACACTGACGACTCGCACTCCCCTCCACAGAGAGGGAGAGATTCGTAGGCAGCCCTGAAAGCAGGTGCGGCCGCAGGCCCCTGAGGATACCTGCGCTGACATGGCCCCTCCCACGGACCTATATCAGGATTTTTGCTCTGAGTCAGACAGGAACTGACCCCGAATACTCCCCTCCTCAGAGAGGGAGACATTGTGCAGCCCTGAAACAGGTGCCGCTGCCGCAGGCCCCCGAGGAGACCCGCGCTGACAACTCCCTCCTTTGGAGTATCATTGTGGAGCAGCCTCTCCATCAGGTGCTCCATGTGGGTTTAGACGTCCGCAGACGCTACCCATTGAAGGAGGGGAACCCTCCTGGCCTGAGTCCCCTAGTGCACAGGCCTGACCGACTTACTTTTGATTTTACTCCCTCCTGGGGACCCACAGCGGTCTGGAAGCGGCTGACCGCTATATGTTCGAGGGGTCCCTCCTGGCCTGACTTCCACATGCCTACCCGGCTTGTTGTTGGTTTTACTCCCTTCCTGGGGATCCACAGTGGTCTGGAGGCAGATGACCCTTGTATGTAGGGGGGGAACCTCCTGGCCTGACTTCCACAGGCCTACCCGGCTTGTTATTGGTTTTACCCCCTTCCTGGGACCACAGCCGGTCTGGAATCCACTGACTGTGCTGTCAGTGACTTGGGTGGCGAACCCGACGGCCGCCGGCGACCCACACTTCCACGGTCTCTGTAGCCGGTTCCACCTGGTCCCGGTATCCATGGCCGAGACCGGGATTCCCCGAGTCCATAACCGGTTTCGCAGCCCGTCCGGACTTCGCCCCGAATTAGTCCAGCAGGAAAATATCTGTAACAGAGATTCCCACAGAAAGAGAAAAAACAAAACCTGGGAATAAGTTGAAACCTACCTTCTGGTCAAACTGACCGCTGGAAGGAGCAACGCGCCCGCCAGTCAGTCGTTGCGCAATTGGTAGATGTAATGATGCGCATGCGGGCTGACGGCCTTCTTCACGTGACTCCGAAGTAAAATCCCCTTCCCCCTCCCATTCCCACATTGGCCTCTCTGTCCTAGGCCTCCACCGCTCTCTGTCCTGAGTCTCCACCATTGTCAGAGTGAGGTCAAACCCAAATTGGAGGAACACCACCTCATATTTCACTTGGGCAGCTTACACCCCAGCGGTATGAACATTGACTTCTCCAACTTCAAGTAACTCTTGCTTTCCCTCTCTCTCAACCCCAAGTACTAGTTTCAAAGTCGTCTTGTTGAGTCTCATTGTCTGCAACTCGTCTGTAACAATGGCCTGTTTCTTTTATCATTGTTACTTTTCTGCAGATCTTTCATTCATTTATTCTTCATCTCTCTACATCACCGTCTATATCTCTTGCTTCCCTCTCCCCTGACTCTAGTCTGAAGAAAGGTCTCGACCCGAAACGTCACCTATTCCTTCTCTGCACAGATGCTGCCCGTCCCGTTGAGTTACTCCAGCTTTGTGTATTTATGTTCCGTATTGGGAAAGGATAGTTTGTTGGCTCTTTGTCATTTTGCCAGCGTGTACATAAATAACACATTGTTGCCTGTGCTGCTGGAGGTCTGAGCTTGGAACTTGCATAGTGTTCAGTGATAAGATATCAGAGTGCGTGCGTTGAAGTCTCGCCATCTGCCTTAATGGAGGAGATTCAAGATTCAAGGTAAAGGGGCTTGTACTGGTAATCTACTCGCATGTTTATTGCCGGCATTATAATATCACGGATTCATTTCAAACACTTGATGGTTATCCGTGACTGAATTAGAGTTCCTTCATCTACGGGCCGAGCGGCGTCATGGTTCAGTTCACTTTAGTTTATAATCACGTGTAGCAACTGGGCACTGGCTAACACTGACTGGGAGAGGAGGAGCAGTCAGTCTGGAATGGAGATGCCACCAGGTCTCCTTCACTGTTCACGTCACACCGAGCCAGCTCTGCGTGTGTGTAGCGGGCACTGCTGGAGCCCTCCCTGCGTCCCCCTGGTTTTAGATTAAAGTCCCAGCCAGGGGGTTTATCTGGACCCAGGGAGATGTTGTGTCACCTTCCCCTCTGCTAACAATGAACCATTCGACATTTCCTTGACCATCGTCTGCTTTGATCTGTCTTTTTCACACCTTACCCTTCCACATCTCTAGTTTTCTTCCCCCCCCTGACATCCGGTGGTGCTGTTGCTAGCTGCCTCCGCCCATGGGTGTTATGTTTAGAGTGTGTTTTTTTAGTTTTTTATGGGTTTTTTTCGGTATTTTATGTGGGGGGAAGCGAGTAGGGTAATAGGGAAACCGTCCTTCAGCCGCTCCCTGGTGAGGATACGGCTATTATCTGAGTCGCGTCCTCGCCCCTCCTCCCCCACCAGCTGGATTGGCGCAGCCTTTCCTGCCGGGACCGGACCAGAGCTTCAGCAGCGACGGCGAGGCGCTGGAAACAACCCTAACCCTAAATCTAGTAATTGAATTTTGTAATTAGCTACAATTAGGTAACTAACTAATTATATGCTTTAATTTCAGATCATCCAAGTAAGATTGTTTCATATTTGTTTCAGAATGCTTCAATCTATAATAACAGAAAAAATCATTCTGTTCTCCTAATTTTTTTATTTTTATTTTTTATTTTTTTATTATAGAAACAAAGTAATTACAAAATACACTCTTATACAACGATAAAAACTATATAATATTAATGATAAATTGATACTGTTTATATTATTTATAATATTATCAATTATACATATCAAGGTTAATTATTTTGTATAATTGGGAGTGTGTATAGTATCTTCCTAGTATTAGCAATATACTCATACTAGTCATAATGTCCATATTTCCTCTGATTTTCAAAATACAAGTCCCCCATGTTATAATTGTATAATACACAATATTAACCGAACTTCTATAATATTCATTATATTTTCATAATAATAAGAGTGTTTGTATTATTATTGACTTTATATTTCTAAATTATTGTATAGTTGAATCTACACAATTTTATGTAATTAAAAATACAGGACATCAATAATATTTTCATACAAGTAATGATATCTATATTCGCATTAATATTACAAATTTAATATAATGTGTTTCTATACTTTTTTTCTAATTAAGGATAGAAAAAAAAAGAATAGAAAATAGAAAAGAGAGTGTTGAAAGTTTGATGGAGATTGAAATATTATTCATTAATTCGTCCTTGGAGATATATTCATGATTTATTATATATGTTTCTTCATCCATTCAGATATTCAGGCCTCAGTCAAGTCTTCGCGCCGAACCGTTATGAATCTGTAAATATATTAATATAATGGAGACCAAATCTCTCTGAGAGATCTAACCTATCCATAAGGACAAGCCTCAATCTCTCCAAATGAAGTGTCTCCGACATTTCTGTATTCCACATTTTAATTGTTGGGGATGCAGGGCCTTTCCAAAATTTTAGTATTAATTTTTTCCCAATTATTAGACAATAATCGATAAAAATTCTTTGGTTCATTGTAACTAGTTGGTCCGTTTCAAGTATTCCAAGTATTATTAACTTTGGATCAGAAATCATAGTAATATTAATAACATTCGAAATTATCTTAAATATTTCGTTCCAATATTCTACAATCTTTATACAATTAGTGAATGAATGTGACAAATTTGCTTCTGAGATTTGACATTTATCACATATAGGCGATAATTTTGGAAAATATATTATGTAATTTAGATTTGGAATAATGTAGTCTATGTAGAATTTTAAACTGTAATAAGAACATGTTTAGCATTTAACGAACAATGATGTATGTGTTGTAAGCTTTCGTCCCATATTTCTGAGCTTATTATTTGACCTAATTCATTTTCCCAAATCTGTCTATGTATTTCCGTTGATGGGATATCACTTTCCAATAAAATATTATAAATATATGATATCATTTTTTCTGTATTTGGATGTTTATTCAAGCATTCATCTAAAATTTCAGTCTTTCTATTTCTAAGTTCTTGTGTATTTGCAGAGATATAGTTTCTGATTTGTAAATATCTAAAATATTCATTGTTTTGTAGTCCATAAGTTTGTTGTAACTCTTGAAATGAAAGAAAAGAGCTTTCCTTATAAAGATCCCCTATGTTTAAAATTCCTTTATTTTTCCATTGTAAAAAAGCCTTATCCATCGTTGAAGGTTTAAACGTAAAATTATTGGCAATGGTAAGACCTAACGGTATAGATTTTAATTTTAATGTTTTCTTTATTTGTTTCCAAATGCGGATTCCGTTTTCTATTATCGGGTTTTCACTATAAATTTTCTTAGTCACGTTAGTATTAGCAAATATTATAGAACTAATTTCAAATGGAGAACAATCTTCTTTTTCCATTTTTAACCAGTTTGGTTTATTATCTATTTCTTCTAGCCAAAAATTCATGTTTTTGATATTAACTAATAAAACATAAAATTTGGTAATGCTAATCCCCCATTTATTTTAGCTTTACATAAGTGTTTTTTATTTATTCTGTGGTTCTTATAATCCCAAATAAAGTTAGTAACTAGGGAGTCTAATTTTTTAAAAAAATTTTTAGGGAGATATATCGGTATTAATTGAAATAAATATAATAATTGTGGGAGAAAAATCATTTTTATCGCGTTGATTTTACCTAACATTGAAATAGGTAAACTTTTCCAGTATAAAATATTCTTATTTAATTTGTTCAGTAATAACGTGAAGTTAGATTTAAATAAAGAATCAAATCTTTTTGTAACGAAAATGCCAAGATATTTAATATTTTCATTTGTTATCTTGAAAGGAAACTGTTGTAATATCTGTAAATTATTCATCGTTATTGGCATAAGTTCACTTTTATTCCAATTGATACTGTATCCTGAGATTAATCCAAATTCCGTTATTAGTTTTAACAAATTTCGGATACTTATTTCCGGTTCAGTGATATAAAGTAATACATCGTCCGCATATAAGGAGATTTTATTCTTAGTATCTTTGGTATCATATCCATGTATTTCCGGATGTAATCTCACCCTTTGGGCGAGAGGTTCTATTGCTAGCGCGAACAATAAAGGTGATAGAGGACAGCCTTGTCTACAACCTCGAGATAAACTAAATTTAGTAGATAACATACGGTTTGTTGTTATTCTAGCTGTTGGGTTTGCATATAACAATTTAATCCAAGTAGTAAACTTCTCACCGAGCTTGAAAGCTTCCATCACCGAAAATAAATAAGGCCATTCCACTTGGTCAAAAGCTTTTTCTGCATCCAGCGAGATAACTACTAAATCTTTTTTATCACTTCTTTTCGAATATATAATATTAAATAACCGTCTTAGATTATATGAGGAATATCTTTTAGATATAAATCCTGTTTGATCGGGATGAATTAATTCATTGACAACTGTACTTAATCTTTGTGCTAATATTTTTGTTAAAATCTTTTGATCCGTATTTAATAGAGCTATTGCTCTATATGATCCTGGTTCATCCAAGTCTTTATTTATTTTAGGTATAAGTGTTATAATAGACTCGTTCAGCGTATCTGGTAATTTCTGTTGTGTATATATCTGTTCATATAATGATTTCAAATATGGGACCATATGATCATGAAAAATTTTAGAAAATTCCGAGCCAATACCATCCGGTCCCGGTGTTTTACCATTTTTTAATGATCTAATAGATTCTTGGATTTCTTTTATTGAAATATCAGCATTTTAATAGTTCTTTATTTTGTAAATCCAAACCTTTTAAGTTACATATTTTTAAAAAGGCATCTATTTCTGTTTTATTTACTGTCGCTTTAGCAGTATATAGATTTTTATAATATTGCATAAATCTTTCATTAATATCTTTAGGTTGTATTAATAAATCACCATTTTGTGATTTAATCCTATGTATAATTTTTTTCAGCTTCAATTTTCCTTAATTGTCGAGCTAATAATTTTTGGGGTTTGTCTCCAAATTCAAACTGTAATTGTTTAGTATGTTGATAAAATTTTAAAACTTGATCAGTATATATTTTATTTAATTTATATTTCAATGCTACAATTTTATTATGTATTATTATATCTGGTTTTATTGCATTCTGTATATCTAATTGTTTAATCTCCCTTTCCAAGTCCTGTTGTTCCTTCCGAATCTTTTTATTATGGAATGCTTGTGAAGAAATCATAATTCCTCGAAGATATGCTTTAAATGTTTCCCATAATAAAGAGCGAGATATTTCTGGTTGATCATTTATTTCAAAAAAAATCTTAATTTGAGTTATAATATATTCCTGAGTGGTTTTATTTTTAAAAATTTGTGGATTAAGTTTCCATTGTCCACAATTTTCTGTTTTACCATTTATTTTAATTTTAAATGTTAATGGTGCATGATCTGAGATTATAATATTATGATATTTGGGTTCGTAAGTAAGTGAGATAAGTTTTGCATCTACCAGAAAATAATCTATTCTTGAGTAAGTTTTATGTACTGGTGAGTAAAAAGAGTATTCTCGACCAGTAGGGTTTTCTATTCTCCAAACATCTTTAATATTAGTCGTTTGAATATATGCATTTAATAAATCACTAGAATGTGATTTAGTTTTTCTTTGTTTTGAAGATCTGTCTAGGTAAGGGTCTAATGTACAATTAAAATCTCCTCCAATTATCAAATTATAATGTGTTAATTCCGGAATATTGTTAAGTACTTTCTTAAAAAACAAAGGGCTATCAAAATTTGGTCCATATATATTAACGAAAATCATTTTTTCTGTGTTTATTTCTCCTATCACAATAATGTATCTACCATCTTTATCAGATATAGTTGATGTATGCTTAAATAAAGTACCTTTACGAAATAATATTGCTACACCTCTTGATTTATGCGTAAAAGAAGAATGATATATTTTGTCTATCCATTTAGCTTTCAACCTGTTTTCAGCGTCTTTTTTTAAGTGGGTTTCTTGAATATAAATTACATCAGCTTTAATTGCCTTTAAATGTGTCAATATTTTTCCTCTCTTTATTGGTTCATTAATACCTTTAACGTTCCAACTGCAAAATGTTAATCCCTCATTCCCCGTATTTCTTTTTAAGTCTTGCATTTTAAGTTTGTGGGAATCTGCAATAGAGTCTAAGGGTCAGCGCAGTAGACCTAACCTTACACCCGAAACACCGAATAGATGAATTTTAAATCTCTTTTATATACCTCACGAATATATCTCCATTGGTCCAATGTGTAACTCCATTCAAACTGAAAAATACAATAGATATAAAAGGATAGTAAAGAATAGTTAAAGAAATTAATAGTTTGTGTAAAGAAGGAAAAAACTACAAATAAAGTATTTGTAGTTTGTGTTAGCCATATTAACTTGGCTATCCATCTAAGGACTTCCGGCATTGTTGTTATTAACTTGGCCAGCTCCTAGATTTGAGGAATTATTATTCCATCAATATATTTTAACTGGGGTGTAATATTAAAGGAATGAAAAAAGTGGTGGTAGTCGTCATATAAGGGTATCTATATCTAAAATTAACTTAGAAATCTAAGCAGTATTAAACATAAAAAATATAATTTAAAGTACAAAATAAAAATTATTATTAGAAAAAAAGGATCTCCAAATGAGATCCATAGCTAAATTTAACTCCATTCATTAACGAGACATTAGTTATTAATTATTAGTGATATTAATTAGCAAAAGTGAGCAATCTTGATTAATAATAATCATAGTGATAATAAAACCGCGTTGTGATTTTAATATGTGTGTTATTTGTTTATATTAGTTATATGTTAAGACTAATTGTCAGTATCCAGAAAACGTCTTCCAATCCAGTTTTTTCCTCTTCATTCCGTACGGCATTGTCCATTACTTCCATTACTTCTAGTCCCATATTATCATATGAAATCTCACGAATGTTGAGTGTCCGTATTGGGTCTCTAAAAGTAGAAAAAGTCAGTATGTTTGCTTGTAGATACTTTTCAAGACTCGAGCTGCTTTGCGAAATCCAAGGCTGCTGGTAGTGTTGAGACTCCATTTTGGGTCTCTAAAAATAGTAAAAGTCAGTATGTTTGCTTGTAAATACTTTTCAAGGCTTGAAACTGCTTTGCGAAATCCAAGGCTGCTTCTGGGGTTTTAAAGAAATGCTCCACTGTGTTAAAAGTAACTCTTAGAATGGCTGGGTAATTCAAACCGTATCTCAGATTTTCTACACCCCTCATTAGGCTTTTGGCTTCATTAAAAGCCTTCCGTTTTCTAGCAACCTCTGAGGGTAATCTCGATAGATACTGATCCTTTGTCCTTCAAATGTCAAATTCCTATTTCTCGCAGCTTTCCGCATGATCTCCTCCAGGACAAAATCATATTGTAGCTTTATGATCATTTATCTTGGGGGGGCATTTATACTGGTCTGATGTCTGCCGACTCTATGTGCACGAGCTAATAAAGGCATTTCATCCAGAGATAAAACATTTTGGAGTAGTTTAGCAGTGAATTCTCGAGGATCTTCGTGTTTCTCGAGACCCTCGGGAATCCCTGCGATCCTCAAGTTCTGTCTTCTCTGATAACCTTCTAGCTGAGTACATTTCTCTGTTGTTTTAGTCAGCAAAGTCATTAGACGTTCATGTTCTGTTATCAGCTTTGCTGTAGACTCAGTACTTGCCCCCGCTATCTGTTCAAGGTTCTTCATGCCAGCTGCCTGTTGTTCCAGCACATTCTCAATAGGATTAATCTTATTTTGAAAGTCTTTTTTAACCTTTTCAAGTTTTTTCTCCATCTTAGTTTCCATATCCTTAAGCATTTCAATAAGTTCTTTCTTCAAATCTTCCGATACTTTCTTGACCTTTTTTTCAATTTTTAACATTGTTTCTTTTTGAAATTCATTCAATTGATTTTTCATCTGATCCATCTGATTGTTTATTTGACATATTTCTTCCTTTAATTCTTCCTTTATACCTTTCATTTCTTCCTTTAATTCTAGCTTTAAATTAGCCATCTGTTGAGATATAAAAGTTTTCAAATCCTCACCTTCCGTTTTTGTGCCTGGTTTCTTGGAAACATCTTCCATGGAGCTGGTCCTACTCGAATCCGAGGCTTCACCTCGGCCTTCTGCCGCTTTCTGTCGGGTTGAACGAGTTTTACTCTTGTCGGTAGGGCTCCGTGTCGTCGACATAGTTAGTCGCAGGGCTGATGACGTCACTCGGCACAGTCGGTATAGAAACGGCAGACAGTGTGTAGCAGACAGCCGGTAAGTCTTTTTAAACCCCGTTTTTTTCTGATTTTTTACGGAGCTGGCTGGCGCTATCCTCTAGGGCTCCATAGCACCACCGGAAGTCCTGTTCTCCTAATTTTTAAGAAAGTTATGGGCTTTTGACTGTCCTCGATTACAGCTTTTGAGTTAAGTCAATGGAAAAGCAATAGGGAACAAGGTGCTAATTTCCGAGTATGAAAATGGCCATAACATTTTTAATACTGAAGATATAAAAGTAAATTAGGTGTCAAATTAAACTTCTTTTTATGCTTTATCTGATGGGATATATTGCAGACTTAATTTTTAAAAACTCAAAATTTTGTAACATTGCTACTTATGTACACCAGGTACACGACACACCTGGTGCCCCAGGCAGCCCACTCTGGAACATCCATCAAGAATCACATTACAAAGCCTCATTTACAACCTTCATTTTTCACTCAAACACAAAGGTTTGTTTATAAAAACAGAAGACTGTGATGCTTCACATTGAGTTTCAGGAGCACTGCTGCAGAGCTATTAGCGCTGTGTTTGCTATTTGTGAACAGCAGACTATATCATGCCATCATCACCAGTCCTGTCCACACTGACCCCTCGTTACCAGATTGTGAAAGATGAAGAGAAGATGCAATGAGATGGTGGTTCCAGGATGTAGGACTTGTAACCTGTCAACCAATGTTGGAGATAGACACAGAGTGCTGGAGTAGCTCAGCGGGTCAGGCAGCATCTCTGGAGAGAAGGAATGGGTGACGTTTTGGGTCGAGACCCTTTTTCAATCTAAGAGTCTGAAGGGTCTGAAAAAGGATCTCGACCCAAAACATCACCCATTCCTTCTCTCCAGAGATGCTGCCTGACCCGCTGAGTTACTTCAGCATTTTATATTTATCTTCAGTGTAAACCAGCATCTGCAGTTCTTTCTGAAACATTTTGTCTGAGCCAATGTTGGAGACTGCTCCTGGGCATTGAATATGGATGTTATCCCCCCCGATCCCGCAACTCAACCCCTACCAGCCCCACAATCTCATCACAGATTAACCTACAAACCTGGACGGAAACCGGAGCACCCGGAGAAACCCAAGCGATCACGGGGAGAACATGCAAACTCCACACAGACAGCACCCGTGGCCAGGATCGAACCCGGGTCTCTGGTGCTGTGAGGCAGCAACTCTACCGCTGCGCCACTGTGCCGCCCTAAGGAGGAAGTTTGGAGGAATATGGGCCAAACGCGGGCAAATGGGACTAGCTTAGATGGAGCATCTTGGTTGGCATGGACAAGTGGGGCTGAAGGGCCTGTTTCCATGCTGTTAGAATCTATGACTGTGACTAAAGACTACAAATGGAAAACAATTTTCATTGCAATTAAAGTGTTTAATTTGAAGTGCCTTTCCAATAAGTCGTTACATTCATGGTCACTGCAGTATGTTGGAATATTTTCTGTAAAGTGAATTTTCTACTTGTAACGTCCATTATGAATTGGTCTGAGCAAAACCATTTGCAGGATTACTGTTGGTATTAGCATCTCATCAAGTACCTGGAGAACATTTCATAACCAATGCATTATCCTTTCAAACATCGAGTCCATTGTGTAGATAAACATGACAAGTAACTTCTGCGCAGTTTCCATCAATAACAAATGAATGATCCAATGTTTGGTGTCAGGGGCTACGGGGAGAAGTAAGTAAGTAAGTAAGTATGTTTATTGGCCAAGTATTCACATACAAGGAATTTGTCTTGTTCTCCACCCACAAGTAACAACATGACATACAGTGACAGTCCACAGAGGGGGTGCAGCAAGAGAGGGTGCAGAACTCTCATCTCAGAGAGGAGGGACATCTCACCAGAGACGGTGCCAGTGCAGTGTGGCAACTGCTCTGTATCTGCAGCCATGTCCCTTGCCCAGACTCGGGGGTACGCTGTGGTCTGACCAATGGGCAGAGGCAAGCATGGAAGCTTCTGATGCCCTGGGACACCCACCACACACCAATCCCTGCTGTGCACACCGAGGCTGGTGGATCAGCAGTAGCTCGCTGCCCTGGCACTTGTAGTGATGTCTTGCACACTCTATGCTACACACGTGTCCTTGTAAAACACCTCTCACTGTGTGGGAACCCCCTGCCCAAGTGTGCCGTTTGATAGCACAACACATGACCAAGTAAATAAATACAGTCGCTCATTCAAGGGCGGTGGGCTGGGTTAATTGGCCATTACATTTTGTTCTCCAAAAATAAACTTTATTCAGAATAAAAATATATGTATAAGAGGAACAGTTTCAAAAATCATTCCAACCTTCGTTGCTACTATACATTCATTAGTGGTTACATTAGTGGTGATAGACACAAAATGCTGGAGTAACTCAGTGGGTCAGGCAGCATCTCTGGGGAGAAGGAATGCGTGATGTTTCGGATGGAGACCCATCTTATAGCGGTGGTGTTTGGTAACTACCCTTGTACCAAGCACCCTTGCTGCTCACGTATGTGGTCACTGAATTGTCAATTGACATGCCCACCTCTAGTTGTCTTTGAGTCGGTGGGGTTGAGCTGCCCAGGGTGCGGAGACACCCACAGTGGTGTTGAGGAGTGAGCCCCAGGATTCACCCAGCGATGGTGGAGGAACGGAGATAGATTTCCCAGTCAGGATGGCGGCTGGCTGGAGGACATCTCCCAGGGGGGTGATCAGAAACGGAGAGGCAACTTGGTTAGCATGGATAGGTGACGTTTCAGAGTGCTGGAGTAACTCAACGGGTCAGGCAGCATCTGTGGAGGACATGGATAGGTGACATTTTGGGTTGTGATCTTTCTTCAGACTGTCCTCCTTTAAGTCAGAGATAGCTTCTTCAGTTATCTTTGGCCAGTTTCTGTGCTCGAGAACTCTAATTACTATCATAAAGGGCATAGGTTTAAGGTTAGAGGGGAAAGTTTAACAGAGATTGACAAGGCTGAACTTTACAGAGGGCGGTGGGTATGTGGATCGTGCTGCTAGGGGAGATGGTAGACCAGGTATGACTGTAACATTTGAGCATTTGGTCAGATACATGAGGGACGATGCAGACAGGGAATGGACACATGCGGACTGTTTAAATTGGCATTGTGGTCAGCACAGATGCTGTGGGCCAAAGGACCTGTTCCTGTGCTGTATAATCTGCGTGGCATTATCCGCCGGCAGATGGTGACTTTAGCTGGAGTCTCGTGTCGGGCTGCGTCAGGCACTGACAATCACGAATGCTGTGTGGTGACAGGACACTGTCTCAATGATGACCACAACAGCATGGGGCCACAAGAGCAGATGCAGGGCATTGATCAGTAATCAGACCCAAGTAATTTACATTCCAATATGAATCAGTGTAAAACGCAATCTTTTGTTCTGTTGCATTGTGAGATATTGCACGGCTGGAGGAAATGGAGGATTATTGATTGGACACATTGATTTGGTGATGATGTGACATTCGGAAATATGAAAGCACTCTTGTCCGATCAGGTAGGGCTGCACTCACACAAAGTGATCAGATTCCAGTCACGGCAACAACAGTTTCAGCAACCCCCACAATGCCAGACACAACAGCAGCTAAGATATTTTGGGGCGTTTAAGTGTTGGTTTTCTCTGGCGCGTCTACCTGTTTGAGAGGCCGGTGCTGGAGGTGTGTGGATGTTCCAGTTTTCATAAGCTGCTCCCACTGACCAGAGGCGGTGGTCAGGTCACTGCCCCTTCCAGCTCTCTGTGCTCAGGCTGCTCCTGACCTCTCACCTGGAATGTCCAGTCAACTCTCAACCCACACGCCTCCCTGCTAATATTGCAGCAAACCTACCTGGGATCACCTGGACTAGCACACACCTGAACCTTCTTTATCCAGGTAAAGCCCTGAGGTA
>CM069156.1:747263-764727 GCA_035221665.1 Okamejei kenojei
AGGATTTGTTCAGTTGCCTGATAGCAGCTGGGAAGAAACTGTCCCTGAATCTGGAGGTGTGCGTTTTCACACCTACACGTTTTTCCCGATGGGGGAGGGGAGAAGAGGGAGTGGCCTTGATTCCCTATTCTGGGTAAAGGACTGCTGGAGGCTACGTGATCTATTCCTCTGCTGTCGTGCTGCTTGCCCCTACCGTGAGCCTCCGTCCGTAGCTGGCAGCAGATATCCGAGTGCAAGTCCCCAGTGTCCAGCGCAAGGCTGCATAGGTCTGAAGAAGTGTCCTGACCCAAAACATCACCTATCCATGTTCTCCAGAGATGCTGCCTGACCCGCTGAGTTACTCCAGCACTCTGTGAAACGTCACCTATCCATGTTCTCCACAGATGCTGCCTGACCCGTTGAGTTACTCCAGCACTCTGTGAAACGTCACCTATCCATGTTCTCCAGAGATGCTGCCTGACCCGCTGAGTTACTCCAGCACTCTGTGAAACGTCACCTATCCATGTTCTCCAGAGATGCTGCCTGACCCGTTGAGTTACTCCAGCACTCTGTGTCTTTCTATGTTGCAAAGCAGCATCTGCAGTTCCTTCCTGCACATTCCAAGGGTTTTCCTCTCTTCTCCAGTCACCCTGACCCTCACAGAGTTCATTCCCAGGAGGAATAGCCAGGCTTAGGGGAATGGCTAGTGGTATTTGTGGGCAGGCATGAGGTTGCTGCACTGATTTGCTGTAAATGACAGGAATGTGGCGCTCATTGTGGTTTCTATAATGATGGCTGCAAGGATGTGATTGTCTGAAGAAGGGTCTCGACCCGAAACGTCGCCTATCTCCTTCGCTCCTTAGATGCTGCTGCACCCGCTGAGTTTCTCCAGCCTTTGTGTCCCCTGTGATTGTCTTAAAGCTGCTTTGTTGCAGCAGACAGCAGGAATGTCAGCGACACAACGGGGCCCAAGGACATGATTTATAACTGGTGTATTCTGTGGTCTACCTGAGGTTGTATGAAGTCATTCAGCACCTTAATGCACAGCCGGCTAGTAGACATTTCTAGTAAGTTAATATGAAAAAAGGATATTTGAATTAGGAGTCTGAATTCTTGAAGCTAAAGCTGATCTTTATCTGGTTTATGTTAACAATGTGTGTCAGCTGGATTGATAGTGTGTCGTCCAATGTTATAGAAATCTGCACACTATTTTCACAATCAGTTTCAATACATTATTGTGTCAGTTGCTAATATCGTTCATCAATCACTTCTGTGCTTAATATAAAATATACTGAAGGGTCTCGACCCGAAACGTCACCCATCCCTTCTCTCCAGAGATGCTGCCTGTCCCGCTGAGATGCTCCAGCTTTTTGTGTCTATCTTTTGTCCAGTCTGAGCCATAGACACAAAATTGTATATAAAGAACAGCTTTTATTCACTTAAGACAGACACAAAATGCTGGAGTAGTAATCAGCGGGTCAGGCAGCATCAGTGATGAGCATGGATAGGTGACGTTTCACAGAGTGCTGATGTAACTCAGCGGGTCAGGCAGCAACTCTGGGGAACATGGATAGGTGACGTTTCACAGAGTGCTGATGTAACTCAGCGGGTCAGGCAGCAACTCTGGGGAACATGGATAGGTGACGTTTCACAGAGTGCTGATGTAACTCAGCGGGTCAGGCAGCAACTCTGGGGAACATGGATAAGTGACATTGTAGGTTGGGACCCTTCTTCAGACTATATTTGATGTTGGTCAGGGCAGCACCACGTGCAGCTGAAGGCTCACGGAGAACACATCGGCCTCCAGGGGTCAGGCACTGACCGCCCAAGCTCTGAGGACCCAGCAGACCAGGGCCTGAACAGGGGAGGTGGGAGGAGAGTGGACCGAGGTCTGGGCCACTGCACCCTCGAGGTCGGCTGTGGAGGCTCCCACCCTCCGGGGAACTAGGGAGGGGAGAGGAGATGGACGTGGGCTCGCTAGTCGACTAAGGAAGGTGATGGCTGGAAGCCCTGCAGCAGCCTGGGCCTCGCCTGTATCGGGCCCCGCTCATAACAACTGGAGCATGGCCTGGACTTGGACAATGTGCCACTACATGGCCCCTCTTGCAGGCAGGACCAGTGGACTATGTGCATACACTCGCTAATCGGGGATGGTTTAACAATACTTGACTGTACTGTTGGTGAGAAAGAAATGCCACTGTGTTTGCACCATTGCATTGACCATTCACCATTGAACTCATTGATTGAATTGTGAGCAACCCTGTTCTTCACAAGTTATAGAGGTAGAAGAGGCCCATCGAGTCCACTTCGCCATGTAATCGTGGCTGATCTCTGCCTCCTGATCCCATTTTCTTGCCTTCTTCCCATAACCCTCGACAGCCGTTCTAATCAAGAATTTGTCTATCTCTGCCTTAAAAATATCCACCGCCCTCTGTGGCAATGTTCCACAGATTCACCACCCTCTCACTAAAGAAGTTTCTCCTCAACTCCTTTCTGGGAGTAAGGGGGAACTGTACACACGGGATGGATTGCACCTTAACAGGTGGGGGGCCGGCATTCTGGCAGGCAGGCTTGCCACTGCTACATGGGTGGTTTTAAACTAAATAAGGGGGGTGGGGGGGGGGTGTCAAATGGGATAGTCACGGACAGAGTTCAAGGGAAAGGAAGTAAAGGGATAGTTCATGACCCCAGAATTAACAGGAAAGAAAGCTCACAAAGGGATAGGAGAGTATGGCCAAGTGTAATAGGGATCAATGTGAAAGGTGAGATGCGTAAGGAATTAAAAATATTGTATATGAATGCGCAAAGTATAAGAAGTGAAGTAGATGAGCATGAGGCTCAGCTACAGGTTGGTAGATATGACATTGTGGGGATTACTGAGACGTGGCTGCAGGAGGATCGGGCCTGGGAACTTAATATTCAGGGTTATACATCCTATAGAAAGGACAGGTAGGTGGGCAGAGGTGGGGGGTAGCTCTGGTGGTGAGGGATGGAGTTCAGTCCCTTGCGAAGGAAACATGGCTTGAAAAATGGTGCAAGGGGGAGGGATTCAAATTTCTTGGGCATTGGAACCAGTTCTGGGGGAGGTGGGACCAGTACAAAGAGGACGGTCTGCACCTGGGCTTGAAGGGAACTAATGTCCTTGAGGGGGGTGTTTGCTAGTGCTGTCAGGGAGGATTTAAACTGATGTGGCAGGGGGATGGGAGCATGAGCAGAGAGACAGAGGGATGTAAAATGAGGGTAGAAGCAATAGGTAGCAAGGTGAAAAGTAAAAGTGCCAGGCAGAAAAATCCAGGGCAAAAATCAAAATGGGCCACTTTGCAACATAATTGTATAAGGGGTAAGAGTGTTGTAAAAACAAGCCTGAAGGCTTTGTGTCTCAATGCGAGGAGCATTCGTAATAAGGTGGATGAGTTGAATGTGCAGATAGTTATTATTGAATATGATATAGTTGGAGACATGGCTCTAGGGTGATCAAGGCTGGGAGCTGAACATCCAGGGATATTCAATATTCAGGAGGGATAGACAGAAAGGAAAAGGAGGTGAGTAGTGTTGCTGGTTAGAGAGGAGATTAACGCAATAGAAAGGAAGGACATTAGCTTGGAGGATGTGAAATCGATATGGGTAGAGCTGCGAAACACTAAGGGGCAGAAAACGCTAGTGGGAGTTGTGTACAGGCCACCAAGCAGTAGTATTGGAGTTGGGGATGGCATCAAACATGAAATTAGAAATGCGTGCAACAAAGGTAAAACAGTTATAATGGGTGACTTCAATCTACATATAGATTGGGTGAATCAAATGGGCAGGGGTGCTGAGGAAGAGGATTTCTTGGAATGTATGCGGGATAGTTTTCTAAACCAACATGTAGAGGAACCTACGAGAGAGCAGGCTATTCTAGACTGGGTACTGAGTAATGAGGAAGGGTTAGTTAGCAGTCTTGTTGTGCGTGGCCCCTTGGGCAAGAGTGACCATAATATGGTTGAGTTCTTCATTAGGATGGAGAGTGACATTGTTAATTCAGAAACAAGGGTTCAGAACTTAAAGAAAGGTAACTTTGAAGGTATGAGACGTGAATTGGCCAAGATTGACTGGCAAGTGATTCTTAAAGGGTTGACGGTGGATATGCAATGGAAGGAATTTAAAGACTGCATGGATGAACTACAACAATTGTTCATCCCAGTTTGGCAAAAGAATAAATCATGGAAGGTAGTGCATCCGTGGATAACAAGGGAAATCAGGGATAGTATCAAAACTAAAGATGAAGCATACAATTTAGCCAGAAAAAATAGCCTACCAGAGGACTGGAAGAAATTCAGAGTCCAGCAGAGGAGGGCAAAGTGCTTAATTCGGAAAGGGAAAATAGATTATGAAAGAAAACTGGCAGAGAACATAAAAACGGACTGCAAAGGTTTTTATAGATATGTGAAGAGAAAAAGGATAGTTAAAACAAATGTAGGTCCCTTGCAGTCAGAAACTGGTAAATTGATCATGGGGAACAAAGACATGGCAGACCAATTGAATAACTACTTCTTTTTCATATTAAATATTGTGGGCAGTATTGTGGTACAGTAAGTTAGTAGAGTTAGTCCCTGGTGAGATAGGAGTTTACAGTCCGAATGGCCTCTGGGAAGAAACTCCTCAACCTCTCCGTTCTCACAGCATGGCAACGGAGGCGTTTGCCTGACCATAACAGCTGGAACAGTCCATTGCAGGGGTGGAAGGGGTCTCCCATGATCTTATTGGCTCTGGGGTTGCACCTCCTGATGTATAGTTCCTGCAGAGGGGCGAGTGAAGTTCCCATAGTGTGTTCGGCCGAACGCACTACTCTCTGCAGAGCCTTCTTGTCCTGGGCAGAGCAATTCCCAAACCAGATTGTAATATTTCCAGACAAGATGCTTTCCACAGCCGCAGAGTAGAAGCACTGGAGGATCCTCGGAGACACTCTGAATTTCCTCAATTGCCTGAGGTGGTAAAGGCGCTGCCTTGCCTTACTCACGAGTGCTGTACCGTGTGATGTCCATGTCATATCCTCAGAGATGTGGACTCCCAGGTATTTAAAACAGCCCACCCTATCCACAGTATCTCCATTTATCCTCAATGGTGTGTATGTCCTCGGATGATGTGCCCTCCTAAAGTCCACGATCAGCTCCTTAATTTTTTGATGTTCAAGAGGAAGCTGTTGTCCTGACACCAGAGTGCCAGATCAGCTACCTCCTCCCGGTAGGCCTTCTCATCGTTGTCTGAGATCAGGCCCACCACCACGGTGTCATCAGCAAACTTGATTATCGAGTTGGAGCTGAACTTAGCCACACAGTCATGTGTGTACAGGGAGTGCAATAGGGGGCTGAGGACGCAACCCTGGGGGGATCCTGTGCTCAGGGTGAGGGACTTTGATGTATTCCCTCCCATCTTGACTACCTGGGGCCTGGTGATGAGAAAGTCCAGGGCCCAGGCGCACAGGGGGGTGTTGAGTCCTAAATCCAGTAGCTTCTCGGCCAGTCCGGTGGGGACTATCGTGTCGAAGGCTGAACTGTAGTCTATGAACAGCATCCTCACGTAGCCCCCCTTCAGGCTGTCAAGATGAGAGAGAGCGGAGTGCAAAACCTGGGAGACAGCATCGTCCGTGGATCTGTTCGGACGGATTGAGGCAGTTCAACGTAGGTTCACGAGATTGATCCCTGGGATGGGGGACTGTCATATGAGGAAAGATTGAAAAGACTAGGCTTGTATTCACTGGAGTTTAGAAGGATGAGGGGGATCTTATAGAAACATATACAATTATAAAAGTACTGGACAAGCTAGATGCAGGAAAAATGTTCCCAATGTTGGGTGAGTCCAGAACCAGGGGCCACAGTCTTAGAATAAAGGGGTGGCCATTTAAGACTGAGTTGAGAAAAACTTTTTCACCCAGAGAGTTGTGAATTTATGGAATTCCCTGCCACAGTGCAGGGAATTCCACAGGGCAGTGGAGGACAAATCACTGGATGGATTTAAGAGAGAGTTGGATAGAGCTCTAGGGGCTAGTGGAGTCAAGGGATATGGGGAGAAGGCACACATGGGTTATTGATTGTGGACGATCAGCCATGATCACAATGAATGGCGATGCTGGCTCGAAGGGCCGAATGGCCTCCTCCTGCATCCATTTTCTATGTTTCTATGTTAAAGGGCGCCATTTTATTCTGAGGCTGTGACCTCTGGTCCTAGACTCTCCCACCACAGGAAAGATCCTTTCCACATCCACTCTATCTATGCCTTTCATTATTCGGTATGTTTCAATGACGTTCCCCCTCATTCTTCTAAACTCCAACGAGTATAGGCCCAGTGCCGACAAAAGCTCATCATACTCGTTCTTGGAATCATTTTGTAAACCTCCTCTAGACTGGACTGGACATCTGACAGAGCAGCTTCCTTTAGTAGAGTTGCTGCCTCACAGCGCCAGAGGCCCGGGTTCGATTCCGACTACGGGTGCTGCCTGTACACAGTTTGTATGTTCTCCTCGTGACCGCGTGGGTTTTCTCCAGTTGCTCCGGTTTCCCCCCCACACTCCAAAGACGTACAGGTTTGTAGGTTAATTGGCTTGGTGTACGTGTGAATTGTCCGTAGTGTATGTAGGATAGTGTTGGTGCGAGGGGATCTCTGGACAGAGTGAACCCGGTGGGCTGAAGGGCCTTTTTCCACGCTCTTAATTACTCTAAACTAAAGATCTTTAGGCTCAGTGTCTTACATTTGCATGCAGTTCCCAGAGTCTCGGTAAAGGTCTGTGCTGAAGAATGATGTTGCCCTGTGTCTCCGGGCCAGTTGTGGTCTTGCACAGTGTGCAGTGAGTGGGGAGTGTGCACAGTAACTACGGCCCACATCTGGGCAGCACCAGAGTGTAAACCCATGCTTGTAGACATAGTCAATATTGAGCCGTGTGCAGAGTTAAATAGTTCATTATCACTAACACATGTTAACTTTGCTCTCCACAAAGATCAATATTATTTCACCTGACCAACCAAAGCGGCTTTCAGTGTATTGATCCGGTCTGTAACGGTGAGAGGAGGTGCAGCTTGTTCACATTTCCAACGTGCTTGTTGAGAGTGTGTGTGTGTGAGTATGTGTGTGTGTGTGTGTGTGTGTGTGAGTATGCGTGTGTGTGTGTGTGTGTGTGTGTGAGTATGCGTGTGTGTGTGTGTGTGTGTGCGTGTGTGTGTGTGTGTGTGTGTGTGTGTGTGTGTGTGTGTGTGAGTATGTGTGTGTGTGTGTGTGTGTGTGTGTGTGTGTGTGTGAGTATGCGTGTGTGTGTGTGTGTGTGTGCGTGTGTGCGTGCGTGTGTGTGTGTGTGTGTGTGAGTATGCGTGCGTGTGTGTGTGTGTATGTGTGTGTGTGTATGCGTGTGTGAGTATGTGTGTGTGTGTGTGTATGCGTGTGTGAGTATGCATGTGTGAGTATGTGTTTGTGTGTATGCGTGTGTTTCTGTGTATGCTTGTGTGTGTGCGTATGTGTGTGTGTGTATGTGTGTGTGTGCATGCGTGTATGTGTGTGTATGAGTGTATGTGTGTGTGTGAGCTCGCGTATGTGTGTGCGTGCGGGTGTGTATGCACATGTGTGTGTTTGTGTGTGTATAAGTATGTGTGTGCATGTGTGTGTGCGTGTGTATGCCTGTGTATGTACGTGTGAGTATGTATGCGTGTGTGTGAGTGTGTATGCATGTGTGTGCGTGTGTATGCATGTTTGTGAGTGTGTATGTGTGTGTGAGTGTATGCGTGTGTGTGTGCGTGTGTGTGCGTGTGTATGCGTGTGTGTGAGTGTGAATGCGTGTGTGTGAGTGTGTATGCGTGTGTGTGCACGTGTGTGTGCATGTGTATGTATGTATGTGCATGTGTATGCATGTGTGTGCGTGTGAATGCATGTGTGTGAGTGTATGTGTGTGTGAGTGTGTATGCGTGTGTGTGTGCGTGTGTGTGAGTGTATGTGTGTGTGTGAGTGTATGCGTGTGTGTGTATGCGTGTGTGTGTGCGTGTGTGTGAGTGTATGTGTGTGTGAGTGTGTATGCGTGTGTGTGAGTGTATGCGTGTGTGTATGCATGTGTGTGAGTGTATGCGTGTTGTGTGAGTGTATGCGTGTGTGTGAGTGTGTATGCGTGTGTGTGTGTATGCGTGTGTGTGTGCGTGTGTGAGTGTATGCGTGTGTGTGAGTGTATGCATGTGTGTGAGTGTATGCGTGTGTGTGAGTGTGTATGCGTGTGTGTGAGTGTATGCATGTGTGTGAGTGTATGCGTGTGTGTGCGTGTGTATGCGTGTGTGTGAGTGTATGCGTGTGTGTGAATGTATGCGTGTGTGTGAGTGTATGCGTGTGTGTGAGTGTATGCGTGTGTGTGTGCGTGTGTATGCGTGTGTGTGAGTGTATGCGTGTGTGTGAGTGTGTGTGAGTGTATGCATGTGTGTGCGTGTGTATGTGTGTGTGTGAGTGTATGCGTGTGTGTGAGTGTATGCATGTGTGTGTGTATGCGTGTGTGTGAGTGTATGCGTGTGTGTGAGTGTATGCGTGTGTGTGAGTGTGTGTGAGTGTATGCATGTGTGTGAGTGTGTATGCGTGTGTGTGAGTGTATGCGTGTGTGTGTGTATGCGTGTGTGTGAGTGTATGCGTGTGTGTGAGTGTGTGTGAGTGTATGCGTGCGTGTGAGTGTGTATGCGTGCGTGTGTGCATGTGTATGCGTGTGTGTGCGTGTGTGTGAGTGTATGCGTGTGTGTGAGTGTATGCGTGTGTGTGCGTGTGTGTGAGTGTATGCGTGTGTGTGAGTGTATGCGTGTGTGTGAGTGTATGCGTGTGTGTGAGTGTGTGTGAGTGTATGCGTGTGTGTGTGAGTGTGTATGCGTGTGTGTGAGTGTATGCGTGTGTGTGAGTGTGTGTGAGTGTATGCGTGTGTGTGAGTGTATGCGTGTGTGTGAGTGTATGCGTGTGTGTGAGTGTGTGTGAGTGTATGCGTGTGTGTGAGTGTGTTGCGTGTGTGTGAGTGTGTGTGAAGTGTATGCGTGTGTGTGAGTGTGTATGCGTGTGTGTGAGTGTATGCGTGTGTGTGAGTGTGTATGCGTGTGTGTGAGTGTGTGTGAGTGTATGCGTGTGTGTGAGTGTGTATGCGTGTGTGTGAGTGTATGCGTGTGTGTGAGTGTGTATGCGTGCGTGTTTGCATGTGTGTTTGTGCATGTGCATCTACGTCATAGAGTCACAGAGTGATACAGTATGGAAACAGCCCCTTCAGCCCAACTTGCCCACACCGGCCAACATGTCCCATCAACACTAGTGCCACCTGCCTGCGTTTGGCCCATATCCCCCCAAACCTGTCCTATCCATGTACATGCAAAAGCCTGAAGAAGGGTTTCGGCCCGAAACGTTGCCTATTTTCTTCGCTCCATAGGTGCTGCCGCACCCGCTGAGTTTCTCCAGCACTTTTGTCTACCTATCCATGTACGTGCAGGTTTGTAGGTTAATTGGAATTGTATAATTGTAAATTGTCCCTATTGTGTGTAAGATAGAAAGGCCTGTTTCTGCGCTGTATCTCTAAACTAAACTAAAATCAGTTGCTGAAATCTCGGAAGACTGCAGACGGAGAGGTATGGTGTGGGAACTTGGGGTACTGGTACTCTGCTTTCAATCTGTCGCTGCAGCATCCAGTCTGAAAGACATCGTTGAATCATCAACAAGTTTACATGGAACTTCAAATTATCTCCAATGGCTAACAAGATCATGCCATTTAATTCCAAATTGCCAATCTTGCAATTGTAGCTTTACTGGAGTTGCCTCCAGGCACAATCTCATCAGTGGAGGATTTACTCATTACTCATTAACTACTTAATGGCTGTACTGGCAGTGTGGTGTACGACATGGGATTATCATCACAACTCCCCAGCCCTGCTTTGCGAAACTCTCGGTAAGAATGTCATTGTTCTGTCTGGGACATCTGACAATAAAACGCCCTTGACTCTTGGTCTTGTCTCAAGGTAGGGTATGGAGAGCAATTGTGAACTCACCCGTGACAAAAGGCATTTCCATGGTTGGATATAGACACAGAGTGCTGGAGTAACTCAGCGGGTCAGGCAGCATCTGTGGAGAACATGGGTAGGTGATGTTTCACAGAGTGCTGGAGTGACTCAGCGGGTGGGTCAGGCAGCATCTGTGGAGAACATGGATAGGTGACGTTTCACAGAGTGCTGGAGTAACCATATCCCTGTAAACCTGCCCCATCCATGTACCTGTCAATAGACAATAGGTGCAGGAGGAGGCCATTCGGCCCTTCGAGCCAGCATTGCCATTCAATGTGATCATGGCTGACCATCCCTAATCAGTACCCCGTTCCTGCCTTGTCCCCATATCCCCTGACTCCGCTATCTTTAAGAGTCCTATCTAGCTCTCTCTTGAAAGCATCCAGAGAACCTGCCTCTACCGCCCTCTGAGGCAGAGAATTCCACAGACTCACAACTCTCTGTGCAAAAAAGTGTTTCCTCGTCTCCGTTCTAAATGGCTTACCCCTTATTCTTAAACTGTGGCCCCTGGTTCTGGACTCCCCCAACATCGGGTACATGTTTCCTGCCTCCAGCGTGTCGAAGCCCTTAACAATCTTATATGTTTCAATAAGTAGGGGGCGCCGTCCTGTACGGGTATGGCTGCCCAGCCTGCAGCTGTCCGTTTTTTCATCTCAAAAAAGAGATGAAAAAACTGCTTTCAGAGTTCTAGCCTTTTTTATGTGGGGGTGGGGGGTGGGAAGGGGGAAGGGGGAAACTGTTTTTTCAAGGCCCTACCTGGTCGGAGAGGCTGCTTTCCTCCGGGCTGCAGCTTCGACCCCTCCTTGCGGCCTACCATATAACCATATAACATATAACCATATAACAATCACAGCACGGAAACAGGCCCTCTCGGCCCTTCCAGTCCGTGCCGACCATTTGTTTTCCCCTAGTCCCATCTACCTGCACTCAGACCATACCCCTCCATTCCCTTCACGTCCATATACCTATCCACTTTACTCTTAAATGTTAAAATCAATCCTGCCTCCACCACTTCTGCTGGAAGCTCATTCCACACAGCCACCACCCTCAGAGTAAAGAAGTTCCCCCTCACGTTACCCCGAAACCTCTGTCCCTTATACCATCGGGTATGGAGCGGCGTTTCCTGACGGGACCGGCTGCAGCGCTATCGCGGAGCGGGCGGTGCCTTGTCCGGGTCGCCGCGCTGGAACTCCGGCATGCTGGGACCGCCGACAAAAATATCACGGAGCTGCGGGACGGTGGAGCAGCCAGCCGCAGGCGGCGGCGCTGAACTTAAACATCGCGGAGCCTGGGATCTCTCGCCAAGATCACCAGTGGTGGAGCTCCGTCCAGCGCGGCCTGTCGGCTTGGAAGCCGCGGTCTCCGGTAGGGGGCGGCTGTTCCTGGCACCCCAAGCTGCTGAGAGGATTCTCCTGACGCTGGAGCACCATCACCTGCCGAGAAGGGCCTGGAACATCGGGCCTCCGTGGCAGTGACTGCAGAGGCCTCAGTAGGCCCGACTATGGGTGGACATGGGGACGGGACTGGACTTGCTGCCTTCCCCCACAGTGGGAACCATTGTGGGGGGATGTTTTTATGTTTATTGTTAAATTTTTAATGTTGTGTTTTATCTTTATCCATGTGCTGCATGGCAAGTCACATTTCACTACACCAATTGGTGTATGTGATAATAAATGTCCTTTGTATCCTTTGTAGATACCCTCTCATCCTTCTAACCTCCAGAGTGTACAATGAAACCAACATCTGCTGGTCCTCGATTCCCCTACTCTGGACAAGGGACTCTACCCGATCTATTCCTCTCATGATTTTATACACCTCTATAAGATCACCCCTCATCCTCCGGCGCTCCAGGGAATAGAGACCTTCCTCTACAATGAAACCTATGAGCACCGACTGCTTGCTAATCTGTCTTGAGTTTCTGCAAGGCTGGCGTTGGAATGGTTGATGACTGATTAGTGTTTGTGCTGTTTCATCTTCCCCCCCAGGGTGCCTGAAATGCTAAATTCAATTTTAATTAAATATTCCAGTGTAATTGAATTTGAGCCCAGCTTAGTCACATCACAGACAAACACAGGGCTGTAGATTAACCCTTGCCCACCTCCATGTAGCTGAATCTTTGATCAGCAGCTCCCTGTGGAGATAAGCAAACAACACACAGGCAAACAGATCTATACTGACAGCACGGAGTGCCGGAGAAACTCAGCGGGTCAGGCAGCATCTGTGGAGAACATGGATTGGAGACGTTTCACAGAGTGCTGGAGTAACCCAGTGGGTCAGGCAGCATCAGTGCAGAACATATAACCATATAACCATATAACAATTACAGCACGGAAACAGGCCCTCTCGGCCCTTCCAGTCCGTGCCGATCATTTGTTTTCCCCTAATCCCGTCTACCTGCACTCAGACCATACCCCTCCATTCCCTTCCCGTCCATATACCTATCCACTTTACTTTTAAATGTTAAAATCAATCCTGCCTCCACCACTTCTGCTGGAAGCTCATTCCACACAGCCACCACCCTCTGAGTAAAGAAGTTCCCCCTCACGTTACCCATAAACTCCCGTCCCTTAATTCGCATGTCATGGCCTCTTGTTTGAATCTTCCCTACCCTCAATGGGAAAAGCTTATCCACGTCAACTCTGTCTATCCCTTTCATCATTTTAAAGACCTCAATCAAGTCCCCCCTTAACCTTCTGCGCTCCAAAGAATAAAGACCTAACTTGTTCAACCTTTCTCTGTAACATAGTTGCTGGAACCCAGGCAACATTCTAGTAAATCTCCTCTGTACTCTCTCTATTTTGTTGACATCCTTCCTATAATTAGGCGACCAAAATTGTACACCATATTCCAGAATTGGTCTCACCAATGCCTTGTACAATTTTAACATTACTCCCCTGCTCCTATATTCAATGCTCTGATTTATAAAGGCCAGCACACCAAAGGCTTTCTTTACCACCCCATCTACATGCGATTCCACCTTCAGGGAACTATGCACAGTTATTCCTAGATCTCTCTGTTCCACAACATTCCTCAATTCCCTACCATTTACCATGTACGTCCTATTTTGATTTGTCCTGCCAAGATCAGCATTAAACTCCATCTGCCATCTTTCAGCCCACTTTTCCATTTGGCCCAAATCTCTCTGTAGACTTTGAAAATCTACTTCATTATCCACAACACCACCTATCTTAGGTTCATCTGCATACTTACTTATCCAATTTTCCACCCCATCATCCAGATCATTGATGTACATGACAAACAACAGTGGACCCAACACAGATCCCTGAGGCACCCCACTGGTCACCGGCTTCCAACCTGACAAACAGCCATCCACCATTACTCTCTGACATCTCCCCTTCAGCCACTGTTGAATCCATCTTGCTACTCCGCCATTAACACCCAAAGATTGAACCTTCTTAACCAACCTTCCATGGGGAACCTTGTCAAAGGCCTTACTGAAATCCATATAGACAACATCCACTGCTTTACCCTCATCAATTTCCCTAGTAACCGCTTCAAAAAATTCAAGAAGGTTTGTCAAACATGATCTTCCAGGCACAAATCCATGTTGACTGTTCCTGATCAGACCCAGTTTATCCAGATGCATATATATATTATCTCTAAGTATCCTTTCCATTAATTTACCCACCACTGATGTCAAACTAACAGGTCTATAATTGCTAGGTTTATTCTTTGAACCCTTGAATACCGAAGAAAATAAATTGTTCAATATCTCCCCCAACAATGGAACAACATGCGCAGTACGCCAATCCTCCGGCACTATTCCCGTTTCTAATGACATTTGAAATATTTCTGTCATAGCTCCTGCTATTTCTACACTAACTTCCCTCAATGTCCTAGGGAATATCCTGTCAGGACCTGGAGATTTATCCACTTTTATATTTTTCAAAAGTGTCAGTACTTCCTCCTCTTTGAATCTCATAGTTTCCATAGCTACTCTACTTTTTTCCCTTACCTCACAGAGTTCAATATCCTTCTCCTTGGTGAATACCGAAGAAAATAAATTGTTCAATATCTCCCCCATCTCTTTTGGCTCTGCAGATAGCTGTCCATTCTGTCTCTCTAATGGAACAATTTTATCCCTCGTTATCCTTTTGCTATTAATATAGCTGTAGAAACCCTTTGGATTTACTTTCACCTTTCTTGCCAAAGCAACCTCATATCTTCTTTTAGCCGTCCTAATTTCTTTCTTAAGATTCTTTTTACATTCTTTATACTCTCTAGAACCTCAATTTACTCCATACCTCCTATAATTATTGTAGATATCTCTCTTTTTTCGAAACAAGTGTCCATTCCCTTGAAAACCATGGCTCATTCCAATTTTTTACTATTTCCTTTCACCCTAACAGGGACATAAAGATTCTGTACTCTTACAATTTCCCCTTAAATGTCCTCCATTTCTCTTCTACATCCTTCCCATAAAACAGACAGTGTCCCAATTCACTCCTTTTAAATCCTACCATTCCCTCAAAGTTAGCCTTTCTCCAATCAAAAATCTCCACCCTAGGTCCAGTTCTGACTCTCTCCATAATTATATTGAAACTAATGGTATTGTGATCACTGGTCCCGAAGTGCTCACCAACGCATACCTGCGTCACCTGACCTGCCTCATTTCCTAACAGAGTCCAGCACTGCCCCTTCTCTGGTCGATACCTCTATGTACTGCTGCAAAAAACTATCCTGCACACATTTTAACAAACTCCAAACCATCCAGCCCATTTACAGAATGTGTTTCCCAGTCTATTTTTGGAAAATTGAAATCTCCCACAATCACTACTTGTGCTTACTATAATATCTGCTATCTCCTTACATATTTGCTCTTCCAATTCTCGCTCCCCATTTGGCGGTCTATAATACACCCCTAAAAGTGTTGCTACACCGTTCCCACTTCTCAGTTCCACCCACATAGCCTCCCTAGACGAGCCCGCTAATCTATCCTGCCAAAGCACTGCTGTAATATCCTCTCTGACAAGCAATGCAACACCTCCACCTCTGGTCCCTCCAATTCTATCACCCCGGAAGCAACCATGGATAGGTGACGTTTCACAGAGTGCCGGAGTAACTCAGTGGGTCAGGCAGCATCTGTGGAGAACATGGATAGGTGACGTTTCACAGAGTGCTGGAGTAACTCAGTGGGTCAGGCAGCATCTGTGGAGAACATGGATAGGTGACGTTTCACAGAGTGCTGGAGTAACTCAGTGGGTCAGGCAACATCTGTGGAGAACATGGCTCATCTTTATTGGATAGCCGTCATTTCCTTGCTTCCCTTTGAACTTGATCACAGAGAGCATCAATCTGCTTCTATGCTCCCTGTATGTGGCTCAGATGTTCCAGCATTAATACACAATATATATTTTTTTAATTTTCTTTATTAGAAGTAATGTACATTACAACGATATAAGCCAACAATAACATAATACATTTCCTGTACCACTTCTTATTTTAAACTTTAAGAAGAAGATGAATAGAGAAAGTTAGATAAGATAGTAAGTGCGTGAGAAAGTGATCAGGAAGAACCCGTAGAAGTATAAGACACAAGAAAGATTAAAAAAGAAAAACAAAGGAAAAGAAAGAAAAAAAAGTAGAAGACAGAAAATATAAGAAAGTGAAATAAGCTAAGATAAAAGGATTCTTTACACACCTGTCGCCAGGTCCTGATACCATTTATTTTCAGAGTTGTGTTGCACACTATGCTTGTAATAAGTCGATAAATGGAAACCAAATCTTTTGGAAATGGTTTTATTTGTCTGCTAGGAGGAATCTCATATCTTCGAGGTGTAACATTTTGGACATATTTGAAATCCACATTTTTATCGTTGGTGAGGGAGCGTTTTTCCAGAATTTAAGTATAAAGTTTTTTTGCCATTATTAAGCCATAATTAAGGAAGCTCTTTTGGATCGAAGCCATCTCAAAGCTGGCTTCCATTGTTCCAAAAATAATCAATTCTGCATTCAGTTTCAGTTTTATTTTGAATCATTTTGTAAAAATTTCAAAGATTTAATTCTAGAATTTTTGAATTTTTATGCAAAAAACAAAGGAATGCGTATGGTTGCTTCTTGGGATAGACATTTATCACAAATTGGGGAGACATTTGGAAACAAATTACTTATTTTAGTTTTTGAATAATATAGTCTATGTAAGGTTTTAAATTGGATTAAGATATGTCTTACATTGATTGAACATTTGTGCACATATAGCAAGTGTTTATCCCAACTCTCTTTCGAGATTTTTATAGCTAGTTCTTGTTCACAATCTCTTCTAATTCTATCAGATGATGGTATTTCTATATTTAGAATAATATATACAAGTATGATATTAAATTCGTTTTAATCCTTTATATCCATTGCTTTGTCTAATACGTCTGGAGACATATTTTTGATATTCTAGTGTAGAATTTTTTCAAATAATCCAATTTGAAAATATTTAAAATAATGATACTTCTCAGATTGAATATAAATTGTAGTTGTTTGAATTATAAAAATTTCCATTTTCATACAGTGTCTTCCGACGTTTAATTCCCTCATTCTTCCCAATATGTAAATTATTTTATCAATACAAGACGAGTTTTTAAATGACGGATTATTAACTATAGGGGTGAGAAGTGATAAATTCCGTAATTTAAGGGTTAATTTTATTTGTTTCCAAATTCTAATGGTACTAATGAATTATTGGATTTATGTACTATATATAGTATTATTCAAGTTTTGTTGGTTTGAGAGAAGAATCGCACCTATATTAAAAGGGGTGCAAATCCCTCTCTCCATTACAATCCAATCCACCCGCTGGGCAGAGTTGTCAACAGGTGAAATCACATTTTTGACGTTTGGCTGCCCAATAATATACTAAAAATGAGGAGTGTTAATCCACCAAATTCATTAGTTTGCACAATGTCCTACATTGAATCTATGAGATTTATAGTCCCAAATAAATTAGTAATATCAGAATCCTGTTTTTTTTTAAACTTTTTAGGTAAGTATATTGGTATTGATTGGAATAGATATACAATTTGTGGTAAAAGATCATTTTTATAGCATTTATTCGCCTATTAAAGACACGGAAGAGTTTTCCAAATCTTACTCAGGGCGTTTAATTTTGTTAAGTAGGGGCATAAAGTTTGCAATTAAATAAAGAAATATATTTTCATGTTAATTTCGATTCCAAATATTAAATTTTTCTGTAGCAATTTTAAAAGGGAATTATAGCAGATGTTGAGTCTTGAGGTTTTAACGTCCTATTTCACATTATCTAATTTATTCTATATCCTGATAAGGATCCAAATTCCTCTTATTAGATTTTAATAGATTTGCTATGCTGATTTGTGAATTTTGATTTACAGTAGGTACATCATCTGCATGTAATGATATTTTTGTTATATAGAGCATTTTGAGCATGGATGTTCGGATGTGTTCTATATGCTTTCAGCAATACTATCTTCCTCTAG
>CM069156.1:765247-835247 GCA_035221665.1 Okamejei kenojei
ACATAGAGAGATAGTATGGAGCGGCCCCGACCCCGACCCCCGACCCCCGACCCCGACCCCGCCCCAGAACCTGCCTGACCACCGACCCCCGACCCCCGCCCCTCTCTCTCTCTCTCTCTCTCCCCCCCTCTCTCTCTCTGTCCCCACCCTCTCTCTCACTCCCCCCCTGTCTTCTCCACACTCTCTCTCTCTCTCCCCCCTCTCTTCTCTCTGGTCCCCCCCCTCTCTCTCACTCCCCCCCCTCTCTTTCTCTCTCCCCTCTCTTCTCTCCTGTCCCCCCCCTCTCTCTCTCCCCCCCTCTCTCTCTCCCCCCCCTCTCTCGCCCCCCCTCTCTCTCCCCCCCCTCTCTTCCCCCCCTCTCTCCCCCCCCCCCCCCCCCACCCCCCCTCCCCTCCCCACGCCCCCCCCCCCCCCCCCCCCCCCCCCCCGTCTCTCCCTGGCTGTGTTCTCCCTGCGGTGCCCCCCACCACTCCGCAGTTTTGGCTCAATGAAAACACAGACCAGGACCAGGCCCCTTCAGCCCACATTTGTCTGTGATGACCATGATGCCAAGGACAACTCTTGATCCGCCTGCACGTGATCATATCCATGCATTCCCTGCATGTCCACGTGCCTAATCTGAACCCTCCTAAACAACACTGTGGTGCCCTGCCTCCACCCACCACCCCCTGGCAGGCCGTGTTCCCAGGCATCACTGCCCTGTGTGTATAAAAAACCCTGCGGCACACACCTCCTTTAAACAGTACCCTGCACCTTCATTAGAGCCGTTTGGTTAGGCCTTCTGGTCTTTGACGTTTGCCACCCCATCCATGCCCTTCATAACATTTTTTTGTTCTATCAGCGTTCTACGCCTCAATTCCAGCATTCTAGAGAAAGAGTAATACACGTTGGTCAAGTCTACCCTTGTAGATGATTACCCATAATCCAGTCACCATTTTATTCTTGAAATATCGCCTAATCTTAATTCTCCAGAGTTGCTGCCCCTGACACTGTTTACTCCAGACTTTGTGTCTTGTGTTTTCTAAAGCAGCATCTGCAGTTCCTTGTGTCTATCATTCTGGTAAACCTCCTCTGCACCTTCTCCACCTCTTCACTGTAATGAAGTGACCAGAACTGCACGCAATACTCCAATTGTATCCTCATCAAACCCTGTAAAGCTGCATCATGACTTCCTCACTCTTATACTCAATGCCCTGACAAATTATGGCAAGTATACTATATGCCTTCTTTACCACTCTGTTGGTGCTTCTTCAGGAGTTATCAAAACGCCTATTTTCATTTAAGAAGGGTCTCGACCTGAAACGTCACCCATTTCTTCTCTCCAGGGATGCTGCCTGTCCCACTGAGTTACTCCAGCTTTTTATACTTCAGACTGCAAATACCAAATTGCATCTGAGATTTAGTGTTAAAGAAGGAACTGCAGATGCTGGAAAATCGAGGGTACACAAAATGCTGGAGAAACTCAGCGGGTGCAGCAGCATCTATGGAGCGAAGGAGATAGGTAACGTTTCGGGCCGAAACCCTCCTTCAGACTGATAGGAGATGGGGGGGGGGGGGGGCGGGGGTGGAAGGGCGGGGGGAGGGGGGGGAAGAAAGGGAAAAAAAGGAGGTAGGAAGGAAAAGGAGAGAATGAAGAGGAGCCGAGGGCCCTGAGGGAGAGGTGGGAAGGGGAGGAGACAGCAAGGGTCAACAGAGAATTGTGAGAATTCAATGTTCATGCCAAGAGGATGCAGACTCCCAAGCAGAATATGAGGTGCTGTTCCTCCAGCTTGCGGTGTTGCTCACTCAGGCCTATGGCGGAGGAGGCCCAGGACAAAGAGGTCGGATACGGAATGGGAGGGGGAATTGAATGTGCTGAGCCACGGGAGGTTTTCGCCGGTTGGTTTTTGCTGACCGAGCGGAGGTGTTCGGCGAAACGATCGCCAAGCTCCGCTTGGTCTCACCACTATAGATCATCTGGAGCAGCGGGTGCAGTAGTTGAGGTTGGAGGAAGGTGCAGGTGAACCTCTGTCGGACCTGAAGAATGCTTGGGTCCTGAAAGGAGTGGAGGGGGGAGGTGAAGGGACAAAGTGTTGCATCTCTTGCGGTTGCAAGGGAAAGTGCTGGGGAACGGGGTGGAGCGGGAGGGAAGGGAAGAATTGACAAGGGAGTTGCGGAGGGAGTGGTCTTTGCGGAAGGGCAGACGGGGGGAGAGGGAAGATGTGGCGAGTGGTGGTAAGTTGGAGGGGTGGGAAACAGGCGGAGGAGAGGTCTATGTGTTGTATTTGCCGGCTGGTGGGGTGAAAGGTGAGGACCAGGGGGACTCTGCCCTTGTTGCACGTGGGGGGATGGGGAGAGAGGGCAGTGTTGCGGGTATGGAGGATGACCCTGGTGCGAGCCTCATCAATAGTGGGGGGAGGGGAATCCCCGTTCTCTGAAGAATGAGGACATTTGTGATGGACTGGTGTGGAACACCTCATCCTGGGAGCAGATGCGGCGTAGACGGAGGAATTGGGAATAGGGGGATGGAAGTCCTTACAGGGGATCTCATCGCAGGGGATACGCTCTGACGACATCCACTACAAACCCACTGACTCCCACAGCTACCTGGACTACTCTTCCTCCACCCTGCTTCCTGTAAGGACTCCAATCCCCTATTCCCAATTTCCTCTGTCTACGCGCATCTGCTCCCAGGTTGAGGTGTTCCACACCAGGGCATCACAAATGTCCTCATTCTTCAGAGAGACCGGGGATTCCCCTCCCCCACTATAGATGAGGCTCGCACCAGGGTTCCTCCGTACCCCGCAACACTGCCTCTCTCCCTATCCCCCCTACTCGCAACAAGGGCAGAGTCCCTGGTCCTCACCTTTTCACCCACAGCCGGCACATACAACACATGGTCCTCCGCAGTTTCGCCACCTCCAACGTGACCCCTCCACTCGCCACATCTTCCCATCTCCCCCTGTCTGCTTCGCAAAGACCGCTCCCTCGCAACTCCCTTGTCAATTCCTTCCCGTTCCCTCCCGCTCCACCCCTTCCCGGGCACTTTATTGTAACCGCATTGAGATGCTATACTTGTCCCCTTTACCTCCCCCCTCCACTCCTTTCAAGGACCCAAGCAGTCGTTCCAGGTCCGACAGAGGTTCACCTGCACATCCTCCAACCTCATCTATTGCATCTGCTGCTCTAGATGGCAACTGATCTATATCGGTGAGACCAAGCGGAGGCTTGCCGATCGTTTCGCCGAACACCTCCGCTCGGTCAGCAAAAACCAACCGGACCTCCCGGTGGCTCAGCACTTCAACTCCCCCTCCCATTCCGTATCCGACCTCTCTGTCCTGGGCTCCTCCATGGCCAGAGTGAGCAACATTGCAAATTGGAGGAACAACACCTCATATTCCGCTTAGGGAGTCTGCATCCTCTGGGCTTGAACATTGAATTCTCTCAATTCTGTTGACCCTTGCTGTCTCCTCCCCTTCCCACTCTCCCTCAGCCCTCGGGCTCCTCCTCCTTTTTCCTTTCTTCCCCCCACCCCCTATCAGTCTGAAGAAGGGTTTTGGCCCGAAACGTTACCTATCTCCTTCGCTCCATAGATATGCTGCACCCGCTGAGATTCTCCAGCATTTTGTGTACCCTGCATCTGAGATTTAGCTGGAGCAGATCTTGAGGTACTTGGGCGTCAAGCCATTTCAGAGTGGTTTTGTAGCTATTAGCTCATAAAAATAGGAACTACTTTGTCTAACAGATCACGCCAGTAATGAACAAAATCTTGATACCTGCTTTTGTGAATGGTTTGTTAAATTGGAAGAGATTATGGCCTAGCTTGAAAGGAGTGCATTCTGCAGCTGTAGTATCCCAGAGTACACTACAGCAACGGCAAGCTTACTTAAACCAAGAAGATAATGGAGGAGGAATTCGATGGTAGACTTAAAAGAAAAAATACTGGAATTAATCAACGGGTCAGGCAGCGTCTGATCGCAGGGAAAGGAAGCTTGCGTTTAAGGTCATTAACCTTTCCGAAGAACTTGGAAAAGTTAGAGATACCACAAGTATTAAGATCACAAAAGAGAGAAAGGGAAGGAAAGAATTAAAATAAAGGCCTGGGTAGAATGGTGAGATTAAATGGCCATCTAATGGCGAGGTTAAATGGCCATCTATATTATGCAAGATGCAATCTCACTTTTAATTACGTGATTACAAACTAGCATCATTAGATTGTCTGCAACAAAAGCTATGGTGTTGAGTCTGAAGAAAGGTCTCCACTCAAAACGTCACCCATTCCTTCTATCTAGAGATGCTGCCTGACCCTCCTGTATTTTGTGTCTATCTTGTTGATGCCCACTTCAGTTCCTTTTTAGTTTAGTTTAGTTTAGAGATACAGCATGGAAACAGGGCCTTTGGCCTGCGCCGACTAGCGATCCCCGCACACTTCCAAGATGGAGCCCAACCTAGGCGACTATGAGTGTGCGAGCCACAGAAGCAACTCTACAATCACATATTACAATCGCTCCACACTCTTACATCTCTAATCCTACAGCAACATTTCTCACTTTAACTATGATCTTCTTAAACTCTACACGTTGTAAATGGTTCGATTGTAATCATGTATTGTATTTCCGCTGACTGGTTAACACGCAACAAGCTTTTCACGGTACCTCGGTACACATGACTATAAACTAAACTGAACTTTCCTACACACACTAGAGACAATTTTCAATGTTACCAAGCCAATTAACCTACAAACCTGTACGTCTTTGGAGAGTGTGGTGGGAGATCCTGGAGAAATCCCACGCAGGTCACGGAGAATGTACAAACTATTCAGGATGGAACGCTGGTCTCTGTTGCTGTGAGGCAGCTACTCTACCGCTGCACCACCGTGCCGGCCTTGTTCCTTATAGTGTGAGCAGAGTTGTTGGCCAACGTCAGAGATCTCTTCCTCGCTGCTCCCCCCACCCCCCGGTCTCCCATGTTCCCCCCCTGTGTCTCCACAGCTGAGAGCTGTTACATGTAAACAAACTCCTCTATGGAGCATAAAGGTCAAATCTGATAACTTCATTGTTGTTTCAGCATCTTTAATGATCTTTACTGTACATCATGAGGCTACATGGCCCTCAGTGTTTGGGCAAGGAGCAGAGGGCAGGGCTGGGTCGAGGTGGGAAGTCATCCACAACTCTCACCTTCCACACACAAGTCGTGTGGACATTCAGGGTGCCTCCGTTGACCATGGGGGTTGTTGGCAGGACTTTGCTTTTCTTCAGCTGATGCTGAGGCGTTGTCTAGCTGAGCATCCTGGCAGTTACCATGAACATTTGTGAAAGGTGTTGCTTTTAAAAGGGCTCCGTACCCTCGGTACTGTACTGACGTGCCAGCCTCAATTATGAACTTGGGAGTAACTTTAAACTTGTAACTGTCAAAATGGCAGCAAGCTGGTGTTGTGTCAAGGTTACTTTGAATAAACTCATTCTTGTGGTTTTCCTCAATCAGCTGGCAGCTGCAGAGCAGAATTGAGAGGTGCACTGCTCAGCTGTTTGCTTTATTCCTGATCACTTTTATCATTATTATCCTCACACTCGCTTTGAGAAACAAGTCTGAATGTTTTTTATTGCCTTTCCCTTTAATGAAAAATGAAACATAGAAAAATAGGTGCAGGAGTAGTCCATTCAGCCCTTCGAGCCAGCACTGCCATTCAATATGATTATGGGTGATCATCCAGAATCAGTTCCCCGTTCCTGCTTTCACCCCATATCCCTTGATTCCATTAGCCCTAAGAGCTAAATCTAACTCTCTTAAAAACGTACAAAATGTTCTTGTGTTATTGGCAATACTTTGGCATGGAGTGTAACAGGATAGTTACCTTTGTGTGTAGAAATGATTGCATCACCAAGATATGGCATTTGCTGCAATGATATCTTGTATTCAAGCTATCAACATCACATAAGATAGACAGGCAACAGCGGGACAGGCAGCACTTCTGGAGACAAGGAATGGGTGATGTTTTGGGTCGAGACCCTTCAGACTGAACATCATAGCTTTTGTTGCAGACAATCTAATGATGCTAGTTTGTTAATAATGAGATGCAGAACTCAACACTAATAAAGTAACGGGAAATATTCTCTTCCATAATTTTTCCTACTGTGGGATTGATTTTGATCCTATTAAGTGTGAGAGCTTGTTGATTGATGGCCTATTGGCTGCCAAGCTGCACACAAACAGAAATCGTAACTAATTCCACTTATGAAAAGCAGCCTAGCAATTCTTTCCAGATTGATTTCCGGTGTGTTAGGATGCATACAGAAAGCGAATGGATGCTAAAACTGATATCCATCAAACCACTCCATGAAACCAAAGCACTTTCTCCCCTTCAGTAACTGCCAGAATGGGAGACCCACTGATGTGTCGCATTCATTTCTTTGCACACTGTCCACTTCTATTTCCCCGCAGTATTGTCCACCTGTGTCTGCGGAAAGCTGATCAAAAGCTGGTGATCCTCAAGCAGATCCCTGTGGAGCAGATGACTAAAGATGAGAGACTGGCTGCTCAGAACGAATGCCAAGTGCTGAAGCTCCTCAACCACCCCAACATCATCGAGTACTATGAAAACTTCCTGGAGGACAAGGCTCTGATGATAGCTATGGAGTACGCACCAGGTATGCACAGGGGCAGCACGGTGGTGCAGCATGAGTTGCTGCCGTACTGGTGAGATAGAGTGGATGTGGAAAGGATGCTTCCACTAGTGGGAGAGTCTAGGACCAGAGGTCAAAGCTTCAATTATTCAATAATAAGCTCAAAGTTGCCAGCACAGGATCAAAACGATTCCTATTCCCATTCTGGGATTCACTGATGTTCCAGTGAAGTCTGAAGAGGAAATAATATAGAAATAAACACATGGAATGATTTATAGTTCAGTTTCCTTATTGAATTAAACATTGATTTAAAAAATAGATTTTTGAAAAGGAGGATAATTGTAGCATTGAGCGAGCTGCTATTCTATCGAGGTGACCTAATGATGGTTACTGAGGGTGCTCTGAATTTGATTATTAATGTACTACCAGTTACATTAGGGCCAGGACCTGGAATCATTCTGGGTAAGGAAGTAAAATAATCAAAGGAAAGCAGTTTGAAATGTCACTCCACTTCAGCTTTAAGGCTCAGGTTTAAAGCTTGTGTTAGCTTTGGGTTAAAGCTAGAGGTCAGCTAGTTTAAAGCTAGTCCCAGGAATGAGTGTGTTAACCTATGATGAGCGTTGTCGGCACTGGGCCTGTACTTGCTGGGGTTTAGAAGAATGAGGGGGACCTCATTGAAACTTACAGAATAGTGAGAGGCTTAGATAGAGTGGAGGTGGAGAGGATGTTTCCACTCGTGAGACAGTCCAGGACTAGAGGTCACGGCCTCAGAATTAAAGGACGTTCTTTTAGGAAGTGGATAAGGAAGAATTTCTTTAGTCAGAGGGTGGTGAATCTGTGGAATTCTTTGCTGTGGAAGGCTGTGGAGGCCAAGTCAATGGATATATTTAAGGCAGAAATAGATAGATTCTTGATTAGTACAGGTGTCAGAGGTTATGCGGAGAAGGCAGGAGAATGGGGTTAGGGGGGAGAGATAGATCAACCGTGATTGTATGGTGTAGTAGACTTGATGGGTCGAATGGCCTAATTCTACTCTTATTCCTTATGACCCTAGCTGTGATCACCTTTCATTCAGGGTAGATTACTACACAATCCACTTGGAGTAAAACGTCACCCAGACGGATGGGTTTTACAATTGGCAACCATCCTGGATACTGGCTCCAAAAGAACATTCCACTGGGATATTGATGGGTCCCGAGAGTCACAGAGTCATATAGTGTGGAAACAGGCCCTTCGACCCAACCTGTACACTAGTATACATGCCAACCAACATGCCCCATGTATACTAGTTCCACCTACCTGTGTTTGGCCCATATCCCTCTAAACCTGTCCTATTCGTGTACCTGTCCAAATGGATCTTACATGTTGTTATTGTACCTGCCTCAACTCCATCCCCTGGCAGCTTGTTCCATACACCCACCAACCTTTGTGTAAAAACGTTGCCCCTCAGGTTCCTATTAAAATCTTTCCCCGTCACCTTAAACCTATGTGTCCTGGTTCTACAAGATTCAAGAGAGTTTATTGTCATGTGTCCCAGATGGGACAATGAAATTCTTGCTTTGCTTCAGCACAACAGAATATTGTAAGCATAAATAAATACAGAACAGATCAGTGTGTCCATATACCATTGAATATATATATATATACAGTGGCTTGCAAAAGTATTCATACCCCTTGAACTTTTCCACATTTTGCCACGTTGTAGGATTTTATGTGATAGACCAACACACAAAATTGTGAAAATGATACCCCAAATAAGGTGTGGCGTGCAAAAGTATTCAGCCCCCTTTACTCTGATACCCTAAATAAGGTCCAAGTGCAACAATTGCCTTCAGAAGTCACCTAATTAGTAAATAGAGTCCACTTGTGTGTAATCTAATATCAGTATAAATACAGCTGTTCTGTGAAGGCCTCAGAGGTTTGTTAGAGAACATTAGTGAACAAACAATGTTCCTTGGGCATCATGAAGCCAAGGAACACACCAGACAGGTCAGGGATGAAGTTGTGGAGACGTTTAAAGCAGGGGTTAGCTTATAAAAAAATATCCCAAGCTTTGGAACATCTCACGGAGCACTGTTCAATCCATCATCCAAAAATGGAAAAGAGTATGGCACAACTGCAAACCTACAAGACATGGCCGTCCACCTAAACTGACAGGCGGGCAAGGAGAGCATTGATCAGAGAAGCAGCCAAGAGGCCCATGGTAACTCTGGAGGAGCTGCAGAGATCCACAGCTCAGGTGGGAGATTCTGTCCACAGGACAACTATTAGTCATGCACTCCACAAATCGGGTCTTTATGGAAGAGTGGCAAGAAGAAAACCATTGTTGAAACAAAGCCATAAGAAGTCCCGTTTGCAGTTTGCCACAAGCCATGTGGGGGACACAGCAAACATGTGGAGGAAGGTGCTCTGGTCTGATGAGACCAAAATTGAAGTTTTTGGCATAAATGCAAAACGCTATGTGTGGTGGAAAACTAACACTGCACATCACCCTGAACACACCATCCCCACTGTGAAACATGGTGGTGGCAGCATCATGCAGTGGGGATGCTTTTCTTCAGCAGGGACAGGGAAGCTGGTCAGAGTTGATGGGAAGATGGATGGAGCCAAATACAGGGCAATCTTGGAAGAAAACCTGTTAGAGTCTGCAAAAGACTTGAGAGTGGGGCGGAGGTTCACCTTCCAGCAGGACAACAACCCTAAACATACAGCCAGAGCTACAATGGAATGGTTTAGATCAAAGCATATTCATGTGTCAGAATGGCCCAGTCAAAGTCCAGACCTAAATTCAATTGAGAATCTCTGGCAAGACTTGACAATTGCTGTTCACAGACGCTCTCCATCCAATCTGACTGAGCTTGAGCTATTTTACAAAGAAGAATGGGCAAAAATTTCAGTCTCTAGATGTGCAAAGCTGGTAGAGACATACCCCAAAAGACTTGCAGCTGTAATTGCAGCAAAAGGTGGTTCTACAAAGTATTGACTCAGGGGGGCTGAATACTTTTGCATGCCACACTTTTCAGTTTTTTATTTGTAATAAAATTTGGAAACCAATTATCATTTTCCTTCCACATCACAATTATGCACCACTTTGTGTTGGTCTATCACATAAAATCCCAATTAAATACATTTACATTTGTAGTTGTAACGTGACAAAATGTGGAAAAGTTCAAGGCGTATGATATATATATATATATATATATATATATATATACACACACATACATAAATAAGCATATAAAGTGCAATAGGCTGTTATAGTTCAGAATTTGTTTGAAGTTGTGTTTAATAGCCTGATGGCTGTGGGGAAGAAGCTGTTCCTGAACCTGGATGTTGCAGATTTCAGGCTCCTGTACCTTCTACCTGAAGGCAGCAGAGAGATGAGTGTGTGGCCAGGATGGTGTGGGTCCTTGATGATGCTGCCAGCCTTTTTAAGGCAGCGACTGTGGTAGATCCCCTCGATGGTAGGGAGGTCAGAGCCGATGATGGACTGGGCAGTGTTTACAACTTTTTGCAGCCTTTTCTTACTCCCCAACTCTGGGCAAGAGACTCTGTGAATTCACCCTGTCCATTCTCCTCGTGATCTTACACACCTCTATAAGATCAGCCTCTAGAAGAGAATATAATATCAGTTGGAGTTGCTCACCTCTTTGTTCACTTTGTTTTGATTCAGGAGGAACTTTGGCAGAATACATCCAGAAGCGTAATTCTTTGTTAGACGAGGACACCATCATGCATTTCTTTGCACAGATCCTTCTGGCCCTTCATCATGTCCACAACAAACTCATCCTGCACCGAGACCTGAAAACACAGAATATCCTGCTTGATAAATACCAGATGATCGTGAAGATCGGTGACTTTGGCATCTCGAAAATCCTGAGCAGCAAAAGTAAAGCCTACACCGTAAGATCACGTAAACTCTCGGTGTTGTCGTTAAAGACAGCTTGTACTGGTTATGTCCGTGTAACATTAGAAATAGACGAAGATGCTCCACTGGTTAGCTAGAGGTGGGAGTCTAGACAGGAACAATGAGGGTTGCACGATCAGTCTGGAGCAGACGCTGCAGAACTGAACGCACGCAGGGAGGGGGATGAGCAATGGAGGACCCAGTGTGTGTGTGGGGGGAGACGGACAATGGAGGACCCAGTGTGTGTGGGGGGGGGGGGGGAGAAGAACAATGGAAGACCCGGTGCGTAGGGACCGCTGGGGCAGGGGGGAGGATGAGCAATGGAGGGACCCAGTGTGTGGGGGGGGGGGGGGGGGAGAAGAACAATGGAGGACCCAGTGTTGGGGGGGGGGGGAGATGGACAATGGAGGACCCAGTGTGTGGGGGGGGGGGGGAGGGGATGAGCAATGGAGGACCCAGTGTGTGTGGGGGGGGAGACGGACAATGGAGGACCCAGTGTGTGGGGGGGGGGGAGAAGAACGATGGAGGACCCGGTGCGTAGGGACCGCTGGGGGGGGGGGGAACGATGACCTTCCGTGTCGGCGCCCTTCATGTGCCGACTCTTTGTATACCTTGGGGATGTAAAACATAGAATTCCACAGTGACTTTCACGTGTAACAATAAAGTTAGGCTCCTGCACCTATTTTCTATTTTTCTCTGTATTAATTTATTCAGTCATTCAGTCAGCCATTCAGCCATTCATACACAGTGGTACATGTCGCCGAGGTATTGGTTTATTATTGCCACTGGTGACAATAATTATCGTCATTGATACCGTGAGAAACTCTGGATGAGCAAGATTGAAGCTATCTGCAAGTGAGGATAAAGACTTGAAATGCACTGTTGTGGTACAACAGCTCTAAAAAAGAGAGCCTTATTTTACTTTAGAGGTACTGGGTGGAAAAGGTCGGCCGAGTTGATGCCGACCAGTGATCACACCGTACACCAGCACTATCCTACACACAAGGGGCAATTTATAGTTTAACCAAAGCCAATTAATCTACAAATCTGTACATCTTGGGAGTGTGGGAGGAAACCAGAGCACCTGTGGAAAACCCATGTAGGTCACGGGGCGAACATGCAAACTCCATACAGACAGTACCAGTAGTCAGGATCGAACTCGGGTGTCTGGCGCTGTGAGGCAGTTTGTTAGTGGGAAGCAGCACTGATTTACTGATAAATCTCTCGATGAAACAACTGTGCAATTCTGTACCCCAACTTGCTAACTCTCTGATTTTAAACACGCTGGTTTTCCATCTGATTGTTGAGATCGTCCTCAGAAAATGCACTGATTGTGTGACTGAGAATGCTACATTCTAGTAACTGGTTGTGTGGAGAATTGTTTACAAGCCACTAATCTAGTGTGCAGCAAGTGTGGATATGTGCTGCAGTTTGGTTTGATCGTCCCACACGTGGGTTTCTTTGTATGTGAATTGTTGTTGGGTAGCTGCTGTCAATAGCTGACTTCCTGTACATGGTTGCCAATGTACATTATTATTGTTATGGTTAGTGCGCTACAGAAAGCTTTTCAGAGTTCCTCAGTACACGTGACAATAAACTAAACTGAACTGTCCCAGTTGTATGGATCTATACAGATCCTAAGTCTGGTGTCTGGTTGGACGTGTCAACATGGAATTCACGCTGACTTGTAGACCTTGTTAAACGCAGCATCCTTGGCATTTTGTCCTATCATTGACTCAATTCCAAGTACTCCAATCTGGGCAACAATCTTATGTTATAACTCTCCAAATATCTAACTAAAAACTGAATTGAAGCCATTTTATTCTCATTTGAGTAGCATTTTGGAATGTCAAGTAAAATAATTCTTGTTTGTCCTGCTCTGGACATTTCATTCAATCTCTGTTACTATTGGTAATACAGAAGCAATAGCTGGTGTTAGCGACCTGTTTCAACCTAATGTTTCTTTTAAAGAATGAGAATAGCTGCGTTGGTAATTGAGAAGAATGCTCTTCATTTTCAGTCTTCATATCACTGTAAATGAGGTGTCAGGGGATTGGCATTGGATTAATTTGTGCCCAATATTGATGTGTTAAGCTGCTCCCTGATGTGAATGGCAGTTCTGTAGAGCCATGGTTGTCTGCTCTCTGCTACACTGCCACAGAAACAAAACACCGGCAAGGCTTGGAATCAAGTTGAATGTTATTTAACAGCTTTACAGTTGCTCCAAACACCTGTATTTGAATTAACATTTTCATATTTTTACGTAAAATTGTTCCACAATAATCAAGAGTATTTTATTGTCATATGTCCCAGGTAAAGCAATGACATTGTTACTTGCATTAGGATATTATAGTTGGTCGAATTAAGTCTTTAAGTTAAGGTACGAGCATCATCACCAAAATGGGTGGAATTATCCGTTCTATGGATTGCCCGTGTAATATGTGGCTATTCTCCAGCTGTATGAGTGCATTTGTGTAACCAGCCTTTGTTTTTAGTTGTCTCCATATTAAATAAAATGCAGATGTTCTTGTAATGATGTTGTGATCGACATTTCTGTGTGATTAGTGAACATTGCCTTGTTGTTATGTTCCAGGTGGTGGGAACACCGTGCTACATCTCCCCCGAGCTGTGTGAGGGCAAACCGTACAATCAGAAGAGTGATATCTGGGCGCTGGGCTGCGTTTTGTATGAGCTGGCCAGTTTGAAAAGAGCTTTCGAAGCTGCTGTAAGAATCTAAAGATTTATTAAACTGTAAATTCATGATAAACATTCTACTGTACAATTGTATATGTAAATGTATAATCCCATTACTAAATATACAGACACAAAATGCTGGCGTAGCTCAGCGGGTCGGGCAGCAGCTCTGGAGAGAAGCAATGGGACACGTTTTGGGTCGAGACCCTTCTTCAATCACCCATTCCTTCTCTCCAGAGATGCTGCCTGTCCCGCTGAGTTACTCCAGTATTTTGTGTCTATATCTTTAGTTTAAACCAGCATCTGCAGTTCCTTCCAACACAATCTCATTGCTAACCTGTACAATCCATTGCTAGGGTGTATGATAATGTTCCTTGCTTGGGCTGAGAACAGATTGTGCTCATTATCGGCAGCAGGGGGAAGGTTGCGACGATGATGAATTTGCTTTGGCACATGATTTCCAACCTAATCATTGACTGAGCTGTCTAATTTACTGCACAATAGTCATGATCGATAGTAAAATGAATATTTTAATGCAAAGTCCTTATCACAACTGTTTGATGTTGCAGAAATGTAAATGAACTCAGCACTGCAAATCTATGAGAAAGTGAGATAAAGTGACTGACTTTAAGTAGAATGTAGACACAGAGAACGGCAGAGCCCTGTTTATTTGAAAATATATGATTAGAGACATTCAGTTCCCTGTATTAGCAGCCAGTCAGAAGATGGAATAAATATGATACTTGTCATTTAATATATTTTTCTTATGTTCTGATTACAAAGATAGTGTACGGACAATGCTAACTCAAGAGGTGGAGGTGGAAATGTTGCAGTGTTTGCAAACTTTAAATGAGCAATCTGTAAACAACGTTCTCACTTTCCATAATGAGTCCGTGTAGATAGTCCATATTGTGTTGCCTCCCGTTTCAAAAAACAGATAAGTGCCAAAGAATGTGGTAGATAAGTTACTGTAGAGGATTCTGAGCGATAAGATATATTTGCATTTAGACAGATAGAGGCTGATTAGGGATTGTCAGCATAGTTTTGTACATGGGAGATCGTGTCTTATGAAGAAGATTGTGTTTTTTAAGTGATATTCAAAAAGGTTGATGAGGGGTAGGTGTGGACATTATCTATCTTTGGTATATACCCAGCATCTGCAGTTCCTTCCTGCACAAGTTTAGGGGGATGAGGGCCAAATGTGGGCAGGTGGGACTGGTGTAGACGGGGCATCTTGGCCAGCATGGTCAAGTTGGGCCAAAGGGCCTGTTTCCGTGCTGTGTAACTCCAAGAACAGTTTTAACAACATTGAACTTTGAACAGACGGGGTGAGAGATTAACGTTAGCATACTGATCTTGAAAAGCTGCTGGAGTAACTCAGCGGGACAGACAGCATCTCTGGAGAGAAGGAATGGGTGATGTTTCGGGTCGAGACCCTTCTTCAGACTGATGAAGAGGGGATGATGGCCAAATGTGGGCAGATGGGACTGGTGTAGATGTATCCCTCTAAACCTGTCCTATCCGTGTACCTGTCTAAATGTTTCTTAAAATGTTGCGATAGTACTTGTCTCAACTACCTCCTCTGGCAGCTCGTTCCTTACACCCACCACCCTTTGTGTGACCAACAGCTGAGAACATGTTGGTCACAGTGCTCATGTCGAATTCATTGTTAGATATTCTATTTAAAAGACTAATATGTTTTTAGAAGGAAATAGAAGATAGTTGTATACCTGGAAACGTCAGATAAAGGTCTTTTAACTTATCGGTGTGATGAAGTACCAGTAAGTGTAATTTATACTCATAGCTATCTCTTCATGTAAAGGTCTTTCAGCTTATTGCCATGATGAAGTACTGATGAAATGTAATTTATATTTCAAGGTCTTTCTTCATGGGATAAGCAGGTAAAGACTGGATCCACATATTGCCACTTTGCAATCTGTTTATACTAGAGTCATAGAGATACAGCGTGGAAACGGGCCCTTCAGCCCAACTTGTCCACGTCTTCATAGAAAGTTCCCCACCCGAAAAGTCACCAATTCCGTCTCTCCAGAGATGCTGCCTGGCCCGCTGAGTTACTCCAACACTTTGTGTCTATCTTCTATTTAACTAGACATGGGCTTGGATCTCACAGTTAGCTGCAACTTCAGTCTATCCTGAATTTATTGTTAAAGCGCTTCTGCAATGTTCTGCAAGAGCTTCTACCTCTTTGGTGACGCTGGGACTATCCTTGATCAAGTTTTACTGGCTTTACCTTACACTAAAAGTTATTCCCTTATCATGTATTTATACACTGTAAACAGCTCGATTGTAATCATGTGTTGTCTTTCCACTTAGCATGCAACAACAGCTCTTCACTATACCTCAGTACACGTGAAAATAAACTAAACTGAGCGGAAAGTGGACCAGTGCAAATACTTTTCTCAGTCAGTAAATTTTGACTGTCTTTTCAGAACCTGCCAGCACTGGTGCTGAAGATCATGAGTGGTACGTTTGCGCCCATATCTGACCAGTACAGCCCCGAGCTACGGCAGCTCATTTTAAGCATTCTGAGCCTTGACCCGTCCAAGCGGCCCCAACTCAGCGAGATCACGGCTCAGCCCATCTGCATCCGTGCCCTTCTCAACCTTTACACCGATATTGGCAGTGTGAAAATGAGGAGGTATATGACGTGCACTCACTTACATACTGAACACACACAAACACGATACGATACGACTTTATTTATCTCAGGAGGGAAATTGGTCTGCATATTCTGCAAATTTCATATGTTTGTCTTGCCTTACCAAAATAAAAGTTTAGAGTCTTAGTTGAAAATTGAACATGCAAACCACATGATCACATGGAAATTAAACACAAAATGCTGGAGAAACTCAGTGGGACAGGCAACATCTCTGGAGAGAAAGAATGGGTGACGTTTCGAGTCGAGACCATTCTTCAGACCAAAGAAGGTCTTCGATCTTCAGTCTGAAGAAGGGTCTCAACCCGAAACATCATCTATTCCTTAATCTCTCCAGAGATGCTGCCTGTCCCGCTGAGTTACTCCAGCATTTTGTGTCTATCTTTGGTCAAACCATCATCTGCAGATCCTTCCTATACAGGGAAGTTAATGCAGGTTCCACTTTGCTTTTGCAGAATTGAAAAGCCATTGTCGACAGTAGCATCTGCATCAGGCAGGCGGGCGGCAGGACGGGTGAACAGTGCTCGGTCGAGAGGTAAGATTAAGCCCAAAGTTGTGACGAGACTTCCACTTGCTTAATGATGGGTCAACGCACGCTGCATCAAGGCAGTTAGTTTCACCAGATTTCAGTTCAGTTTAGTTTATTGTCACGTGTAGGGAGGTACAGTGAAAAGCTTTTGTTGTGTGCTAACCAGTCAGCGGAAAGACAATACATGATTACAATCGATCCATTCACAATGTACAGATACATGATAAGGGAATAACGTTTAGTGTAAGAAAAGCCAGTGAAGTTTGATCAAGGATAGTCCGAGGGTCACCATTGAGGTTGATAGTAGTTCAGCACTGCTCCCTGGGTGTGGTAGGATGGCTCAGTTGCCTGATAACAGCTGGGAAGAAACTGTCCCTGAATCTAGAGGTTGGACTTGTTATTTCTTTGTGTTATGGGGGCATTTAAGATAAGATAAGATAAGATGCATTTATTTGTCACAGCGAAATTAAATCACCATACAGCCATACAGTAAAAATTAAGAACACAACATGGAGTAGATAGAATTCAACATAAAACATCCCCCCGTAGCAGGATCAAAATTTCTTACTGTGAGGGAAGGCACCAAAGTCAGTCTCTTCCCCTGATGTTCCCCAATGTTCCCCCGTGGTCGGAGGCTCCCTGAGCCCCCTGCAGTCGCCGCTACGGGCGGCCCGATGTTCAGTCCCGCTCCCCGGGGTGATGTAAGTCCGACGTCGGGGCTGGGGGACCTCCTCCGCGGTCTGGACCCCGAGTCGGCCCCCTCCTACCGGAGTCCGCGGCTCCCAAAGTCCACTGGCCGCGCCGGGCAGAGACACAACGCTGGAGGCCCTCGGCAAAGGGCCCCAGGACTCCACGATGACCGTCAGCGCCGCCCGCGTTGGGCGCTCTCTAAACCAGAGCTCCATGATGTTGGAGCAGCGGCCCAACGCTCCGGAGCTCCAACGGCGACCCAGGTAGGCATCGCCCGCTCCGTGGTGACTCCAGGTCCACGCTGCCGCTGTTGCAACTCTGGTCCGGTTCCCGGTCCCCGGCAGGAAAGGCCGCTCCGATCTCGGAGAAATAGTCGTGTCCCCGCCAGGAAGCGACTGGGAAACAGTTTCCCCCCTACCCTGCCCCTCTCCCCCACATAGAAAAGTTAAAGTTTCCCCCAAAAAACAAACTCTAAACTGACTAAAAATTAAAAAAAAGATGGAAAAACAAACGGGCTGCAGGCAGGCTGCTGTCAGTGCAGCGCCCCTAGTGGATTTATAGTTCATCCTTAATTGCCTTTAAAGTAGTGACTGTCATAGTGACCATCACAATGCAATATCTTGAGTAGCCTGCTAACCCATTTGGGTTGCTGAAGCAGGCTGTGATGCAACCGGTCAATATGCTCTCTACTGGACTTGTGTAGAAGATCAAGAGCGTATTCATCAACATACCGAGTCTCCGTAATCTTCTCAGGAAGTAGAGGTGTTGATAGGCTTTGTGTATGATTGCATCAATGTACTGGGTCCAGGATAGTTCAGAGAGATGCACGTCCAGGGACTTGAAGCTTTTGACTCTCCACCATCATCCTGTCGATATCGACAGTCCTTCCAAACTCCACAATCACTTCCTTGGTCTTAGTGACTAACTATTATTGACTTGCTGACTGGCTGATAAAGCCTCATCATCATCATCATCTGCAGATAATATTAAATGTTGGGCCATTTAGTCTGGAAACCAGGCCCCATGGGGATTGTTGTTGACGTCTCTTGGATAGTCAGATGTAGCGAATAGTAAGAAGGAACTGCAGATGCTTCTTTACATCTAAACAAGAGGATACTTCATAAGAAGAGGATTTCAGTATAGGAGTAAAGAGGTTCTTCTGCAGTTGTATAGGGTTCTGGTAAGACCACACTGGGAGTAATGTGTACAGTTTTGGTCTCCTAATTTGAGGAAGGACATCCTTGTGATTGAGGCAGTGCAGCGTAGGTTCACGAGATTGATCCCCAGGATGGCGGGACTGTCATATGAGGAAAGACTGAAAAGACTAGGCTTGTATTCACTGGAGTTTAGAAGGATGAAAGGGAATCTTATAGAAAAATATAAAATTGGACAAGCTAGATGCAGGAAAAGTGTACCCAATGTTGGGCGTGTCCAGAACCAGGGGTCACAGTCTTAGAATAAAGGGGAGGCCAGTTAAGACTGAGGTGGGAAAAAATGTTTTCACACAGAGAATTGTGAATTTGTGGAATTCCCAGTCACAGAAGGCAGTGAAGGCCAAGTCACTGGATGGATTTAAGAGAGAGCTAAATAGAGCTCTAGAGGCTAGTGGAATCGAGGGAAATGGGGAGAAGGGAGGCACGGGTTATTGATTTGGGACGATCAGCCATGATCACCGTGAATGGCGGTGCTGGTTCGAAAGGCCGAATGGCCTCCTCCTGCACCTATTTTCTATGTCTATGTTTCTATGAAGATAGACACAAAGTTCTGGAGTAACTCAGCGGGTCAGGCAGCATCTGTGGAGAACATGGAAAGGTGACGTTTCACAGAGTGCTGGAGTAATTCAGCGGGTCAGGCAGCATCTCTGGAGAACATGGATAGGTGAAAGTTCACAGAGTGTTGGAGTAACTCAGTGGATCAGGCTGTGGAGAGAGGAATGGGCCTGCACTCACTGAAGTTTGGAAGAATGGCCTAATTCTGCTCCTATCACTAATGACCTGATGACCTAACCGTTCTTGTGCCATGTGCTGCAGGTGTGCTGCTGGCAAACCCCGGCAAAGCTGAAGTACCTCCTCCCCTTTCCATCGTCTACACGTGGGGGAGTGGAATTGCCTCTCCTCTCCGGCTCCCAATGCTGAACACTGAGGTCGTGCAGGTCTCTGCTGGCCGAACGCAGAAGGCCGGAGTGACCCAGTCGGGCCGACTTATCATGTGGGAGGTAAGCACAAGAATATGTGCGTGCAAGTTGTAAGAGAGATGTGAAATGAAGCAGATATTTGTTTATGGGAAGGAACTATGCCTGGGAAGGAACCACAGGTGCTGCTTTATACCAAAGATAGACACAAAGTGCTGGAGTACCTCAGCGGGTCATGCAGGATCTCTGAAGGTCTGAAGGTTTGGTGTTCCAAACCAAAACGTCACCCATTCCTTCTCTCCAGAGATGCTGCCTGTCCCGCTGAGTTACTCCAGCTTTTTGTGTCTGTCTTCCTCTGTGCCTAGTTCCTTGATCCAGTGTGACCTCCAACACAGGCTACTGCTGGGATCCCGGCCACAGGGAGGTGTCGGAGCCAACAGTTGTCACAGCCGGCTGCACTGCTGTACCCCTGTGACAGCGGATGAGGCTTGAGTCCCAGCACAGACACAAAATGCTGGAGTAACTCAGCGGGACAGGCAACATCTCTGGAGAGAAGGAATGGGTGATGTTTCGGGCTGAGACTCTTCTTCAGACTGGTGGACCGGGTCTCTGCTGGGGGCCGGGTCTCTGCTGGGAGCCGGGTCTCTGCTGGGAGCCGGGTCTCTGCTGGGGGCCGGGTCTCTGCTGGGGGCCGGGTGTCTGCTGGGGGCCGGTGTCTGCTGGGGGCCGGGTGTCTGCTGGGGGCCGGGTGTCTGGGGGGCCGGGTGTCTGCTGGGGGCCGGGTGTCTGCTGGGGGCCGGGTGTCTGCTGGGAGCCGGGTCTCTGCTGGGGGCCGGGTCTCTGCTGGGGGCCGGGTCTCTGCTGGGGGCCGGGTGTCTGCTGGGGGCCGGGTGTCTGCTGGGGGCCGGGTGTCTGCTGGGGGCCGGGTGTCTGCTGGGGGCCGGGTGTCTGCTGGGGGCCGGGTGCTGGGGGGCCGGGTGTCTGCTGGGGGCCGGGTCTCTGCTGGGGGCCGGGTCTCTGCTGGGGGCCGGGTCTCTGCTGGGGGCCGGGTCTCTGCTGGGGGCCGGGTCTCTGCTGGGGTCCGGGTCTCTGCTGGGGGCCGGGTCTCTGCTGGGAGCCGGGCCTCTGCTGGGATCCGAGTCTCTGCTGGGGGCCGGGTCTCTGCTGGGGGCCGGGTCTCTGCTGGGGGGGCCTCTGCTGGGGGCCGGGCGTCTGCTGGGGGCCGGGTGTCTGCTGGGGGCCGGGTCTCTGCTGGGGGCCGGGTCTCTGCTGGGGGCCGGGTCTCTGCTGGGAGCCGGGTCTCTGCTAGGAGCCGGGTAATGCTGGGGACCAGGTTATGCTGGGAGCCCAGGACGTCCTCGGGGAACCGTGACTGAGTCCCAGCATTAACTTGGTGCTGTGCTGAAGGTAAACGTGGATTACTGTTATTCACCAGTATTAGCCTCACAGTTTCATACCCTCCAGAGAGTATAATTTGTGCTGCGGCTGCTGCTTTCATACTGAAGGGGTTTCATCTATGCACAGATGAAAGATTGACCAGCCTGACTGCTGCTTTTCCGTTTGCAGGCTTTTCCCGGAGGAGCAGGCGATGTTTCTCTCCCTGGCTGCACAGAGCAGGTCCAGCCACAGTTCATCTCCAGGTTTCTGGAGGGGCAGTCTGGGGTGGCAATCAAGCATGTTTCTTGTGGAGACCTGTTCACAGTGTGTCTTACAGGTACTTCTCCCGATGCCTCACTACGCCTACGTACAATGTCTAGACTCCATACATCTGTCATTGCATCAATACTTTGTGATGTTTTGTTTGCTAAATCGTGGTAAGAATGATAAGGTCCACTGATTAATCTGCGATAAGCAGATCCAGCAAAGTGTATCCATAACTCATCTAGCAGCTTGAATAAGCTTCACTTGATGGAATTTGTTTGGTAGCATGAAATACCGGAAACTAAACTAGTGAAAATCCAATGTTTAATTAAACTTAAAGCTCCTGGAGGTCACGTTACAATCACACAGTTGGAACTGCTTTTTTATCCTAAATCTGTGTGAGTGTAGGACCACATTCGGAATGTGGCGATTGTCGACAGGGTCTGAACAAGGCTTTGTGTAGGGAGGAACTGCAGGTGCTGGTTTACACCGAAGATAGACACACTTGGCTGGAGTAACTCAGCGGGATAGGCAGCATCTCTGGAGAGAAGGAATGGGTGGCATTTCGGGTCGAGACCCTTCTTCAGACTGAGAGTCGGTGAGAGGGAGACACATTGACCATGGTCCTCCTTGACCATCAAAGACAAACACCAGGTCATCATCTCCCATACTGAGTCTAAAGAAGGGTTCTGACCTGAAACGTCACCTATCCATGTTCTCCACAGATGTTGCCTGACCCACTGAGTTACTCCAGCATTCTGTGAAACATCTATCCATGTTCTCCACAAATCCTGCCTGACCCGCTGAGTTACTCCAGCAATTTTTTTCTCAGTTGGAAAGATTTTATCTTATGTCTGAAGTAGGGCTTTTCCTCTTCTCTTTGTAAATAGTCAACCCTGTGCACTAATTACATACACACATACATACATACATGCATACATACATACACGCATACATACATACATACATACATACATACAATCAAATCAAAAGCATAGAAAAGTGAATGTGAGATGGTAAATTACTGCTTTGCATCAAAGGTTACAATGAAATAAGCTGAAAAGGTCCTGACTACGAATATTTCTGACATAGTTTTCAATTAATACTATTGTTTTCATTTATTTCAGACAGAGGGATAATAATGTCCTTTGGAAACGGTAGCAACGGTTGCCTGGGTCACGGGACCTTTAACGATGTCACACAGGTGAGTTCAAATCTCTTCCATGCCTCTCATCATTAAAACTGTTATTCTTGACTCATGTTTTCCCCCTTACCTGAATACATGGGATGGTGCTGTGCAGTTCTCTGGTATTTTGAACTAGCCAGGGATGTTCCCACTGTACAATGATCTCCCAGCACTTCGCTATCTGCAAAACCACCCACTTTGGTGTCATCTGCAAACTTACTAACCATGCCCTGTACGTTCTCATCCAAATCATTGATGTAGATGACAAACAGTAACGGGCCCTGAAGCACACCACTAGTCACAGGCCTCCAGTTCGAGAAGCAACCTTCCACCATCACTCTCTGCTTCCTTCCATTAAGCCAATTTTCTATCCATTCGGCTATCTCTCCTTGGATCCAATGCACTCTAACCTTTCAGAGCAGCCGACCATGCAGAATGTTGTTGAATGCTTTGCTGAAGTCCATGTACACAACATCTACAGCTCTGCCCTCATCGACCTTTTTGGTCACGTCTTTAAAATACTCAGAATCAGATTTGTGAGACACGACCTCCCACGTACAAAACCATGCTGACTGTCCCTAATCAGCCCTTGCCCATCCAAATGCCTGTATATCCTATCCCTCAGAATACTCTCTAATAAGATTCTGACCACAGATGCTAAATTCACTGGCCTGTAGTTCTCAGCATTTTCCTGCAGTCTTTCCTAAATAGAGGCACAACATTTGCGACCCTCCAGTCTTCCGGTACCTCACCTGTATCCACAACTTAAGTTTGTATTGATGTCAATTATATCATATTTAGCAGCTAATTTCCGTCACTTCTATATTTCCGCCAATCTCTCGCCCTCCATCCCGCAGCCGAAAATCGTGGAGGCATTGCTGGGCTTTGAGATCGCCCAGGTTTCATGTGGAGCGTCACACGTCCTGGCGGCAACCAATGACCGGGAAGTGTTTGCATGGGGACGAGGGGACAATGGTGAGTTTAGTTTGATACTCATTCTGTCTGAAATGGTGAACTGCATGAGCTTGCCTCCCTGTAGGTTTTCCAAAAGAAACTCTATTAAATGAAATGCACTCAACTTGCAGCAGTGCAGACATGTGGGCTGGTGAATCCTCTTGGCCTGGCCCAACTTGCAGCAGTGCAGACATGTGGGCTCCAGAGATGCTGCCTGACCCGCTGAGTTACTCCAGCATTTTGTGTCACTAATTAATCTCGCCATTTCTCCTTTGCTCGTCTAATCCGGTAAAGTAGAAACCCATTATATGATAGGGTGATATGTTGCTGTAGCTCTCATCCCAAACTAGAGTCCACCTGAACAGTTAGTCTGATTACAGATGTCTGAAAAAGGGTCTCAACCCAAAACGTCACCCATTCCTTTTCTCCTGAGATGCTGCCTGAACCGCTGTGTTAGTCCAGCTTTTTGTGTCGATCTTTGGTTTAAACCAACATCTGCAGTTCTTTCCTACAGATGTGACAAATAGAGCTTCACAGCACTGGAGACAGCGGTTTGGGCAATGATGCGTGTGTCAGCTATCCATGTAGTTCCACTCCCTTCTTTTAGTTTAGTTTAGAGATACAGCGCGGAAACAGATCCTATGACGCATCGAGTCCGCACCGACCAGCCATCCCCACACACTAACACTATCCTACCTACACGCTAGGGATAATTTACATTTATACCAAGTCAATTAAACTACAAAGTTGTGTGTCTTTGGAGTGTGGGAGGAAATCGAAGATCTTGGAGAAAGCCCAGGCAGGTCACGGGGAGAACGTACAAACTCTGTACAGACTGCACTCGTAGTCAGGATTGAACCCGTGTCTCTGGCGCTGTGAGGTAGTAACTCTACCACTGCGCCACCGTCCCACTGGTGGTCTGACAGTTACATTTGCTCTGCGGCTACTGACTCTTTTATAAAAACAATACAGAAGTTTGGAGGGGGGGAATATTTTGCCATCATGTTTACTTGCCAAGTGCTTAGGTTAAAGGTGTCATCAAATTCACAATACCATTCATATTGTTGAAAACATTAATTATATATTTCAGATTTTCACTTGCTTCTTTACAGGACCACTGTGTAGCTCAGTTGGTAGAAGCATTTGTTATTGTGTAATCATCCCTATGTAACAGGGAGGTCCCAGGTGGGACTACTTAAGGGTGTTACCACTTGAATGTAAGGGAAAGTCTCTGTAGATCTCCCACAGCGGTTTGCTGACTAATGTTACTGTGTGAAAGTGTTTGCATGTGTTATAAGGTGAAGATCAGTGACAGATCATTATTCAGTAGCAGAGATCTTTACCCAGTCTCTCATACTAAAATTTGGATGAGACACATCCATAGACAGCTAACATATGCAGGCAATGTCCAGGCATCAACTCATATATACTCCAATAACCAACGATTCAGCAATACTTTATCTTACAGATCATAGCACAGCCTCTTGCTTCTTAAGATTGACAGCTTCAGAAGATTGACAGGTTCTTCTGACAGAGGTAGGGTTAGCCAGATATGGTTATATGAAAAGGTTATATTTCTGCAGAACAAGCATTTTGTTTTTTTCTACTTATTACACACATCATAATCTTGTGGAACAAGCGTTAGTCTGAATTCTCTCCTATGTTTATGTTATAGAAGAGACATTCATGAAGTTGTGCTTGTTATCTTATTTATGTTATTGGAAAGAGGAACTTTGACAGTCTGCTGACCTTGTTAATGTACTAAAAGCAAGTGTTAGTGCTTTTTTGCTTCCTTAGTAATTTAATAGAAGACGGTGAAAGCCTGTCTTAGTTTCAGCGGACTCCATTTTGTATCCTGAAATCATTATTAACTTCCACATTCCTCCCTCTTTATCAGTTTATGATAACATTCACAATCCCCGGTAGGTACATAATGGTCGCAAGCAATTAACAATAAAAATTAGAGCAATGATTAATAACATTATAGTGTCATAGTGTAATATAGTATTCTAAAGTCCATCAAGCCAACTGAATGGCCAGCATCTCCCATTTACTTCATTGTACCCATGCATGTCACTGTCAACCTTATGGATTTTCTCAATTTCTTGGGAGATGTGATATTGGTAGTCTCATCGGGGATATAAGTGCAACACTCACGGTTTATGATAGCACGTGCCTCCTTTTTCTGCCAAGATAAAGTCCAGTGCCATGCGATTTTGTAAGGCCATAGTGCAGATGGCAACCATCGCTGCTGTAATAGACATCATGGCCTTATTTACATCTGTTAAGGAACTAGCATTTGCATTTGCCAACGTCTCCATGGCGGAGGCCATATTGATCAATTCTCGAGAGGCATGAGCAGTCCCCCAGAATGGGAAGGCAATCATCCAAAATCCTTCTGATTCCGATATGCCCCGTCTTGTTGTTAAGGGAAGGGACAACTCAGTTAGTTGTTGCACCATACGCATGTGGGGAACGACATAAGCCAGATAGCAGCATCCTCTCCAGTTGTCACTCTTAACCAACCTCATGTCAAAAGTGGAGTCGTCCCCTGGTGGCATCCCTGGCAGCCAAGGGTATGTCCATGATCCACATACAAAGTGTGTTCTCATAATAGAGAATGGGAGGTATGAAGTAGGTATGTTACAAAACTTGCCTTCAGCGGCGCTGCTGTTCTGCCACTGGCCGTGTGCGCGACTTTAAGAGGGGGGGCGGGTTTAAACTGCGGCTTTTCTTCAGACTATTCAAATCGATTTTGAACTGGCTGTTTAGTTGCAGAAGAAAAATCGCTTTGACTGCCATTTTATTAAGTTTATTAAAAATTAACGCTGGATAACTTTATAGCAGGAGTAAAATTAAAATCATCTTCTAATGCCGTCAACGCCGACAGCGGGACGGATCTCACGTAGGGGACAAGGCAAGGTACACCGTTTATTTTTTCATATAAACTTGCTTCTTAGGATGCCTTTAATCAAAATTACACGTTGCGAAAAGGTGACTTAGGACCCGTACGAACCGGCAGTATTTTTCCTGCCGATACGGAGTTTAAATTCACCGCAAACCGCAACGTTCTAATCGATCGCGTTCCACAAAATCTCACTCGCAAGATGATTTTAATGGCCATTAATTTACGGGAATTAAACACTAAATTCCTTCCATTTGGCCTATAAATTAATGACAATGAGATTTAAAATTCCTGTTATATTGTGAATTCTTGTGCGAATGTTATTTGGACACTTAGACTTTTTAATAATGTTAACCTTTTCTTAAGAAATGGATAGATGTTTAGATCTAGTAATTGAATTTTGTAATTAGCTATAATTAGGTAACTAACTAATTATATGCTTTAATTTCAGGTTATCCAAGTAAGATTGTTTCATATTTGTTTCAGAATGCTTCAATCTATAATAACTGAAAATTTCATTCAGTTCTCTTAATTTTTAAGAAAGCTATGGGCTTTTGACTGTCCTTGATCACAGCTTTTGTGTTAAGTCAATGGAAAAGCAATAGGGAACAAGATGCTAATTTCCGAGCATGAAAATGGCCATAACTTTTGTAATACTGAAGATATGAAAGTGAATTAGGTGTCAAATTAAACTTATTTTTATGCTTTATCTGATGGAATAAATTGCAGACTTGATTTTTAAAATCTCAAAATTGTGTAACATTGCTATATGAAGTGCAAGAACTGTTTCCCAAATACACTCCTTTTCCTTTGTCGTTACAATGACAGGTGCCATTTACAGAGATATGGGGATTGCTTGCTAATTTCAGTGGGGAAATTTTCCAACTTTTGGTTTCATCTTTCTTCCAACCTGATTCAAATGGGGGACTGTACCATCCTTTAAAGTCGTTATACACAATTTCCCCACCATTTGTCCTTCTAGTGTTCTCTCTGTATCTGCTAGCAGAAGTTCCATTGAGAAAGCAGTATACTGCCATAACTTCGGTCTGGTTTTGGGGTATTGGTACCAATGGTATGCCTCCCCTGCTGTTGTGGGGAATGTAGGTGCACACCCCACAGTTACCACCATTCCCCCTTCGAGCAAACTCATAGCTCATGGCCAAAAAAGTATTAGTCCAGGCCACCCGGGCCATTCCCAGGATGCTGAGGAAAGTTATTAGTGTCATCGTTCTTCTTTCCTTTACCAATTCTTTTGCAATCAGGAAGGAATCTAGGGACAACACTCTTCTTATTATAATACAGGTTCCTCTTTGTTATCTTGTTCAAGAAGGAACTGCAGATGCTGGAAAATCGAAAGCAGACTCTTTGTTATCTTTATGATCAATACTTATTTCATAGTAAGAAAGTTTTTTTTAATATACAATAGTTGTAAAACAGTTAACACAATTACATACAAAGAGCTTATATAAAAAATAAAGAGCAATAATAAAAAGTTCTAAGAATTCATACCTTTCAGTCTGTTACCGTAAACTCTTATACAAATTTCCCCTTTAATTGCTTCATGCCATTTATCCATGACTGTGGGATGTGCAGATTAGTTTTTAACTTCTTTAAGAGATTAACATCCATAAGTTTAATGTTACAAGATACTATGAACTCGAAGCATTATGTGTCTGATTGTAATGTGGTTTTGAATCTGTCCTTGAGCTCATACGGGTTATGGCACAAACCCAAAATCCTAATCAGATAAAGAAGCTTGTTTACCTTACAGCAGCTAGTTTCGCCGCTTAACATTGTATATTTGTAGCCCTTCGCTGTTACAGCGCGTAAGCAGGTCTACCAATGCTGGCAAAGCTGGGGAACAATAGGCTATCAGTCTTTATCAGATATGGGGTTAAAGACTGAACATAGGTCAAGTGCTGTAAAGGTGTTGGCTTCTGTGGTTATAGATGACAGAATAATACATCATTACGTTCTCCCACTTTTGGGGTCTATTACACAGACTTTGCATTTTCACTAATAGTGCTTGTTGCAATAAAGACAATCATAAAGACTATAGCTATCCCTTCTTCAGCCTCCAGGGCCAGTCAATATTGCTTTAATTCATGGCAAAGCAGCTCTTTTTTTATAGTCAGTTTATGTTCAGGGGCTGAATACACTCATCCCACATGATTCTTATGCTTTGTCCATAGTTCGTAGGGTATTTGGACCAGAGCCATAGTAGGCAGTAGGCAGCTTTTCATAGTGTCCCATTCCTTTCTGACCCATGTGATCTTTCCTTCTGTGTCATTGGCAACTTTAAAACATGAAATGACTGTTTGTCCTTCAGCCATTTATCATTTTTCCTACTTCTGTCGCTGTTGCTGGAGGTCGAGTAGTTAGACTAAGTGTGACTCAGAGGTGTCTCTCATTTCAAATCGATCCCTTTGGTTTTAGTCCTAATCCCGGGACCCCAAAGAACAAATAAGGGGTCACTGTTAATTGTTCAAGTTTATTCAACTAGGGGGAGACTCGTTCCAAGTATCCGGGATTAGGGAGGCATGTATATAATTCCGTGTAGTGCGTTTGCTTGTGTTCATGGCGGGTTTTAACAAGATACCGTAAATACTGGCCTTTTTTATTTGTGTGTATAGCTTCCTTTTACCTCCAGTCTTGCAGGAGGACATCCAAGTTCATACTTCCTTTTTCCAGTTTCCCATTATTTCGCAATAAGTTAGGTGTATCCAACGAGGATTATTTTCGATCTTCACTGCAGGTAGGTGTAGTCAGTAGTACTGGATAGGGTTCCTGCCACCGTTCTCCCAATTTCCTCCGATCCCAATTTCTTATCAGTTTGTGATCTCCTGGTTGTAAGGATTCGCGGTTATGGTCAGCTGATAGTGGTTTCTGCATTTCTCTGGTTCAGTGGTTTCTGTAAGAATAACAAGGTTCGGGTTAATTGCTGTGCATATGTAATTAATTCACACTAAGGTCCTGCCAGTCTCAGTCAAGGATTTACTTAAACTCTTAAACTACTTACAAGGCAGACCCTTTAAAAATAGGCCATTATAAAGAAAAAAACAATTAAAAAATGATTCCCAATTCTCATTCAACACCTTAATCTGAATTCCACATGGCCAGTGCGCAATTCAGATCTCTCTTGAATTCAATTCAAATGGTAAGAAATAGGAAGAAATCAACTTAAAATACCAACAAGGTCACCAATCCTAATGCCAGGTAATGTGGCGATGAAAATGAACAGTCTCTTTGCTGAGCCACATCCGCTGTTTAATAAAAGTCGAGATAACAGAGAATAAATAGTTAATTTCCACATAGATAACCAATACATTTCCAAAGAGCAAAGAAAAAGAAAATAACTTTGTCCCAGGCTCAATGCCAATACAATTCAACTTCTTAAAGAGACACTGCCTTTTAAAACACATGCGATTCTACAAAGATTTATCACGTAAATAAGCAAGCTCATTCAATGACATCCTATTTCCTTAATTATACGATTAATTCAACACTCTTTAAACTCACTCACTCTACAACCACTTTCTGTGCCATTCGCTCAAAAATTTCCACACCTCATTCAATATGCTAAATCTCAGATATTCACACACGTTAAAGCAATAACATTCCCACTCCAGAGTAAAACACAGTTATGTACTCCTCAAGGAAATCATGCAAAACTCTTAAACATTGAAACACACAAAAATGAGAAATTTACATTTTAATATCAGGTTTTAACAAACAAAGGCACTATGTCTTGTACTGTTGCTTTGCGAACCTTGAACAAGCTAGCTTTAGAGAATTATAAAACAGAAGCCATATAATTAATTTAATTTAAGAAAAACAATAAGAAAAAATGTTCATACTTAAATACAACACATACTGAAGAATGGTCTCAACCCAAAACACACTCTGGACTCTCTCTCTTGAACACATTAAAAGCTTCGAAGTGTAAGCTGCTTTCCACATTTTCTTCCCTCCTTTTCAATACAAATGTAATATGAAAGTTGCAGGAGGGCATAATTATGTTATAACATTTCTCAGCTCCTGCATCCCACTTTATTATCCCTGCTAAAATGAATTTCAATTGTCACAAATGCATTTGTCTTGATTTAGATTTTACACAGAAACCAAATTGAAGCACATTGTTGCTGTTTCTTTATAATTCTCAACAATCCTCACAACATAATTAATTAACTTTACATTCCCTTGTCTGAAAGAGCTGTTATGTCTACTAGAATCTCTGGTTCTGTGCGGACCAATGTGCAGAATTTGTAACCTGCTGTGTGGGCAATAATGTCAGCGGGAGACTTGGTAGTGGCCACTTGTAGTTGGACTGGGAGGGTTAAGGCATGCGGTAGCTGGTGCAGTGGCTGGAGCTGTTTTTAAGTTGTGAAAGTGTTCTTATTGGAGCGAGAGAATTAAGCCCCTGTCCCTCTTAGGAGACCTAAACAGCAACCTTTGGTGACCTTGCCCGTCACCCAAAAAAAAAAATCAAGGTCAAGGTGACCTGCGACCTCCTACCACCTCCCATGCATATGTTGAAAACCGGCTTCAACTATGAAGAAAACCGGCTTCGACTAGACCTGCGACAAAAGAATTATTGATTTTCATAACGGCAACCTATTTTTAGTCGAGGCCGTTTTTATACATGGTGAAAAAATAGTAGAAACCTAGATGAAGCCTCGACCACGCGGAAACCACTTTCAACCATTAGGGAGAGTGACCAAAACCCCCGGTGACCTTATGGAAACCTTGGGTGGCGGGCAAGGTCACCAGAGGTTGCTGTTTAGGTCTCCTAAGTGGGACAGTGGCTTTAGAGAGAATTGCTGTTGTGCCCTGGCTAAGACACCAATGTATCCACTGCCTGTAGAAATTAACCAAGGCCAGAAATGGGATTGGTCCGATTCCCTGTCAAACAGGGTCTTGCCACACCTCACACTTGCCCGATTACTCAGACGTTCCCCTCACTCTCCACCAGGGAAACGAGCTCTGTTTTTTTTAAACAGGTCAGAGTCTTTTGTTTCAAATTTGTTTTAAACTGTACCGACTGTTGGCTGCAAAATGTTAAAGTTCTTGGTACAAAAGTGAGCAGCCTCGATTCTTGCCGGGTAGTTACGAAAACCTTGAAAGCCACCAGCTTAACATCCTGCTTTATCTTTTCAATCTTCTTATTTATCTGCTGTTTCTCTTTCCTGGTGCTCTGTGTTGTTTAACTCTCTCACTACTCTTCCTCTTCTGCCTTAAGTCCTCTCCCTTCTTCCTCATCTTCCTTATCACTTTTTCCTTCTTCTGGGGGTGCCCTTCCCTGTAGGAGTGCTGGAGCCCCTTCCTCATCACGGGATCTGAGTGTCGTAGCTCCTGCTGTTAGTGACTGGTAACCAGGCCATGGGGGAGGTATTCTACACTATTTCCAATTATTTCTCTTCCCGAATTTGTTCCTTATCCCCCCCCCCCTCTGTAAACAAAGTCGCTATGTCAGACAAGGGATCCCCGGGGGTATTTTGCTTAGGTTTCCATTTTTACATACCAATTCTTTAATATTATGTTAGCCAACCATATTCTCTTTTTTAATATATTCATTATTCAATCTTTACGTTTTCCCTGGATCCAAATAACACATATGCTGTACCGAGGCTCCCACGTGTACCGAGGCTCCCACGTGTACTGAAGCTCCCTCATTCCTCTTATCCCGAGCCTTTCCCATTACTGGCCCAATATACCGGCTTAATACTGCAGACAGCCAACTTAGTCTGAACTTACTCAATCCAGAGCCTGTGCCATTACTCAGCTCAATATCGGCTTAATACTACAGGCAGCCTACTTAGTCCGTGTCAACAATTCCAAAAATTGTCTTACCTTGCGTTGTCTGTTCTGAAAGATCTTGGCAGGAACCACATCACTTCGGACGAAGGACAACAGTGTTCCCTGATACTCTTAGGAGTTCAGACTCAAGGGGTCTGATGGTGCACTTTCTTCCCCCTTCGAGACCCCAGCCAAACTATAGCCTCTTACTCAGTCTTCAGCGATTGTTTCCAGCAAGAGCTGCCAACTACGCCATTGTCGTGGTCCAAATGTTCTTAATCAGACAGAAACACAAATACAGTGATCAAGCAGTAATCTTTTTTTCACCAGGCGGGTGTGGTAAAACTCTTTACAGTATGCAGATTACAGACTATACGGAGTTCTCACCCCCACACAAAGGGGCAGTGATCTAATTACATATATATACTCCAATAACCAACGATTCAGCAATACCTTATCTTACAGATCATAGCACAGCCTCTTGCTTGTAAGATTGACAGCTTCAGAAGATTGACAGGTTATTCTGACAGAGGAAGGGTTAGCCGTATATGGTTGTATAAAAAGGTTATATTTCTGCAGAACAAGCATTTTGTTTTTTTCTACATGACGCACATCATAATTTAGTGTACAATTTTGGTCGCCTAGTTATAGGAAGGATGTCAACAAAATAGAGAGAGTACAGAGGAGATTTACTAGAATGTTGCCAGGGTTCCAGCAACTATGTTACAGAGAAAGGTTGAACAAGTTAGGTCTTTATTCTTTGGAGCGCAGAAGGTTAAGGGGGGACTTGATTGAGGTCTTTAAAATGATGAAAGGGATAGACAGAGTTGACGTGGATAAGCTTTTCCCATTGAGGGTAGGGAAGATTCAAACAAGAGGGCATGACATGAGAATTAAGGGACAGAAGTTTAGGGGTAACGGGAGGGGGAACTTCTTTACTCAGAGGGTGGTGGCTGTGTGGAATGAGCTTCCAGCAGAGGTGGTGGAGGCAGGATCGATTTTAACATTTAAAAGTAAAGTGGATAGGTATATGGACGGGAAGGGAATGGAGGGGTATGGTCTGAGTGCAGGTAGATGGGACTAGGGGAAAACAAATGGTCGGCACGGACTGGAAGGGCCGAGAGGGCCTGTCTCCGTGCTGTAATTGTTATATGGTTATATGGTTATAATCTTGTGGAACAAGCGTTACTCTGAATTCTCTCCTATGTTTATGTTATAGAGGACGCATTCATGAAGTTGTGCTTGTTATCTTGCTTATGTTATTGGAAAGGGGAACATCGACAGTCTGCTGACCTTGTTAATGTACTGAAAACAAGGGTTAGTGCTTTTTTGCTAGCTTAGCAATTTAATTATAGATGGTGAAAGCCTGTTTCAGCAGAATCCATTTTGTATCTTTAAATCATTATTAACTTCGACAGAAGTATAGTGAAAAGTTTTTTGTTGCGTGCTATCCAGCCAGTGGAAGACAATACTTGATTACAATCCAACCATTCACAGTGTATAGATAGGAGTAGCGATGTAAGAGTGAAGCGATTGTAATATGTGATTGTAGATCTGCTTCTGTGGCTTGCACACAAATAATCACTTGGTTGGGCGCCATCTTGTTCTTCATTATTGCCCCTTGTACCGAACAGCTTTGTGTCTCACCTTGGCCACATTGGTAGCTTTAGGGTCAAGTCTAGGCTGGGCAGGAAAGTGAACCAGGTGGGTTTTTACGGCAGCCCAGTGGTTTCATGGTCACAAGTACTGAATTACTTTTTAATGACTTGAATTGAAGTTGCCAGCTGCTGTGTTGGGATTTACACTCGTGTCTACTCTGCAATAGTCCAAGCCTCTGGATAGTGTTCCAGTAACATGATCACTGAACCATGTTGATACGGGTGATCCCAGACTAAAGCAAACACAGTGTAGATTGCCAAACCTAGACAAGCCAATCCAACTTGAAAGTCAGTGCATTCTGAGTTGTGGTAATGTTAACATTTTTCAAATTAAAGAAATGCAATGGTAGTTTTAGTTTTAGTTCCCAGTGGCTCTGTTTGGACATGCTACTCTGGACGTCTGGCTTTTATTGCTAGTTTGCTGTGGGGTCCACATTAACCGTACGTATTGCTGAGATCTGAACCGTAATCCTGTTTTACTCTGGGAATTACTCATCTGTTATTCCATGACACATCCTTGTTGTCACACTGCAGGTGGTCCTGTAAAATAGAACCGAGAAAGTCCCACAACACCAACATCAAAGACAATCAGATTATTCCTATCACTGCTGTGATTGCACCCTTACTGTGTTTAAAATAACTGCTTACATAATTGCATTGACTCTAGTATAACATTAATTGTACAAAAACACTTCCAAATGTTATTGTGATGATCCAATCTGTTTACTGTAATTATCTGTTAACTGATTATTTAGAAATTGTTCCTGAGTTTATCTTGTTTTATATTTTCTTTACAAAGAGCTTTGAGTCATTTCAGCAAAGTATGCAAAATATATATCATCACTCCCTTAAAAAGATGGTCCAAAGTGGCTCGTCTGAAGAGCTGAGTTGAAAGATTTAAGAGTGCGTGTGTATGAGCATTGAGAGTTCTGGGCACTATGTTACAGGAAAGATGTTGTCAAGTTGGAAAGGGTACAATGAAGATTTACGAGGACGTTGTCAGGACTGGAGGGTGTGAGCTATAGGGAGAGGTTGAGTAGGCTGGGACTCTTCCTTGGAGTGTAGGAGGATGAGGAGTGATCTTATAGAGGTGAATAAAATCATGAAAGGAATAGATCGTGCAGATGCACAGAGTCTCTTGCCCAGAGTAGGGGAATCGAGGACCAGAGGACAAAGGTTTAAGGTGAGGGGGGAAAGATTTAATAGGAATCTGAGGCGTAACTTTTTCACACAAAGGGAGTATGGAACAAGCTGCCGGAGGAGGTAGTTGAGGCAGGGACTATCGCAACGTTTAAGAAATATTTGGGCACATACTTTGATAGGACAGGTTTGGAAGGGCTGACCAAACGCAGGCAGTTGGGACTAGTGTAGATCAGATATGTTGGTCAATGTGGGTGTTGAGCCGAAGAGCCTGTATCGAAGCTGTACCACTGACTTGATGAGGACATGAAGAGTCATGACCCTGTTCCACTTAGGCTATTTTTTAGGCGACAAGGCTGTCGCCACGTGGTCGCTGGGGTGTCGCCTGTATGGTCATGAGCAGTTTCCTCAATCTCCTAAAGAATCGTAGCCTTTTTCTGGTCGCCGCTGGATTTTGAAATGTTCAAAACTTTTCGACGACAGACAGCTTGACGCCCATGAGCATAGACTTCTCCTGACGTAGGTGCTGTCGTAGGTTGTTGTCAGGATGACGTAGGTTGTCGCCGGTGCTGACTTTGGTGAATTCCATTGGCGACTACCTACGTCAACCAGTGACAGGTACCGGAGACTGAATTGTCTTACCTTGTCGTAGCTTGTCGCGGGTGGACGTAGGTTGTCACAGGTGTGGTCGTAGGTGGACGTCCTAATGGGTCGCCGGTTGTCGGTAGCTTGCCGTAGCTTGACGTCGACTAGGTGGTAGGGTGCCATAGACATTATCGTCGGGGGGGGGGGGGGGGTCAGTCGCCGGTTTTTCGGCCACCAGCTAAGTCTATGAGTCGCCAGCAGTCGTCGAAAAAATTCCTGTGGACAGGCCCATAAGAGCAGGAGTGGCTTGTTCACACACTGTGGTCATTCACACACTGGTCATTCACACACTGGTCATTCACACACTGGTCATTCACACACTGGTCATTCCCACACTGGTCATTCACACACTGGTCATTCACACACTGGTCATTCACACACTGGTCATTCACACACTGGTCATTCACACACTGTGGTCATTCACACACTGGTCATTCACACACTGGTCATTCACACACTGGGGTCATTCACACACTGGTCATTCGCACACTGGTCATTCACACACTGGTCATTCACACACTGGTCATTCACACACTGGTCATTCACACACTGGTCATTCACACACTGGTCATTCACACACTGGTCATTCACACACTGGTCATTCACACACTGGTCATTCACACACTGGGGTCATTCACACACTGGGGTCATTCACACACTGTGGGTCATTCACACACTGGTCATTCACACACTGGTCATTCACACACTGGTCATTCACACACTGGTCATTCACACACTGGTCATTCACACACTGGTCATTCACACACTGTGGTCATTCACACACTGTGGTCATTCACACACTGGTCATTCACACACTGGTCATTCACACTGGTCATTCACACACACTGGTCATTCACACACTGTGGTCATTCACACACTGGTCATTCACACACTGGTCATTCACACACTGGTCATTCACACACTGGTCATTCACACACTGTGGTCATTCACACACTGGTCATTCGCACACTGGTCATTCACACACACTGTGGGTCATTCACACACTGGTCATTCACACACTGGTCATTCACACACTGGCCATTCACACACTGGTCATTCACACACACACACTGGTCATTCACACACTGGTCATTCACACGCACACTGGTCATTCACACACACTGGTCATTCACACACTGGTCATTCACACACTGGTCATTCACACACTGGTCATTCACGCACACTGTGGGTCATTCACACACTGGTCATTCACACACACACTGGTCATTCACACACACACTGGCCATTCACACACTGGTCATTCACACGCACACTGGTCATGCACACACTGGTCATTCACACACACTGGTCATTCACACACTGTGGGTCATTCACACACTGCGGGTCATTCACACACAGGTCATTCACACACTGGTCATTCACACACACACTGGTCATTCACACACACACACACTGGTCATTCACACACACACTGGCCATTCACACACTGGCCATTCACACGCTGGCCATTCACACACTGGCCATTCACACATTGGTCATTCACACACTGTGGTCATTCACACACTGTGGTCATTCACACACTGTGGTCATTCACACACTGGTCATTCACACACTGGTCATTCACACTGGTCATTTACACACTTGTCATTCACAGACTGTGGTCATTCACACACGGGCCATTCACACACTGGTCATTCACACACTGGTCATTCACACACTGTGGTCATTCACACACTGGTCATTCACACACTGGTCATTCACACACACAGACACACACACACACACTGGTCATTCACACACTGGTCATTCACACACACACACACACACACTGGTCATTCACACACTGGTCATTCACACACACACACACACACACACACACACTGGTCATTCACACACTGGCCATTCACACACTGATCATTCACACACACTGTGGGTCATTCACACACTGGTCATTCACACACTGTGGTCATTTACACACTGGTCATTCACACACTGGTCATTCACACACTGGTCATTCACACACTGATCATTCACACACACTGGTCATTCACACACGGGCCATTCACACACTGGTCATTCACACACTGGTCATTTACACACTGGTCATTCACACACTGGTCATTCACACACACTATGGGTCATTCACACACACTATGGGTCATTCACACACTGGGGTCATTCACACACTGGGGTCATTCACACACGGGTCATTCTCACACACTGTGGTCATTCACACACACGGGTTATTCACACACTGGTCATTCACACCCTGTGGGTCATTCACACACTGGTCATTCACACACACCGGTCATTCATACACTGGTCATTCACATCCTGTGGTCTCTGCTGTTTAACGATCACGGCAGATTTATCCCAGTGTCACTTTCCTGCATTGTCCATACCCCGTGCTTTGCTCGCTGGTCGCTGTAGTGAGGCAGAGGCAGTGCTGGATCAATGCTGGGGTCTACACCCACCATGCAAGTCTTCTCTGGGAGTTTTCCCCAGGGGTTCACGATTACTGCCACATCCTAAAGAAAGGTTGATGTTTCTGTAAATTACCACTAGTGTGGGTAGCCAGATTTAGGGACAGTTTCTTCCCAGCTGTTATCGGGCAACTGATCCATCCTACCACAACCAGAGAGTGGTCCGGAACTACTATCTACCTCATCGGGGACCCATGTTACTGGCTTTACCTTGCACTAAATGTTATTCCCTTATCATGTATCTTTACACTGTGAACAGCTCGATTGTAATCATGTATTGTCTTTCTGCTGACTGGTTAGCACACAACAAAAGCTTTTCACTGCACCTCGATATGTGTGACAATAAACTAAACTGAACTAATCTGGCAGGAGCGAACACCAGGGCCACAAGGGAGGGAATAGGTTATCAGGAAATGAGTGGGGAAATGGGGCTGGTGGGGGTGCTCTGAGGGCGAGCATTGACTTGATGGGCCAAGTGGAAACGAGAGATTCCAGATTAGGAATTCATATTGATGAAATAAATGGTTCCGATTACCTATACTAACCGTTCTCCCCTGAAACGCCATACTCTTCACACACAGGGACGCAAACCAACTCTTCACACAAACCAACCTCCTCCATTCCAATGACACCTTACGCTGCCTCGGCAAGGCCAGCAGCATTATCAAGGACGAGTCGCACCCTGGCCACTCCCTCTTCTCTCCTCTCCCACCGAGCAAAAGGTACAGAAGTGTGACAACACGCACCTCCAGTTTCCTCCTGGCTGTTATCAGGCAACTGAACCATCCTACCACAACCAGAGAGCAGTACTGAACTACTATCTACCTCTTTGGTGACCATCAGACTATCTTTGATTGGACTTGCTTGCTTTACCTTGCACTAAACATTATTCCCTTATCATGTAAACCTTTACACGGTGAATGGCTCGATTGTAATCATGCATATTCTTTCTGCACACTACAAAAAGCTTTCACTGTACCTCAGTACACATGCCACTAAACCACTGAACACAGTAGCAGCGTGTTCAATTACTTCCCTGCCATTGTGTACTTTAGTCATTAAACCTCTTTTAATCACTGACGACTGCCAGTGCTGTTGGTTACACTGTTATCCACAGACGGCAAAATGAACTGTTATACATCACATGAAAAACCAGATGGTCAGAGTGAGTTATATGTACATCAAATTCCTTGCTAGTTATCTACATCTACAAACTCACAACAATTGTCAAAAATCTGTGCAATTATCCAAGCATCCATTATTTTGGTAATATTTGCTTTTTGGATGTATTTTTGTAATGTTTTATTAGATAGTTTTAAAGGACCACATGGTGTGTGAAACGTTGACACTAATGGATTGTGTATCCAATTCCATTCTAATCATGTCACAGATGTTGACAGGATTGCTTCAGGCTTTTGTACTGTGTTGTAAGTGGATGATTAGAATGTGTGAGAATATGTAGGTAATTATGTTTTGCATTTCTGGAGCAGGTCGGCTAGGTTTGGAAAGTCAGGAATCACACAGTTCCCCTCAACAAGTAAACATCCCCACTGAACATGAAGCCCAGAGAGTCCTGTGTGGAATTGACTCTTCAATGATTCTCACAACACACAACCACATCTTGGCCTGTGGGAGTAACAGGTAATGAACAAGCTCACAAACTCTAGCAATGCACCATATTAAATTGCAGTGGTTGATGTAGGATTAAGAAGGGTCCCGACCTGAAACGTCACACAGCTTTTTATCCTGCCTGACTCGCTGAGTTACTCCAGCACTCTATGTCTATCTTCGGTGTAAACCAGCAACTGCAGTTCCTTTCTACTCAATAAATTACTTTGGGATTGGTTATAATTTTAATCTACAAGTTTTGAAATGTACAGAGGGATCTTTTTTCCCCCAATATTATTCAGGATTTATTGATCAAGGTGCAATCTTTGGATATTTGCGATTAACAGAAAATTGTGTTTTACTCTTCTGTGAATTACGATTTCTCAACAATTTATTATCTGTCTCAATGTGAGTGACATCTTTTTTCCCACTTACAGAGGGATGTTGGGGTCCAAGTCCATAACTCCCTGCAAGTACCAACACAAGTAGACAGAGGGGTACAGAAGCCATACAGTGCGCTTGCCTTCATCGGTCGGGGCGTCGAGTACAAGAGTCAGGGCATCATGATACAGCTTTATAGGACTTTGGTCAGGCCGCATTTGGAGGAATTTGTGCAGTTCTGGTCACAGGAACATTGTGGAGGCTTTGGAGAGGGTGCTGACAGTGTCTGAGGGGGAGACCTGATAGAAGCATATACTGTAACATTATGAGGGACATGGATAGGGCAGACACTTTTTAGAATGGAAAAATCAAATACTCCAGGGCATAGTGGTAAGGAGTGGGCAAAGTTTAAAGGACATGTGCAGGGCAAGTTTTGAGCACCAAGGTGAGTGTGTGGAATGTGCTGCTGGGTGTGGTGGTTGAGGCAGATATGAAAGCTACATTAAAGAGGCTTTTGGAGGCATATGGGTTATGGGCAGGCCAATAAGAGATGGTCTTGGAATGGTGTTTGTCACAGATATTGTGGGCCTCAGGGCGTGTTCTTGTTCGGGCGGTACTGTTCCACTTACATTTTTATCACACTGCTGTAATAGTAGATGATCATTAATGAAGTAGAATGAATGCCTTGTTTCGACATCAGCCATCCTGGATACTCTTTATTACTTCAATAAATCCACACATCCCATCATTCACAACTGACTTTGATTTGCAAATAAATCTTAAAACACTGAGCAAAACGATTCACAATTACTTTAGCTTTTGTTGGCTTTAACCATATTAGGGATGTATGAAAACTCAACTTAAGTCTTTAGTTTAGTTTTAGAGATACAGCACGGAAATAGGCCCTTCGGCCCACTGAGTCCGCACTGACCAGCGATCCCTGCACATTTACACTATCCTATACACACTAGGAACAATTTACCAAGTCATTTAACCTACAAACCTGCTCCTCTTTGGAGTGTGGAATGAAACTGAAGATCTTGGACAAACCCACGCAGTTCGCGGGGAGAACGTACAAACTCTGTACAGACAGCACCCGTAGTCGGGATCAAACCGGGTCTCTGGCGCTGTGAAGCAGCAGCTCCACCCGCTGCACCACCGTGCAGCCCAGGTTTCATTGTTTCTACATTCAGTGCTTGTCACCTTTGTTTACAAGCTCCTATCCCTTGATGAAACTCCCTTACATGGAGCATACCTGCCTGCTGGCAGGTCCAAGAGCATGTGACATTGATAGACACTAACACCTGTTTGCTCTGGAGTTAATTTTATTCTGGAACATTCATCAAGCGGCAACCCTTTGATCCCCAGGTTTAACAAGCTGGCTCTGGATGACGTATCAACAGAGGAGGAGACTCATGGCTCTGGTCAAGTGGAGGAGGTTCACGTATTCACTCCCGTGCGGTCACATCCCCTGAGTAAAGGAAACATAGTGCACGCGGATGTGGGGACAGCACACTCTGCCGCAGTCACAGGTGAGAACTGCCCAAGGTTCACTCTCATCTCAGTTGTGGGTGCACTGATGTAGACGTCACAGTGCGCAGGTACTGTTTGCCTTTGGCCTGGGCTGAAGAACCTATTCATAGAGGAAGGAGCAGCAGATGTGTTATCATTGCCCATGGTGCTGCTAATGTTTAGTTTAATTTAGATACAGCGCGCAAAACAGGCCATTTGACCCACCGAGTCCATGCCCACCAGTCATCCCCGCACACTAGTACTATCCCACACACACTAGTACTATCCCACACACACTAGTACTATCCCACACACACTAGGGACGATTTATATTTATACCAGGCCAATTAACCTACAAACCTGTACGTCTTGGAGTGTGGGAGGAAACCGGAGCGCCCGCAGAAGACCCATGCGTACACAGGGAGAACTTACAAACTTCGTGCAGACAGTACCCGTAGTCAGGATTGAACCAGGGTCTCTGGTGCTGTGCCACCGTACCACCCAGACTGACATCTACAGTCTGAAGAAGGGTCTCGACTCAAAATGTCATCCATTCCTTCTCACCGGAGATGCTACCTGACCCGCTGAGTTACTCCAGCACTCTGAAACGTCACCTATACATGTTCTCCACAGATGCTGCCTGATCTGTTGAGTTACTCCAGCACTCTGTGTCCTTTTTTGTAAACCAGCATCTGCAGCTTTTGTGTCGACACTTGTGCCAGATTTTGCTTTGACCATATGTACCCAGTCCTTCACAATCCATCCACGCATCCCCCAATATGTAGTGAAAAGAGAGGCACAAAATGCTGGAGTAACTCAGCGGGACAGGCAGCATCTCCGGCGAGAAGGAATGGGTGACGTGTTGGGTCGAGACCCTTCTTCAGTCCGGTCAGAAATTGATAACACCGTCTGCTTTCACCATCCCCGTGGTAGTTAATTCCAGACATTATTGAAGCTGTTGCAAAAGATTGGAATATTATAAATCTGTCAACATTTCACACTGCTACATGTGGATGAGCTGAATGTGTTTGAATACAAATACTTTTGGGTGATTCTGAACTGCATTGTGATAACGTGATCTAGGATAACTTCATGTTATGTTTTATAAGGAGTTAAAAAAAGCAAGGTGAATAATCCTGATATAGATTTCTCACGTGTACTTTGCAGCACTATAATCAGCATGAAACAAAAGTGTTCCGCACTTGAATCTATTAACCACCATCTTATAGAGTCATACACCATGGAAACAGGCGCAACTTGCCCATGCTGACCACCATGCCTCATCTACACTTGTCAGACCTGCCTGCATTTGGTCCATATCCCTCTAAACCTTTCCTATCCATGTACCTGTCTAACTCTTTAAAATGTTTAAGAAGGAACTGCAGATGCTGGAAAATCGAAGGTACACAAAAATGCTGGAGAAGCTCAGCGGGTGCGGCAGCATCGATGGAGCGAAGCATTTTCCTTGACGGGGGACACAACAAGAAAAGTCGCACCCCCCGAAGGGAGAGACTAAAACCTTGTTTCTCCCACCCACCACCCCCCCCCCCCCCCACACACACACACACACACACACATACACAGCCTAATAAACAGGCACAAGAAAACAAAAAGAAAATAAAAAACAGACGGACTGCAGGCGAGCCGCAGCTGCCGGGCAGCGCCGCCACTTCCGGATGTGTGGATCCAGCTCCATGTAACAGATCACCATTCATCAGCATTGCTCTTCCTAGCGACCCACCTCTCTCTATTACCTTGCCTGATGACAAATTCTGTTTTCACAATTAAAATTATAAAGGATAATACTGGTAATGAATAAAAAAACAGTTAACAGATGCACCAGAGCTCTAATGTCTGCAGGGTCTTAATTAATATTCCCACAATCAGTGTCTGTTCTCTAGCAATTAACCTTTGAATGAATGCATCTCCGCATTTATTAAACGCATCATGCAGCCATAAATCCAGACACTGCTTTCCTTTAGCTTTTTGCACAGAGCCATGTTTCACTGATCTACTATGACTGGAGATGTAGAGATTCATTACATTGGAAACGGAGTGGCCTTTTGGTCAGAAGCCTGTACAGGATGGTGCAGAGCACGACTCTCCAGAGCTGGCAGTCTGAATATACATTGGAAGTGTAATATAGGACAAGTAGCAGCTCCATGACATGGCAGCCGTGGGGATGTGCTGCACTTCTCACTACCTTGAGACCGTAACAGGGTGGTAACATTTAGTTTGAGTTGAAAATGAATGAAACTTGTGGGCAGAGATCAGTAGATTGACCGTGAAAGCAGATGGATGGCAGTGATCACTCACCCAGTGCCCCTGTGTCTTTCACCAAAGAAGTTGCCAGGGCATTGGCAACTCGGGACGGGCAGAACTGGCCAAGAATAAACAGACACTGCCAAGTATCTGTGACTAGCCACATTTCTGATTAAATAACAATTATGTTTTCATTCAGCTTCACTTCTGCTGATGCAAAGGGATGTTGTTAAACTGGAAGACCTAATGTACAGACCTTGGCAATCGTTACAAGCAAGCTGGAAAATTAAAGAAGAAAGTGTTCCACAAATACAATGCATTTTAGGTGTTTACATTGCCCAATGAAATGATGACTGCTTTAACATAGAGAACAGAATGTCAATGCAGTCCATGCTGGACGCAGAGCTGGAGCAACTCAGCGGGTCAGGCAGTGTACAGGAGATCGCTGGTTGGCAATTACTCGGTGGGCTGAAGGGCCGGTTTCGCCCTGCATCTTTAAACTAAAGTGAAGCCAGGTTGTATCAGAGGGTCATGTTGGACTAACAAGGATGTCTCTCTTTTCAGAGACTGGGGAATGTTACACGTTTGGCAGTAACCAGCATGGACAACTTGGCTCCAGCACACGACACAACAATCGCTTGCCCTACCTGGTCTCTGAGCTCCGTGGGATAAAGGTCACCATGATCGCTTGTGGAGACGCTTTCACCCTGGCAATTGGAGCAGGCAAGTGGACAGGGGAAGATGGACCATGTTTAAACCCTGACGTTTATTGGATTCTCATCTAGCGATGATAACAGCTAATCATTGATATTACAATTGGTCTCCAAATACCTGCTTATCAAATAACACTTATCTTGATAAACCTATTTCTTTAAATAGCTGAAAGTAGCCTGATAGTTGATTGGACCATTGCATGGCTTGGTGGAGGTTGTATACCACGTGGTTCAGAATATTATGACGAAGCTGAACATGATAATGTTGTCATTTGCAGAAATGCAAATCATTTGCATCAAAGACCCACTTTTTAACTTTGCCGATGGCAGTTATTGTAAACGCCAATAATCAGATAGCTCAGGTCAAACGTTTATTATTTTCCCGTGTACTGAGGTAGAGTCAAAAGCATTCTGTCGCTTGCTGTCTCGTCAGTGGACAGACTGTACATGATTATAATTAAGCTGTCAGTGTATGGATACAGGATAAAGGAAATAAAGTTTAGTGCAAAATAAAACCCAATAAAGTTCAATTATAGATTGTTCGACGGTCTCCAATGAGGTAGATGGGAGGTCAGGACCGCTCTCTAGTTGGTGAATGGACAGTTCAGCTGCCTGATAACAGCTGGGAAGGAACTGTTCCTGAATCTGGAGGTGTGCGTTTTCACACTTCTGTACCTCTTGCCTGATGGGAGAGGGAGTGAGAGGGGAGAGGCAGCGTGAGGTTATAACCATTGCTCCAATATTGAATCCCTGAGATTAGTATTTTGTAATGTTTTGGCTGAATGAGAGATGACATTTCATAGCTGTGGAGGAAGGTTATGAACAACTCAGTCATTCATCATTTCTCCGCATTTTCTTCAATGAAACACAAAAGGAAGCCAAAAATGTCAGGAGAAAAGATCATATAAATTGGGAGATGTTTACAAATCATTGAGAGAAAATGCAGTTTCTGGCTTGGGCTCCAGAGCTGCTCTGATGTTGCAAGGCCAGTAAATTGTACACCTCTGTGAAGTCCTTGAGGATTTACACTGTTAACTGATTGCATTGGCCGTGACACAGCTCTCAGAGATTGCAGTTCCAACTCGACCAGAGAGCAAAACATCTCCAGCCTGTGTGTGATTTTTGTCCAGGGCACACACTGAAAAAGAGTCAAGAGTCCAGAGTGTTTCATTGCCATGTGTCCCAGATAGAATAGATAGATGTGTCCCAGATAGATGGCAGCAGCACAAACAATATGGCAATATAGCACACTGTAAACTATATAATAAATGAGGAAAATAAGTTAATTGTATGTATATATATACACACATACTCACATATACACATACTGTATATACAGATCATATATCTATCTATATACCTATAAAAGTCTCATCTTGTACATGTGTATGTAGGTGTGTGTGTGTCCATCCGTATGTGTGTATGTGTTCTACCTTCGTCAAAACGCTACGCGCTCGCGCTGACATCTCTCCCTCTCAGCCCCATTCTCCTGCCAACACCCCGTAACCGCTGACAGCCTTTCAGTGACCAAACTCATTCAGTTAATAAAACAACTAGACTCAGTACTGATGATCATAAAAACTACCAATTGTCATGAAAACCCATGTGGGTCGTTAATATTCTTTGGTGGGGGGTGGAAATCTGCTGGCTAGGAATAAAACTGGACAACTAGTGGGCCAAAGTACTGACCAGACACAGCAATGTTGGTCAAACCCATCCACTGTAAAGAGTCCTCCTTACAAATGCCTGTGGGCCGCTGTGTAAATTAGGGGAGCTGTCCCTCAGGCTGCTCAGGCAACAGCCTGACATTGTTTGAGCTGAGTTTATTGTCACGTGTACAGAGGTACAGTGAAAAGCTTTTGTTTCGTGCTAACCAGTCAGCGGAAAGACAATACATGATTACAATTGAGCCGTTCACAGTGTGCAGATACAGGATCAAGGAATAATGTTTAGTGCAAGGTAAAGCCAGCAAAGTCTGTTCAAAGATAGTCCGAGGGTCACCAAAGAGGTAGATAGTAGTTCAGGACTGCTCTCTGGTTGTGGTAGAATGGTTCAGTTGCCTGATAACAGCTGGGAAGAAACTGTCCTTGAATCTGGAGGTGTGTGTTTTCACACTTCTGTACCTCTTGCCTGATGGGAGAGGGGAGGAGAGGGAGTGGCCGGGGTGAGACTGGTCATTGATTATGCTGCTGGCCTTGCCGGGGCAACGTGAGGTGTAGATGGAGTCAATGGAAGGGAGGTTGTCCACCTCACAGAATGGTTTGTACCACACGAGGTGTAGACGTATCCGTCACAACCCCTGGGTACATATTGTCCCCTTGTCCAATTGTGGGAAATCAAACCAGCGAATGGCAGGACCCTGGACAGTGTTGCAGAGCAGAGGGATCTAGTAGTACACTTACATCACTCCTGGAAAATGGTGTCAGATAGTTCGGGTGGTCAAGAAGGTTTTTGGTACATTGGTTCATCAGTCACAGTATTAGTGTACGTGGAGCTGTTGCGCAAGACATTGGTGAGGCTGCATCTGGAGTACCGTGTTCAGTTTTGGTCACCCTGTTATACGAAAGATGTTGTTATATATTCTTTATTTATTTCTATATTTTGCATCCACTAATACATTTGCTTCTTTGCACCCTCTGCTTTGTAACTTGTCCTGCTCACATTTGTGACTTGCAGCAATGTTGTGTCTCTTTTAACCTGATTCTTTTCTTAACTAAGTTGGCAGTGGATGGATGAGTTTTTCTGTGGAGTTGGTAATTGAACATTAAGAAGTGCATATTTAAATAGTTGACATTGCATTAGCTGCTGGCAAACCTTTTAATGTCATTTTTCAATCATCTTCAATCATCTAATACGCACACAATTGGCCTTGTTTAAATTCAATACAAGTTTCAAACTTAAATTATATCATTCTTAATTCAGTGTAAAATTCTAGCATGTGTAGAAGGAAATGCAGTTGCTGGTTTACACCGAAGATAGACACAAAATGCTGGAGTAACTCAGTGGGACAGGCAGCATCTCCGGAGAGAAGGAATGGGTGACGTTTCAGGTTGAGACCCTTCTTCAGCCTGAAGAAGAGTTTGAAGAAGCGTTTCAATCCGAAACGTCACCCATTCCTTCTCTTCAAAGATGCTGCCTGACCCGCTGAGTTACTCCAGCACTCTTTGTGAAACGTCACCTATCTATGTTCTCCACAGATGCTGCCTGATTACTCCAGCATTGTGTGTCTAAAATTCTAGCATAGCGATAGGTTTTCCCAGTTGGAAGACTTGCAAGTAGAAGACTGAAGAATTCTCTTGAACACAAAGTAGTCTCTGGTCTGGTCTGGTCAGTTGCTCGCTGCAGGGTGCTAGTTAATCCAATCCCTGTTTACTTTACCAGATGGTGAGGTGTACACCTGGGGAAAGGGGGCCAGAGGACGGCTGGGGAGGAAGGAAGACCACACTGGAATCCCCAAACAATTACACTTGGATGAAAACAACCCCTACTTCATCACATCCGTCGCATGTTGCCATGGAAACACATTGCTGGCAATAAAACGTGAGCAAGTATTTTGTTGTTTTTCATTATTTGTATAACTGTTACATTTTCAGTTCAATGTGTTTCTTTAAACATTCTATTCATAATGTTTACACACATATTTATCACATTTATTCTGAGGGATTTGAATCTGGCTGGAACCGTATTTATTGTTCAACCTGTCTAAGACTTTGAATAGCAATTGTCCAGAGGTAGTTTAACTCAGAAATATCACCGTTCAGTTTTGTACCCAGGCCAAGGTGTCGTGAAAAAAATAGTGATTGGCAGATAGTAGGACCAAGAACAGAGATGAAAAGACAAAAAAAAAGTGAGATAAGGTGTAAGGTGTGTATCCAGAGGCAGGAACAAAGGTGGAAGGTGGAGCATCCATGTGGAGCACAGGGAACAGAGTGGGGACAAATATGGGGATGGAAAGTAAGGGAGGGGGGTAGTTGGTAGGGTAGTATCAAGCGTTCACACCGTCGAGTTGCAAACTACCCAAGCAGAATATGAGGTGCAGTTCCTCCTTTGTGTGCGTGGTCTCACCCTGGCAATGGGGATGTTCTTGTCAATGTTTGATTTGGATTATTACATTGATAGGTAGAGGAGTGCTTGATTTGCCAGATTAGAGTTCCTTTGTGATTGTTACTTCAAACACCCAAAGCCTTGGACGGTGATGACTACGGAGCCTAGTTGAAGTTGGAGTAAGTTTGTGTTGAGGGCAATGTTGTCAGTTCAGACTTCCATCCATTGGTCATTGCTGTTCAAATAGATGAGGTGCGAGGAATGGGTTGAGAGAGGATTGCAGGAGAGAACGGGCCCATTGAGGACTGAGTTGGTGTCAATGGTTGGTCCACACGCCTCTCTGACGGATGTGAGGAGCAGCAACGTTTGACACCAGGAGCTATGGAGTTGGAGTTGACGTTAAGATTCTGAAAGCTGTCTACACGCTCACCAGCCCATCATTGAGTTTAGATGGTGGCTCACTGACCAAGCAGGAGAGCTGCCAATAGACAATAGACAGTAGACAATAGGTGCAGGAGTAGGCCATTCGGCCCTTCAAGCCAGCACCACCATTCAATGTGATCATGGCTGTCTGACGTGATGTTCATGTGATAAGAACAGGATTGGGCCATTTGGCCCATCAAGTCCATTCCGACATTCAATCATGGCTGATCTATCTCTCCCTCCTAACCCCATTTTCCTGCCTTCTCCCCATAACCCCTGACACCTGTACTAATAGAGAATCTATCTATCTTTGCCTTAAAAATATCCATTGACGTGGCCTCCACAGCCCTTTGTGGCAAATGTTCCACAGATTCACCATGCTCTGACTAGACTCTCCCACTATCCTGTCCACATCCACTCGGTCCAGATAGGAGACAGCAGACCAGCATGCAAGGAGGCCCTGTGATTCTGTTGCTCGATTGTGTCTGTGGGTTTATGGCCTCTGTAGATAGTCGCAGAAGGTCAGTGATCGGTCAAGGATGGCCCTCTCTTGGATCTGTTTATTTAACACTGAAGGGGCTAATGATGACTTGAGCAAGATGCCCTCGAGTAAGATTAGCGACAGAAACTCACACCTCCAGGGATGACCACTCTCAACAAGGCAACATTCTGAGAACTTTGAAAGTGTAGCAAGAAAGAACATAAACCTGTGCAGCATGTGAACAGGCCCTTCGGCCCACAATATCCGTGCTGAACATGACGCCAATGCCATCTCTTATCTGCCTGCATGTGATCCATATCCCTCCATTCCCTGCATATCCATGTGCCTATTCAAAAGTCTCTTAAATGCCACTATTGTACCTGCCTCCACCACCACCCCTGGCAGCACGTTCCAGGCGCCCACCACCCTCTGTGTAAAAAAAACGTGCCCCGCACATCTCCTTTAAACTTTGCCTCTCTCATGTTAAAGAGATGCTCTCAAGTATTTGATTTTTCCACCCTGGGAAAAAGGTTCTGACTATCTACCCTATCTTTCTCTCTCATCATTTTATGTCCTTCTATCAGGTCTGTTTGCAACATCCAGAGTTCCTGGGAAAACAATCCAAGTCTGTCTAACCTGTTCTTGTAGCTCATACCCTCTAAACCAGGCGTCATTCCTGCAAACCACCTCTACACCGTCTCCACCCTCTCCCAGTAGCTGAAACCCTCTAATCCCGGCATCACTCTGGTAAACCACCTCTACACCATCTCCAAAGCCCCCACATCCTCCCTGTAATGGAGGTGACCAGAACTACACGCAATACTCCACATGCGGCCTGACCAAAGTATTATAAAGCTGCCTGACATCCTGACTCTTTTCCTCAATGCCTCGACCTATGAAAACAATCGTAGCATGTGTGAGGATATTAGAATGTAAGGATGTACTGTGAACAATACATGAATGTTTTCAATAAAATAAACTGTTCATGAATAGTAAACAATTGATTCAAATGTCCGCATGTTGCATTTTATTCCTGCAGCTTTGGGAGATGAGCCCATTGCAAGATGACCTGAACTGTTCAATGAGAAGTGCTCATTCTCCTCTCCATTGGATGATGTCCGGGGCTGGATGCAGCCAGAACAATGGGCAGACAGAGGGAGTTACATCCTTGCTTTTGCAGCAGGGTCTGGATAGCCTTTTGTGCAAGTATTGCAGAATATTTAGTCTTGTTGGCACTAGGGAATAGGCTTCAGCAACATGTTACCACGTCATCACATTCTGTTCTAATTACAAAAAGCTGTACAATAATTTCCTTCTACCTTGATTGTAGCTTACTGTATGTTTCTTAATGCAACAGTTGAGGCTATAAATGCCTTTGGTTCTCACACGCTATACTTTACCAAAAATATACAAGTATTTGCAAGTGTTAGAAAACATCCCCGCAAATTGTGCTCGCAATAAATCCCCTTGGCAGAGGGAGCTGCTAAACACAACCAGGTTTCTGGTGTTCGTGATGCCAGGTATTCAGTGCAGTAACTAGATTAGTGACATGGAATATGGGACCAGAGGAAATTGCTGCAAATTCAATCTTGTGCTGCACAATTTCTGCACTTTTGTTATGACATTTTCTGGGACTTGCTCCAAGCATTTTTTTGTAAAGAGTAATAATATGAGTAGAAAATGCCGTGATTCTCACTGCCTCTACTAAAGTCCCCAATAGGTTCTCCACATTCTCATGTTCCCCAGAGATGCTGCCTGACCCACTAAGTTACCCCAGCACTCTGTGAAACGTCACCTATCGATGTTCCCCACAGATGCTGCCTGATCCGCTGAGTTACTCCAGCACTCTGTGAAACGTCACCTATCCATGTTCTCCAGAAATGCTGCCTGACCCGCTGAGGCACTCCAACACTTTGTCTTTTTATGTAAACCTGCATCTGCAATTCCTTGTATCCACAATAGGTTGTGTAGGAAGGACACAAGTATTATTAATTTTGGGTCCGGATCCAGTTTAGTATTAATAACTTCAGAAGTTATTCTAAAAATCTCAATCCAGAAATTCTTAATTTTTATACAATTTGCAAAAGTATGTGTTAAATTAGCCTCTGGATGTTGACATTTATCGCAGGTAGAGGATATCTGTGGAAAGATTCTATTTAATTTAACTTTGGAGTAATGTAATCTATGTAATACTTTAAATTGTATTAAAGCATGTCTGGAGTTTAGCGAGCATTGATGTATATATTGTAAACTTTTGTCCCATATATCATTCGTTATGGATTGATTTATTTCATTTTCCCATGTATGTCTATATGATTCCGTCGACGGTATCTCGCTATCTAAAAGGGTATTGTAAATATAAGTTGTTAATTTTTCTGTATTAGGATGCTTATTCAGACATTCATCAAGGATTTCTGGAACCAATTTTAAAAGGTAGACAGTCCTCCTTTTCCTTCCTTAACCAATCTGGTTGTTGATCCATTTCTTCCAGCCAAAAATTCATGTTTTTAATATAAACTGCCCAAAAATAAAACAAAAAAATTTGGTAGAGCTAAACCTCCATTAATCTTTGATTTACATAAATGTTTTTTATTTATTCTATGATTCTTGTAATCCCAGATGAAACTTGTAACAGTAGAGTCTACTTTTTTAAAAAAAGATTTTGGAATATATATCGGGATTGACTGAAATAAGTACAGTAATTGCGGCAGAAAAAAACATTTTTATAGAATTAATTCTACCGAACATTGAAATAGGAAGTGTTTTCCAGTATTGAATATTCTTATTTAGTTTATTCAGTTAAGGTGGGAAATTTGATTTAAATAAAGAACTATACCCCTTAGTTACATCAATACCTAGATATTTAAATTTTTCTTCAACTATTTTAAAAGGTGATTGTTGTAGTATATGTAAATTGTGATCCGTTATTGACATGATTTCGCTTTTATTCCAATTAATTCTATATCCTGAGAACTGACCGAATTGAGTTATTAGATTTAATAAATTTGGAATACTAATTACTGGCTTTGTAATATATATTAGTACATCATCTGCATATAGAGAAATTTTATTCATTGTATCTTTAGTATTGTACCCATGTATTTCTGGATTAGATCTGACATTTTCTGCGAGTGGTTCAATTGCTAAAGCGAATAATAATGGAGATAACAAACATCCTTGTCTACAACCTCTGGAAAGATTAAATTTAGTTGATAATATTTGATTTGTTAGTATTCTAGCTGTTGGGTTAGAATATAATAATTTAACCCATGCATAGTACTTCTCTCCCAATTGAAAATTTTCCATCACTGAAAATAAATATGGCCATTCTACTTGATCAAAGGCTTTTTCAGCATCTAGCGATATAATTGCTAGGTCTGCATTAGCAATTATATTTGAATATATAAAATATTAAACAATCGTCTAAGATTATAAAACGAGTGACGTTTTGGGATAAAACCTGTTTGATCAGAGTGTATTAATTTGTTAATTACTAAGCTCAATCTATAAGATAGGATTTTAGTTAATGTTTTCTGATCAGTATTTAATAGAGCTATTGCTCTATATGAAGCCGGGTCTTCTAGATCCTTATCAGTTTTAGGTATAAGTATTATTGTAGATTCATTTAAAGTTTCCGGGAGTTGCTGTTGGGTATAAACTTGTTTATACAGTGTTTGTAAGTGTGGAGAAATCAGATCATAAATTTTTTTATAGAATTCAGAACTTAGGCCATCAGGGCCGGCGGCCTTTCCATTTTTTAAAGATCTAATTGACTCTTCAATATCTTTAGTCGTTATTTCAGCTCCTAATAATTCTTGTTCTTGCAGATCTAAGCCTTTAAGGTTACATTTCTGTAAAAATGCTTCCATTCCTATTGATTGTTGTGTAACTTTAGTTGAGTAAAGATTTTTTGATAGTATTGTAAAAATCTGTCATTGTTATCTTTGGGGAGTGTTATTATTTCTCCCTTTTCTGATCTAATCTTATGAATCATTTTTTCCCCATCCAGTTTACGAAGCTGGCGTGCCAATAATTTATGTGGTTTATCACCAAATTCAAAATTTAATTGTCTTGTATGTTGATAAAGTTTTATTATTTGGTCAGAGTATATTTTATTTAACATATTTCAGTGCAGCTATTTTATTATGTTTTGCCAATGAAGGTGCTCTGGCATTTTCTATGTCTAATTGCCTTATTTCCATTTCCAATGTCTGTTGTTTAGCTCTATTCTCTTTATTAAGAAATGCCTGAGAGGAGATTAATACCCCTCGTGTAAATGCTTTGAATGTTTCCCAGAGAAGGGAAGCAGAGATTTCAGGTTGGTCATTGACCTCGAAGAATATTAATCTGTTTTACAAGATATTCACAACATACCTGTTCTTTTAAGATTTGAGGATTAAGTCTCCATTGTGTCTGTTTCTTGTCCATTCCGTTTAGTTTAATCATAAACGTTAATGGGGCATGATCCGAAATTATAATATTATGATATTGTGATTTATAAGTAAATGGAATTAGTTTAGAGTCTACTAAGAAATAATCTATCCTTGAATATGTTTTATGCACTGATGAGTAAAATGAGTATTCTCTTCCGGATGGGTTTTCAATTCTCCAGATATCCTTAATATTGGTATTGTTTATATATGAGTTTAAAAATTCACTTGACAGAGATTTTGACTTTCTTTGAGTTGATGATCTATCTAAATATGAATCCAGTGTACAATTTCAATCTCCACCAATTATTAAATTATTTTGTGTGCATTCCGGAATAATATTAAGTATTCTCTTGAAAAACAGTGGACTATCAAAATGTGGTCCATATATATTAAGGAGAGTCACTGTTTTTGAGTATAATTCGCCTACTACTATGATATATCTACCATCTATCTTCTGTAGTTGATATATGTTTAAAAGGTATACCTTTACGGATTAGAATTGCAACCCCTCTAGATTTATGTGTGAATGAGGAATGATACGTTTGGGCAATCCATTTTGTTTTCAATCTGTATCGCGCTTCCTTTTTAAGGTGAGTCTCTTGGAGGAAAATTATGTCTGTTTTGAGCGATTTTAGGTGAGCTAATACTTTGCCTCTCTTAATGGGTTCATTAATTCCCTTAACATTCCAACTGCAGAATGTAATTCCCAGTGTTCACTTTTACGTCTTGCATTTTATGATTAGGGTGGTCTATAATGGAGCAGATGATTCAGCACGTTACACCCGGACCTCAGATAGATGAATTTTAGATCTTGTAGGTTTTCTTCTCGGTCATATCTCCTTAAATAACAATTATAATTCCATTCAAAATAAAGATTAGACTGATTATAATATACTACAAAATAGAAAAGATAAGTGATTATTATATTAGTGAAATGTGAAAGAAAGAAAAATACTACATCTATAGTTAGTGTAGTTAGTGATAGCCACCCTAATGTGGCTAGGCATCTAAAGACCTCCGTAGCTTTTGGTAAAAAAAAAATGTTACTAGCTCCGTTCTTTCCTTGAAGGAAAAAATTCAAATTCAATAAAGATAAACATTATACGGGGGGGTGGGGGGGGGGGGGAATAATGGATATATTCCAATAACGGAATAATTATCTCAAAGTAAATAAAATATTAGTTTCATATAACCAAAGTATTAGTCCATGATTAGTCAAAATAGTATCAAATATCTAGGATTAAACCTTCATCTTCTATTTTAATCATTTTATGGTTCATCCTTTTACTAATTCTGAATTAATCCAATTAACTATAATTGATGATGCTTAATTATTATGATTAATAATGGTTAGTAATAATTAGTACTATAATATAAATTATTATATAACGTTGATCAATTTCATTCTAATTCATAACAATCCTTAAGTATAGTAATTTAAAGTTCAGTTTCTTCTCAGTAAAGTACCGAATCCAATATCATCGCGTATATTTAGTGTTAAGTATTAATCCTCATTGTCCTCTTTTTCACTCTCGTCCTCGATAGTTTCAATCTTTTCAGTGGTCTCAATCTTCTTTGCAAATTTAAAAGCCTCTGTGTGGTTAGTAAAGAAGTATCCTTTGTGGTCGTAGGTGATTCTCAATGTTGCAGGGTACATCAGTCCATATCTCAGCTTATTTATGTTCTTAAGTATTCTTCTTGTGTCTGTAAACAATGCTCTTTTCTTGGCAACCTCCGCCGGGTAGTCTCGAAATATGCTGATCTTGTCTCCTTCAAAATCAAGATTTCTACTGCGAACAGTTTTCTTCATCATGTCATCCAAGACATGGTCACATTGCACCTTCACTATCAGTTGTCTTGGAGGGGCGTCCGCCCCTGGACGGCGTCTCAGTGCTCTGTGCCCGAGCAAGTAAAGGTGCTTGATCCAGATTTAAAACCTTCTTCAATAGATCTGCAGCAAATTCACGGGGGTCACGGTTCCCCTCTCTTCCTTCCCGGACACCAATAATTCTTAGATTCTGGCGTCTCTGTCGTCCCTCCAAGTCAATGCATTTTTCGGTTATTTTATGCAATAAGTCCGATAAACGCTTGTTCTCGGAGAGAAGCTTGCTTGTAGTTTCAGAGCATGTTTCAGCGATTCCCTCTAGGTCGATTACGGATTGTTGTTGTTGTTCTAGTGCCTGAGAGATGAATCCGTATTTAATTCCAGCTTTGAATTAAATACGGATTCCATCAGATTCAGTTTAACATTTACCTCATTAATCTTTTTATTTAGATTTTATTCCATAATCATCTTCCAGGAATCCAGTTGTTCCTGTACGATAGCAACAATATCTTTCTTAATTTCTTCTTTCATTTCTTCTTTAATTTTTAAAAAGTTTTCAACTCATCTTTAAAGTCATTTTTGAGTTTTTTAAATTCTGCCATTTTTGAAACTTCTAAGGCGAGAAAACTTCTTAGTTCTTCCACATCTGACTTTTTTTTTTCCCTTGAGATCTCTTCTTGGGACGCTGTTAAACCTGAGGCCGAGGCTTCGGTTGGGCATACTTCCCTGGGGGGGTGGGTGTGGGGATATGTTGTGGAAACATACCGTCGGTTTCGTCGCGCGCCTGATGACGTCACAGGCTTGCTGCAGTCAGTTGGTTGTAATGTTGAGCAGGTAAGTCCTGATTTTTTCCCCCGTTTTTTTTCTTCAGTTTTTCAGAACTAAATGGCGCGAGTCTGCCTACTCCATAGCACCACCGGAAGTCCCTTGTTTGCACCATTTCATGACTCAGATTTTCAATTAAAACCTAATGCATTAATATCTGTAATGGAAGGTTCAGCCAACTCACCACTTTAGAAATCCTGCATGTCCATGTACTGGAACACATTTGCTTGTTAAAATTCTTCCCTAGTTGTCTTTGCACAGAAGGTCAATCTTGCACGAGAATATCAATCTCTGTGACATCCACTTGAAGCTGACAGGAAATTACATCTGGAATAATGGATGCCCATGAGTGAGTTACAAAACCATGAGCCCGTCACGAGAAGTGAAAACCATCTCGCAACAGTTATCTTTAGTTACTGATTTCTAATTCAGTCTATGGTGTCTGGACTTCTGCATTAAATGTGTATTGAAGATGGAGTTTAAATATTTCATGTGCTGTGACTCAGTGATCAATACCCATATTCTTTTATTTTGGTCACCAGAGGCTGAGTCTTATGTTCAGTTGTGAAACGTGTACTCCAGTGGTGGGAGGCAGCTGGTCGAAACACTGGCTCTATTGCCCCATGTGTGACTGTGGCTCTGCATTGACATATCACAGCTCAGGTCAGGCCAGTTGAGTTTATTGTCACATGTACTGAGGTACAGTGAAAAGCCTTTGTTGCGTGCTATCCAGTCAACGGAAAGACAACACATGACTACAATGGAGCCATTTACAGTGTTTAGATACATGATAAGGGAATAAAGTTTAGTGCAAGGTAAAGCCAGTAAAGTCCGATCAAAGATAGTCCGAGGGTCACCAAAGAGGTAGATAGTAGTTCAGCACTGCTCTCTGGTTGTGGTTGGATGGTTCAGTTGCCTGATAACAGCTGGGAAGAATGTAGATATATAACAATTTTGATATGTAAACATTTCCATATGGTTGAACACAAAATGCTGAAATAACTCAGCGGGACGGGCAGCATCTCTGGAGAGAAGGAATAGGTAATGTTTCAGGTCGAGACCCATCTTCAGACTGGGAAAGGGAAACGAGAGATATAGACTGTGATGTGGAGAGATATAGAACAATGAATGAAACATATGCAAAAAAGTAACAATGATAAAGGAAACAGGCCATTGTAAGGTGTTAGGTGGGAATGTGCTGGCAAGCACCAAGAAAATATACGTGGCTGTGGTAGCTAGTTTGGGTTAAAACGTGCTCGTAGAATTGGAGAGCAGGAGGCATCAGAGGGGGAGCAGCGAGAGAGGTTGGTGCAGAACTTTGGTCAGAGAGAGGAGGAGAACTTCCTAAAAGTAGACATACCTCGAGGAGATGTCGCAGTGGAGCACAAAATGTGTAGGAAGGAACTGCAGTTGATGGTTTAGACTAAAGATAGACACAAAGTGCAGGAGTAACTCAGTGGGACAGGCAGCATCTGTGAATCCGGAGGTGTGTGTTTTCACACTTCTATACCTTTTCAATGGGAGGAGAGGGAGTGGCTGTACCACACAATAGACTGACTCTAAACTGCCAGGGAAGGTTTTATCCTCAAACACAAGACTGTATTGCTTGTATCCTTGGCCCGAAACGTTGCCTATCTCCTTTGCTCCTTAGATGCTGCTGCACCCGCTGAGTTTCTCCAGTTTTTTGTGTACCCTTGCTTTTATCCTTGCAATCTTCAAATAGTGATTTATTCTTTGGGGGAGTAGTTACATAATGTTGATGTGGGCACATTAGGATAAAGCTGACGGGTGGCATGGTGGCGCAGCGGGTAGAGTTGCTGCCTCATGCCGCCAGAGACCCAGGTTCAATCCTGACCATGGGTGCTGTCTGTATGGAATTTGTACGTTCTCCCCGTGACCTGTGTGGGTTTTCTCCGGGTGCTTCGGATAAAAGATGTGCAGGTTTGTAGGTTAATTGGCTTGGTGTAAATGTAAATTGTCCTTAGTGTGTGTAGGATAGTGTTAGTGTGCGGGGATCGCTGGTCGTTGCGGGCTCGGTGTATCACTGAACTCAACTAAAAAAAAACTCTCCCAGACAAGGTTTCAGTTTGGCCTCTGGTGCATGCACACTGTCTCTTGGAGCTGAGGCATAGCTGGACAACCGGGACCCACGGTGGCGTCAGGAGAGGAGCTGGCAGCGTTCGTGGAGAGGTTGGTGCGGCGGTCGATGATGGCGAAGAGGATGAACACGTGGGAATAAGGGCAGGAACGAAGGAGCCAGCGTGGGAGCACCTGCCGTGAGGGAGAAGAACAAAGGGGGACTTGGTTGGGGGGGGGGGGAACCAAGTCCCCCTTTGTACTTCCCCTTCCATTTGTAACTTTGTAAGTGCTCTTAATGGGCGGCCATTTATGTACCTTGGGTTTGCAAGCGAAGAATTTACAATAAATTATTCATTCAATCTGTTTGTGAGTGTGTTCTCACTGGAGCTGAAGCATAGCTGGACAACCTGGCGCATTGCCGAGGGGTGCAGCCTTCCAGAACGGACCTCTGATGCCACTGTTTGTACAGGGGGAGCTAACCGGGAAAATACGCTGCGGAAATGGCATTGACCCCAATGCACGCAACCATAGTGGTCTATTATGGCCAGAGACACAGATGCTACAGCAAAATGTTGCCACCAGCTGCCTGCAATTATGTTCTTGGATCAGCCTTTCCTAAATTACTGTAAAATGTCACATCATTTTAATAATCAAAATTTAACAACATTCCAGAAACTAACAAAAGAAAATCAATATTCTAGCCTGTATTAAATTGTTAATCCACCAACCTCCCCATGAACGCTTGAAACTGGGACTAGCTTTAAAACGTAGTTTGAGAGATTTGTTATTTTAAATAATTGGTTATGTTCACTCAGCCCTTCCCTAGGTGTGGCGGATAGAGGTTTCACGGCCAGTGTCCGGGCCATCAGGGGCTGCCAAAGCAGAGGGCGATCTGCAGGTGGCGGCACAGAGCGGCACAGTGGCGCAGCGGGTAGAGCTGCTGCCTCACAGCGCCAGAGACCCGGGTTCCATCATGACCTGGGGAGTTTGTACGTTCTCCCCATGACCTGTGTGCATTTGTCCCCAGTGGGATAGTGTGTAGGATAGTGCTAGTGTACGTGGGGATCGCTGGTCAGCACGGACCCAGTGAGCTGAAGGGCCTGTTTCCGCACTGTATCTCTAAAACCTAAAACAGTCTGAGCATGCAGAGTGGGGTGTGAGGGGAGAGGAGCCAACTCTAGTTGGGGAGACAAGATGGTCTGAGGCCAATGCTGTCGATGGAATTTAGTCAGTCTGAAGAAGGTCCTGACCTGATACATCACCGATCCATGTTGTCCACAGATGCTGCCTGACCCACTGTGTTTTAAACCAACATCTACATTTTCTTGTTACTATGGAATGTTTTTTTATTGTTCCTTTGATACTACTTAATATGTGATCTAGTTAATAATTTAGGTTAAGTGTTAATTAATAACTTGATTTGAATTTATTTACAGTGGACACTCATTGATGTTATTCATAAGTTATAGCAGAATTAGGCGATTCAGCCCATCAAGGTCCCCATTTGAGGTCATGATGACCAGATGATTTGCTACTTTCCCCAGCACCAGCTCATGATGGGGGGAGTGTATCATTGTAGCATTGTTTATATTTTCGGACACCCCAAAGTCTTTACAGATACATGTTGTATAAAATGTTGTCACAGTTATAACAGAAGAGACATGGCTACCATGTTTATTCAGCGTGGACTCACAGGTAACAGGGGAAACGGGCCTTTGCTGTAGACTTTAGAGATACAGTGCAGAAACAGGCCCTTCGACCCACTGCGTCCGTGCCGACCAGCGATCCCTGCACACTAGCCGCACACTAGGACAATTTTACAACTTTACAGAAGCCAATTAACCTACAAATCTGCATGTTTCTGGAATATGGGAGGTAATCGGAGCGCCCAGACAAAACCCATGCAGGTCACGGGGAGAATGTGCAAACTCCGAAAAGACAGCTCCCGTAGACAGGATGGAAACTGGGTCTCTGGCGCTGTGAGGCAGCAGTGCAGCCCTGTGTTGTTCAAAGTGCTGACCTGCAACTGTGGTGTGTTGTTGACCTCGATACTGCTGCTCCTGCCTTGATCGGCACCTGTAATCCTATCCAGACTAAAGCACTGAACCTGCAGAAATTGCAGACAGACTTCTTATAAAAGTTAGAACAATGTGCGATTGAATTTTCTATATATGTTCAGTGTCAGCTACTCATGAAGCTATTATGTGTCGTAAAAGATACTTCGACTTATTCAACAACTCTCGGGGTGTGATATAGGTGAGGGAATGATCAATAATGGCAGCAGAACGAGGTGCTTAAAGTTGAACACATATTTTTAGTAAATTGCTGGCAGGCTGATTGACGTATATTGTAGTTATGCCCTGATTAACAGCATGAAAGAATTCTGCTGCACTCCGTGTTGGGATGTGTGATAGAGCTGTGAAATCAGACACTTTTCAGAGTGGCACGGTGGCGCAGCGTCAGGGGGGCGGGGGGGGGGTGGCGCAGCGTCATAGACCCGGGTTCGATCCTGACCACGGTGGGGGGGGGGGGGGGGGGGGGGGGGGGGGGGGGGGGGGGGGGGGGGGGGGTGCTGTCTGTACGGAGTTTGTACTTTCTCCCCGTGACTGTGGGTTTTCACCAAGATCTTCAGTTTCCTCCAAAGACGTACAGGTTTGTAGGTTAATTGGCTTTGGTATGAATGTAAATTGTCCCTAGTGTGTAGGATGATGTTAATGTCCCTAGTGTGTGTAGGATAGTGTTAATAGTAAGATTAAACGAGAACTTACCAGTTCGAAGTTTGATCGTTATTTTATGAGGAGTTACGATGAGGGATTACGTGAAGAACCCGCCTGGCGCTGGCAAACGGCATACTTCAAAGCAGCGGCATGAAAAACACAGAACACAAAAATAGCCGAAGTAACATAGTAAGGCTCATAATAGACTTAGAACTACCAGATGATCATTTATTTTATGAGGGTGGGGAGTGGAGGGCACGTAATCCCTCATCGTAACTCCTCATAAAATAACGATCAAACTTCGAACTGGTAAGTTCTCGTTTAATCTTACTATTTTACTTCGGAGTCACGTGAGTGACTACGTGAAGAGTTTGAAGCTATTCTGTGTTTTTCGTTTCGTAGAATTTTATTCCATACGACAGTCCGGCTCATTAACACAATAACGAGCGAATAACACATTTTCCCCAAACATTGCCTCAAGTTATGTGATAAATAATTTTCACATTATAAAAAATGAAAATAATGCCCTTTCTATTGAAAAGCAAATTTATCACAAATACCAATTGATATATATTTTTTATGGCATGACTAAGCAACAATTATAGCGAACCGAACATTGCGTGTCTAAATCTGACACCATGACTGGTTCCTTTATTTTTACAGTAATCTACAGCCTCCTGCGGCCTTGCATCTTTGCTCGAGTGGCTCATCCGTGCCATTCTGTGAATGTATTTTCCTCATTAACAGGGTGATTTTCCACCTTTCAGTGTCTAGTTCCTACTGAATGTATCCAATTATTAACCATCTAGAAATACATTCCTCTATAACCATCAGTTTTACTGAACCCAATGTGGTTTTTGTGTGTAATAAGCAGTCTCATTGCCACAGACTCTTACCTACTGCAACATTTTCATCAATGTTCACACACACACAACTTAAAGCCAGCAGTGATGTGCTTATAGGTTTACCTTTGGTTTTTGTTTTCAGTCAGGTCTTCTTGGTGTGCTTTGTTTGGTAGATTCATAAACATATATGATAATGCAATTTGTATCCACATGCAATTATAACGTAACATTTGCAATGTTTGCACTCTATATTGATACTAAAGTTGTCAGAATTATTATTTTCAATGTTTAGGTTTTTTGAATCATAGATAGAGTTAAAGTCCATTTCTTAAAGGCATTTCAAGATTTTTATCTCCTGCCTTTATATTTTTTACACAATTTTGGACAGATTATATATACATAAACCCATATCTATATCTATATCTAATCTATATATATATATATATAAAAATATATATATATATATATATATATAATATAATTATATACCCACACACATCTATATATTTATATTAACTTTTTACATAATATATCCCTTCCATATTGGGATATTATGAATGCATCTGATAACTTCTTGGTTAATATATTGTCCGTTTATAAGAGACGGTAACACTCTGAGCCCTATTATTGGCTCTATCAATTAGATACTTAGAAAATGCAATCCATAAGGAATTCACATATATCTAAATGAAAAAATATCTTTACTGTATATAACAGACCTCCAATTTCTTATAACAAAATATAGTTATTTATACTTATTTCGCAAATTGCAGGTATAACGCTTCTTTTAATACATAATTATTTTATTGATAAATCGTAATAATTGGTTTACATTCATAGACTTCTTTGACCATCAGCTGTTGAGATGGTCTAGTCACCCCTGTAGATAGTCAAATTCATATTTTCACTTATGAAGGTTTTTGTAACAACAATAAATTACTGCAGGGTTTCTCAACCTGGAGATCCCAGTAGGTGCAGCAGCATCCCAAAGAAACAAAGGGAGACAGGCAACGACCTAGGTCGAGACCCCTTTTTTGACTTCAATAAATTACTTGCCATTATGAATCATCACTAGCAGTTCAAAATCACACAATAAAAATGAACCATTAAGGACCCATATTGGGCCACCAAAATGCCTCTGGCAGTTGTCCTGCTACATATTCATCAGACACTGCCCTATTGAAACAAAAATGAGGAACACAAAGAATCTTTTTCCTCATGTAATTTGGAGAAAAGCATCCACTTCACTGTTCTTAGATTACCCACAAGAATATTCGAAAGATCAGTGATTAATCTGTATGCAATCAGATTAATCGTAAGTAATCCATATTAATGACAATATGTTTTTCTTCCCAAAAATTTGTTCTTTTCCGATACCATTCTGTCTCTTCCTTAGAGATAAACAGGTGGAACTAACTTTAAAATAAACATACCACATCTGTTTACTTAGATAATCCCATAATTGTTGTTTGACTTATCTTGTGACCCACAAAAAAATATTTAAAATCAGTGATTTAATCTGTATACAACCAGATTAATCGTAAGTATGCAAAATAATGACAATAATTCCTCCCAAATTTGACCATAGTTAACATATTGCCCCACAGCCGTGGTATTGTTCATCCACGATACGACATGGACAGTTTCCATAATAAAACAATCGATCTTTTTTTATCCATAACTCCTTATACTTCAACAATTAATACGAATGTTTGGAAAATTCTTAGGACAAACCATTTATGTTTGCCTGGTACAATTATTGTTATAAGAATAGATAATATTCTTATCTTTACCCAAACATTCACAGAAGCTGTACATCATCTGTAACACTTGCTTCAGTTGTAATTTTATAGTTGAAGCAGCTTATGAATCTTTTTTACATTACTAATAATGATAACGTATCATTTGATATTTTGCATAAGCCTCTTCACAAGGCATACATATTCTATAAGCTTCTGTATTCCCCTGGGACGTTCTTTTTAAAACTCCGTTATTTTAACAGAGTATATCTATTTAATGTAAACTTTTAGTTAGTTTTTAAAACCTTTAAAATCCTGGTTTCCACCAGGCACGGAGTTTTCTAGTCCTAAAAATTTTTTCAACTGCACTTACCTGCCGGTTCCGAACCTACCGCTGTCGAGGAGCTGTCTGTGCAGCTCCTGCTTCTGCCGTCAGCGTCGACGTAATGCCGTTTGCCAGCGCCAGGCGGGTTCTTCACGTAGTCACTCACGTGACTCCGAAGTAAAATGACCCTAGTGTGTGTAGGATAGTGTTAATGTCCCTAGTGTGTGTGGAATAGTGTTAATGACCCTAGTGTGTGTAGGATAGTGTTAATGTCCCTAGTGTGTGTGGAATAGTGTTAAATGGCCCTAGTGTGTGTAGATAGTGTCCCTAGTGTGTGTAGTAGGTTAATAGTCCCTGTTAATGTCCCTAGTGTGAGGTAGGATTGTGTTAATGACCCTAGTGTGTGTGGATAGTGTTATTGTCCCTAGCCCTGTGTGTGGATAGTGTTAAAGACCAAGTGTGTGGAATAGTGTTAATGTCCCTAGTGTGTGTAGGATTGTGTTAATGTCCCTAGTGTGTGTGGAATAGTGTTAATGTCCCTAGTGTGTGTAGGATTGTGTTAATGTCCCTAGTGTGTGTGGAATAGTGTTAATGTCCCTAGTGTGTGTGGAATAGTGTTAATGTCCCTGTGTGCAGTGTGTGTAGGTGTGTTGAAATGTGTTAATGTCCCGAGTGTGTGTAGTGTGTGTGGTGTGTGGAATAGTGTTAATGTCCCTAGTGTGTGTGGAATAGTGTTAATGTCCCTAGTGTGTGTAGGATTGTGTTAATGTCCCTAGTGTGTGTGGAATGTCCTAGTGTTAATTGTTAATGTCCCTAGTGTGTGTGGAATAGTGTTAATGTCCCTAGTGTGTGTAGGATTGTGTTAATGTCCCTAGTGTGTGTGGAATAGTGTTAATGTCCCTAGTGTGTGTGGAATATGTTAATTCCCTATGTTAATGTGTAAATGTCCCTAGTGTGTGTGGAATAGTGTTAATGTCCCTAGTGTGTGTGGAATAGTGTTAATGTCCCTAGTGTGTGTGGAATAGTGTTAATGTCCCTAGTGTGTGTGGAATAGTGTTAATGTCCCTAGTGTGTGTAGGATTGTGTTAATGTCCCTAGTGTGTGTGGAATAGTGTTAATGTCCCTAGTGTGTGTAGGATTGTGTTAATGTCCCTAGTGTGTGTGGAATAGTGTTAATGTCCCAATAAGTGTGTAGGAATAGGAATGTGTTAAGTCCTATGTGGTGTGGAATAGTGTTAATGTCCCTAGTGTGTGTAGGATTGTTGTTAATGCCCTAGTGTGTGTACGATTGTGTGTGTGTAGGATGTGTTACTGTCCCTAAGTGAGAGTGGAATATTTATACTAGTTGTGTGTAGGATTGTGTTAATGTCCCTAGTGTGTGTGGAATAGTGTTAATGACCCTAGTGTGTGTAGGATTGTGTTAATGACCCTAGTGTGTGTGGAATAGTGTTAATGACCCTAGTGTGCAGGATAGTTTTAAAGTTTCCTACACATTACTTTTTACCAGCGACAATTTACACCAAAGCCAATTAACCTACAAACCTATACGTCTGGAGTGTGGGAGGAAACCGGGGCACCCTGAGAAAACCCACGCAGTCACGGGAAGTACGTACATACTCTGTACAGACAGCACCCACAGTCAGGATGGAACCCAGGTCTCTGGCGCTGTGAGGCAGCAACTCTACTGCTGTGCCACCGTGCCGCCCTTAATCCAAGATTATTGTTAGATTGCAACCACACAGGACAGTAGTGTCTTCCCCGTTGTAAATGCAGTGAGTCCCAAGGTGGAAGGTGAGGACAACCAGAGCTTGATGTGACTCTCCCTCCCCAAAGCTGATATGCTAGCAATCAAAAACCCAGCTGGAAAATCTCTGAGTGATGATGAGTAACGGAGATACGAGTATGTCCTGTAATTTATGAATGGGGCCTGTTTGAACACAGCAAGAAAGGCATTACTTTTCCACAGCGGAGCATCTAATCATTCAGATTCTCATTTCTGAACACATGATTTCTGTAATCACATCGTTTTGTGGCATATCTTTGGAGGACTACTGCCAAACTAAACAAGTGGCTGTCTCTGCTATTTGTAGCATATTCCTTGATTCAGCAGAGCAAGCTAAAGATATTGCAATCATCTTAAACTGCCAAACTCCTTGGTGTAGACAAAAGTCTGAAGAAGGGTTTTGGCCCGAAACGTCGCCTATTTTCTTCGCTCCATAGATGCTGTCGCATCCGCTGAGTTTCTCCAGCACTTTTGTCTACCTTCGATTTTCCAGCATCTCCAGTTCCTTCTTAAACAAACTCCTTGGTGTTTTATGTTTATGTAACTTGGCATCAGTGAATATTAACAGAAGATGTTCTTGGAGCATAGCTTGAAAAAGATTTGGCAAGACTTTGTAAAGAAAATATAGCTTTTTTCCATTTTTATCTAAAAATGATATGTGTCAGATAAATGACGTTGACTTCTGTACTAGTAAAAGGGTTGGTGGCCTCAAGTTCAAGAGTTGAAGTAATTAGTGCATTTAAACGTGAAAATTCCTTCAGATGTGGCTGCCTCGTGCTGTAATGAGCGGCAAGGTGGCGCAGCATTAGAGTTGCTGCCTCACAGCGCCACACACCCGGGTTCCATCCTGACCACGAGTGCTGTCTCTACGGAGTTTGTTCGTTCTCCCCATAACCTGCTCCGGTTTTCTCCCGTGCTCCAAAGACGTACAGGTTTGTTGGTTAGACTAAGAATGCTGGAGTAACTCGGCGGGACAGGCAGCATCTGTAGAGAAAAGGAATGGGTGACGTTTCGGGTCAAGACCATTCCTCAGACTTAGCTTTGGTAAGAATTGTTAATTGTCCCTAGTATTAATATTCAGGGTGATGTGAGTGAAATCAACCTGAGAAACATATCTGGTGCCTGGCTTCCCTTTGCTGAAGACCTTATCTGTTGAACTGTTGGGAATGGGAAAGGAACAATAGGTGTGAATGCGATGATGAGAGATCATTGATGATGGTCTATCTCCACCCTCTGTAACACGGGGCCTGATGGCCAGCACTTATCATTGGCACAGATAATGGCCAAGCAAAGGATGGGTGGGGTGCAGGAGACACGAGGAACTACAGATGCAAAAGAAAGACACAAAGTGCTGGAGCATAGACTCTTGTTAGTGATAAGCTTGAAACATCTTCAAAAGGGCTTAAACATTGGAAGATTCTGATCTGTAAGACTCTGAAATGTGAAGGAATGAATTGCGATGCTGGTTTAAACCGAAGATAGACACAAAAATGCTCGAGTAACTCAGCAGGACGGGCAGCATCTCTGGAGAGAGGGAATGGGTGACGTTTTGGATCTAAAGAAGGGTCTCGACCCGAAACGTCACACATTCCTTCTCTCTCGAGATGCTGTCTGTCCCGCTGAGTTACTCCAGCATTTTGTGTGTACAGTGTAAAGCAGCATCTGCAGTTCCTTCCCACACTACCTGTACACAATGGATTGTCAGGTGATTGCTCCAGGTCTCTCCGTATTAGCATGAATAAACGGCTCTGTGAAGGGGATTACTGGCCACAGTGTCGCCTGTGATTTGTATCCCCTCTCCCTGTAACTTGCAAACTGTCGGCTCCAGGGAATAAACATTATTAAAATGGAAATGTCCTGAATCTTAATGCTACACAAAGCAGCACACAGTGAGATGGGACAGGATAGACAGCACAGTTTACATTGTGCATGGCCTGGTTGTAACTGTTTAAGAAGGAACTGCAGATGCTGGAAAATTGAAGGTAGACAAAAGTGCTGGAGAAATTCAGCGGCTGTAGCAGCATCTATGGAGAGAAGGAAATAGGCAACGTTTTGTGCCGAAACCCTTCTTCAGACTGATGGAGGGTGGGGGGGGGGGGGGGGGAGAAGAATGGAAAAAGGAGGAGGAGGAGCCCGAGGGCTGAGGGAGGGCTAGGAAGGAGAGGAGACAGCAAGGGCTAACGGAATTGGGAGAATTCAATGTTTATGCCACTAGGGTGCAGACTGCCCAAGCGGTGGAGGAGGAGGCCCAGGACAGAGAGGTCAAATACGGAATGGGAGGGGGAGTTGAAGTGCTGAGCCACCGGGAGGTCAGGTTGGTTAATGTGAACCGAGCGGAGGTGATCGGCGAAACGATCGCCAAGCCTATGCTTGGTCTCACCGATGTAGATCAGCTGACATCTAGAGCAGCGGATTCAATAGATGAGGTTGGAGGAGATGCAGGTGAACCTCTGTCGCACATGGAACGACTGCTTGTTGGGTCCTTGAATGGAGTGGAGGGGGGAGGTGAAGGGACAAGTGTAGCATCTCTTGCGGTTGCAAGGGAAAGTTCCCGGGGAGGGGGTGGAGCGGGAGGGGAGGGAAGAATTGACAAGAGAGTTACGGAGGGAGTGGTTCTTTGTGGAAAGCAGACGGGGGAGATGGGAAAATGTGGCGAGTGGTGGGGTCACGTTGGAGGTGGCGAAACTGACGGAGGACTATTTGTTGTATGAGACGGCTGGTGGGGTGAAAGGTGAGGACTAGGGGGATCTGCCCTTGTTACGAGTGGGGGGATTGGGACAGAGGGCAGTGCTACGGGGTATGGAAGAGACACTGGTGCGAGCCTCATCTATAGTAGGGGAGGGGAACCCCCGTTCCCTGAAGAATGAGGACATTTCCGATGCCCTGGTGTGGAACACCTCATCCTGGGAGCAGATGCGGCGTAGACGGAGGAATTGGGAATAGGGGATGGAGTCCTTACAGGAAGCAGGGTGGGAAGAAGAGTAGTCCAGGTAGCTGTGGGAGTCAGTAGGTTTGTAGTGGATGTCGGTCAGGAGCGTATCACCTGCAATAGAGATGGTGAGGTCAAGGAATGGTATGGAAATGTCGGAAATGGTCCAAGTGTATTTGAGTGCCGGATGGAAGTTAGTGGTGAAGCAGATGAAGTCAGTCAGTTGTGTGTGGGTGCAGGAGGTGACACCAAAGCAGTTGTCGATGTAACGGAGGTAGAGGTCGGGGATGGGGCCCTGGTACGCCGAGAACAAGGATTGTTCGACGTACCCGACAAAGAGGCAAGCGTAGCTGGGGCCCATGCGTGTGCCCATAGCTACGCCTTGTATTTGGAGGAAATGAGAGGATTCAAAAGAGAAGTTATTGAGGGTAAGGACCAACTCCACTAGGCGGAGGAGGGTGTCAGTGGACGGGTATAGGTTGCTCCTCTGGTCGAGGAAGAACCGGAGGGCTTTGAGACCGTCCTGGTGGGGGATGGAGGTGTAGAGTGACTGGACGTCCATGGTGAAGATGAGGGGATGGGGGCCTAGAGAATGGAATGCGCGGAGACGACGGAGAGTGTCTGAGGTGTCTTGAACATAGGTAGGGAGGGATTTAACCAAGGGTGATAGGATGGAGTCAAGGTATGTGGAAATGTGTTCAGTGGGGCACGAACAGGCGGAGACAATGGGTCTACCGGGACAGTCAGATTTGTGGATTTTGAGGAGAAGGTAAAATCGGGTTGTAACTGTGTTGGCAATCACAAAGCTAACAGCTCAAAGCTGCACAAACCCTTGCAGTTCTGACCAATAGCCAAGCTGTCAAGGAGGATGTGGGCTGACAGTCACATAGAGGCTCATGACATATACGCATCACATCACATATAAACTGAATATTAGACACAAAGTGCTGGAGTAACTCAGAGGGTCAGGCAGCATCTCTGGAGAGAAGGAATAGATGATGCTTCGGGTCAAGACCCTTCTTCAGACTGAGAGTTAGGGGGAAGTGAACCAAGAGATATAGACGGTGATGTAGAGAGATATAGAACAAATGAATGAAAGATATGCGGAAAATTAAAGATGATAAAGGAAACAGGCCACTGTTAGCTGTGGGCTAGGTGAAAACAAGTTACAGACAATGAGACTCAACAAGACGTTGCCTGTCCCGCTGAGTTACTCCAGTTTTTTGTGTCTATATTCAGTTTAAACCAGCATCTGCAGTTCCTACACACATCAGATCTTTTGGGGATGTGCAAAGATTGTGGAGGGGGAGGGGGAAGAAAGGATCTTCAGTCACTTGGGATAAGAAACCTCCTCAAAAGTGTTCTACTGCCCCTCTCTGTGTTTGACAAGACTTCAACACAGACCTTTCCAAGAGACTTGTGTAAGAGCGACCTGTAGATGCTGGTTTATACCAAAGATAGAGACACAGAGCTGGAG